>NWBT01000048.1:5810496-5825770 GCA_003386485.1 Colletotrichum lentis
GGGGGGTCACTCTATTAGTGGTCGGGATGACGAACGGAAACGTCAGACAATGACGACGACAATGACGACCACGGATGGCCGCGGACTAGCGACGGCCGTGGCCTGCGAGCTGTCGGGTGTGGTGGTTTGCTTCCCCATTCTGACTGAAGAAGTTGCAATCCGACAGCGACCTTCCCTGGAGTAGGAGAGTCGGAATAAGCAACTCACCTCCGCGGTTATTGTTGTTCGAATGCGATCCAAGGAGTTGATAGCGACGACTGGGATGTTTATGAAGGAGTAGAATGAAGGATGAATGAACTCAGTCAGACGAAGAGCCGGTGTGAAGAGGAAAGAGGAACACGAGAGACTGAAGGGCTGGAGTGACAGATCTTGCCGGTTACTTAGGGTTTCTTGACTTGTTTTCAAAGTCCCTTGTCCTCTCAGGAACTCGGAGCCGATGAATCCAGATGATGGCAGTCTGCAGCATGCTCTGTTCAACTTGTGGCTCCTCGACAGGAGGAGCAGGTACTGAATATCAGCTCGCAACACACCGTTTCAGAATATGGGAGAGCGTGTCCTACATTCCAAAACGGCGATGCTTTTGGAGCCAAATCACCAGACATTTTATCTCTTCTCTGTTGTGTTGTGCATGGTTTGTCGGTCATCGCCCTCAGAGAGCCTTCACGGCATACCGCCCCACCATCGTACGTAGCGACTGACCGTTCAGCTGAAAGATATAAGACTGGTAACCAACATTGAGTATGGTCGGACGCAATTAACAGTATAGAAAAAGACATCTCTGTCGTGCCAAGTTACCTATGGCGTATTTAGCAAGAAACGGGTCTGTTGACGCATACACAGAATATTGGTCAAGGGAGGATTTGATTCAGAGAGGGTTTGTTGTCTTCTATTGTTGTGATTTGCTCTTAGACGAGCCGTGGAAGCACAACACAAATGACGGCCACACAACAAACTATCCAAGTACGTTTGACGGTTCTTAGGACTATTGCTAGCTATACTGCAGACGGAGGTCTATTTGCGTAAGAGAGAGCGTGTCACAAGCCTAACGGAGGTCTGTGTACAGACCTCCTCTTAGAATCCCTGTATATCCTAGAGCTGGGCTTAAGGGCATCAATGCCCACCTGGAAGAGGCCCTATAAAAGGACCTCATTTTCCGATGCGTAGGAAGAGGATGGCCAGAGATGAACTTAGTTACCAATCCTCCCCTATCTTTCTGTTAACCTCTTCACTCTGTATAGCGACCCTGACAGAGTGTCGCTTGGCGATGCAAGGGGAACAGAAAAATTAATCTTGAGAGCACCAAGCCGTTGTTGTCTTGTTAAGCTGGGCCAACATACCGATCAAAACTAGGTACTCCCCTACCCAGCTCACGGTGTAGCAAAAGGGGTGGGGTCGCTTGTCCCGAGTTACAATAGAAAGATATCCCAACTTAGTGTGCACAGCAGCTATTCCTGCTTGTCACTGTACTTTCCAGACACGTTAGTTGTCGGGTGAATCGTGCGCCCGATTGCTCTATTTCACATTGGAATGATTTGTATTCTTCACACTTTAGTAGGAAGAGTTCCGCAAAGAGCTGGGACATGACGACTGGGCGAGGGTTTGCCTGTTGTAGTCCGCCGGTAGCCTTCAACCGCACAAAAGCAAGCTTGTTACTGCCTCAGGACCTCCCAAATGCGGTTCCTCGCTCGAGGGACGTCAAAGATGACGTCAGGTGGGTAGACTCATGAATACAAGCCCCGTTTCTTGAACCTTAAGGGTAGCCTGTAAGTATTCTTATTAATTAGGTACACATGTGAAGCACCTGTACGTTCCCGTTGGCTTGTAGACGATTTTCAAATACTGGCAACTCGGCACAATGACACAATTAGACAGGTCACGAATAGGAATCTGTGGTTCAAATGTGCCGTTAGACCATACTGCTAGTCCAACAGATGTAGAGAGCTTGTTTAACTGACATGTTTCACAATGTGCACAAGATGCCTTATGTAGTTATCAAGGTCATGCGCTCAGCCGCACTTGTACCAGGATGTCGTTGAGTTATCCCTCGTCCATTGTAACAAGGTTTATGATACTAAGAACAGAACCGCCAAGCCCTATTTGAAGATGCAGCCTCTGGCTGGGCGAGCAACAACTTGGGTACATTTTAGATGGCCTACAAAAAGATCCCCGTTACGATGTGTCCGTCATCACTAATCTCGTAGCATACATCGGTAGCAAGGTACACACACACGGGAAAGATGAAGTGCGTGAAAGTACTTTGCGTCAAAAGAAAGACCTTGATTATGGCTACAACACAACGCCATCCAGGCCTTCTGCACCGTTGTCCCACCTGGAATGGGTCCTCGAACTGGAGCATGTTCCATCCTCACTTCACCATTTTCCACCACATCTCCATACACACCGTTTGTGTCTGAGATATACTTTCGCGATAGGCTGGGGACTGTCAAGCCTATTTCATTTACTGCGCCTTCTTGTCACCCTTAGGCTGTGTCTGGGCGAACTGGTCTGAGAGCTCGTCGTAGCTCTTGTGCAGACCGGCGCTCTGCTTCTTGAGCGTCTCAATATCGCGGTTCTTCTGCTCAAGCTCCTTGCGGAGCTTAGCAATCTCGCCGGGCTGACCAGCGGCAGCGAGCTTCTCACTCTCCTTGGTGTTGCCCTTTGTGCCCTCGTAGCTGCGAACCTTGTCCTCGAGGCGCATGACCTCGAGGATCATGACGTAGGTGCGGTTCAGGATCAACGAAAGGAAGAGGGTGAAACCACAGAGGTACATGTTGCGCTGAGAGTAGAACTTGCGGGCCTGCACCTCGAGGCGCTCGTGACCCATGACGGCGGCACTGCTGAGGAGGTATTGGTTAGCATCGTGTATGGCCTTTTTGATTTTCGGAAAAGGGGTTGCGAGTGGAATCCCAGAGAGCGTCAAAGCTATGGAGAAAGGAGAAAACGCACCCGCTGTTCTGCTTCTCGGTAGCAAGCGCAAGCTCGACCTGGACGCGGTACACACGATTGACACTGTCGATGAAGAGGATGAGAATGAAGACAAATGTAATCTTCATCCAATACTGGACTTTTGCGACGACTGGGCTTTCGGAGATGAAACTGCCGGCAAACCAAAACACGTTAGCAATCGATGGTCCAAAGGAGAGCAGAGCCGGAAGCAAAGAATACAAAGAAAACGGGTTAAAACGTACGTAAACAGCTTGCGCTTCACGGTGAACGGAAGGGGCACGATTAGGAGCATAAACAGCCCCATCTCTGCCATGAGCAGGACGAACACCTAACGCGAAAAGGATAGTCAGCATTGTCCCGTAATCTGAGAAGCATCCTCGTGTCCCCTTGTCGATTGGGGAGGAAGTTCCTCGTCGTAAGGGAGGTCGAGAGACGCACGAGGGTGTAGTAGAGCGTCATCTTAAATGGTGCGGGGAAAGCTTCAGCTCTCGGAACAGCCTTGTAAAAAGAGGCTTGGTTGGTCGTGTGCTGTCCGTGGGGATGGGGAGAGAAGCAATAGCGGTGGTTACGGTCGGAAGCCCAAACTGACTTGATCCGAAGGGTGTTGCTTGGTGCTGAGTGTCGGTACACGAACGCGACGGGATGATGTTTTTCTTTCTCGACTTTTAGTGCTTTGAATTGTAGAAATGCTGCAGATAGGGCCGGGCGGAGCTGGCCTTTTGTAGGATGTGCGTGAGAGGTGACGATGGGGTAAGGTAATTGTTTCTGGCACAGGTGGCAGGTACGCGAACAAAGGTACCTTCTCTCTTTTTCTTCCTCGAGCGTAGGGGACACGGGCTGTCGAGTACAGGTTACGTAGGTAGCTTGGACGGGAGAGGGACCTTGGCGGGAGGACCGGGGCTGGCTGGGAGCAGGATAGCCCGTGAAAATAAGACGTAAGTCAACAACGTCATCGGTGGCTCGTGCGTCTTCACCTAGGGGAGCTGAGCGCGCGCTCTTTTAGGGTGCTGCGGCTCAGGCTTCATTCAGCTTTCGTTCGGGACCGCATGTTCGGACGCGGCAGTCCCCACAGCTGGCGGCAGATGGGAAAAAGGGCTGGCACTCTCGAGACACCAAAGTGACACCGGTGTTGATAACTGGGCTTATCATCCAATCTGACGTCAATTGTGGAAACGGTCTCATGTGGAAGGATAAGGGTCTAGGTAGGCAGGTAGGATACGGATGCTTTCGCGAACCCAGTCCGGATCCTGCTCCAAGCGGCGGGATGGAACGCATGAATATGGCGTCCTGATATATGGCGTCCTGATTGTATGTTTCCCCCTCTCGAGCACGCTTCGTAGCTACGCCACGTCACGCTTCGTGTGCTCCATCATTCCAAGCAATTGCCAAAAAAAAGGAAGAAACCAAGCATCGTCAATGTAGGTAGGTACACTAACTCTCGTGGCCTATCACATACAGCCTGACCTCGTCGCTTAACTTTGGGTATTCATGGCAAACTGAGACCAAAGTATACAAGCGCTCGATACCAAACAGCTCCTCATGCCACCAGACTCAACCACGAACCTGAACGCCCAGCTTTTTGGTCCAGAGAAGGACCACCCAAAAGAAAAACACTAAAAAAAAGAAGAACCAAATCATACATATGATACAAAGAAAACCCATAGCCCCGTATTATCATCCTGCCAGAGGAGGTCACCCCCGCTGACAGTAAGTTATGTCTGGATTAGTTGTAGAACACACTCTTCTGGAAGCTCTCCGGCGACACATCGCCAATCTTGGACATGACTTCGGGTGCCTTCTCGGGAGCGGCGCCGGTCAGCGAGTTGGTCCGGCTACTATCGCTGTCGGCAGCCTTGATAGCGGCTAGAGGCTGGCCAGGTCGCTTGATGACCTCGAGGTAAGTCGATGGCAGGTAGCCCTGGCGGCCGTCGCGGGCCCGGCATCTCCACCACTCGCTGGGGTTGCCCATTGGATCGCTTTTGGAGAGGACGGCGACGAGGTCACCCTTACGCACGTCCATGTCGACGTCCTTTACGGCAGTGCCGGGCTGGGGAGTGTAATCGTAGAGCAGGCGGCAGTAGTCGAGCTTGGACGGGTCCAGGGCCTGTTGCTCACCGGCCAGTGCCATGCGACGCCGCTCCTCTTCCTCTGCGGAGGCAGCCATGGTATTGATCATCTTGCGCATGAGGTACGGGAGACCGAAAGCGGCAAGGAGGAAGAAGAAGAGCGGCTTGCGGGAAGCCTTGGGGGGTCCCAGAGGAGCGCCGTCGGGCCCAATGGGCTGACGACCCTCGAACTTGGCGAAAGCTGCCGGCGTAAGAGCTGTCGCGTCGGCCGGGGGTGGTCGGCCGGTGATTTTGGCGATGAGGGTGCGAATCCAACGCATCAGCGTGAAGATGCCGAGGATCGAACCCAGAGTATCTCTGAGGTTGCTGAACTGCTCTGCTACCGAAACCATGGCTAGACTCGCAAATTAGCCGCTGATACCCGTCGTGTAGAGGTTGTAAGACATACCAAAAAAGCTCGAGTGTGTGGCCATGTATGTACTCTCCAGCATCTGAGCAAAGCCTCCGAAGGCGCCGACAATGCCTTCGAGCATCTGGAAAGTTGCCTGGGTGCTGTTGTTGAATCGGTTCGTCAAACTGTTCGGATCGTTGGGGTTCCCAGGCATGCCACCGCCCATTCCCATGCCTCCCATGCCCATGCCGCCATACATGCCTCCACCATACATGCCACCACCCATACCGCCGTAGCCGCCATACATGCCGCCGCCGTAGCCACCGTAAGAACCCATCCTGGAGTAAGGGCTGCTGTAGGGCGACGAGTAGGCGCCGCCGTAGGCTCCGTAAGGGCTGTTCGTCACGCCGACACCTCTGCTGTAGGCAGCAGCGTTCTGGTTGACGGCGGAGGCGAGGGAGGCCGGGCGTTCGGGGACGGCGGGCGGGGTACTGCCGGAGGAGGGGAGAGAGGCAGCGGTCGGGGCCGTTGCTGGAGTCGCCGTTAGTAAATCCGAATCTAGAGGCGTTTGTGACGTTTGTTTGGTGTTCAACGCACTTGAGGCAGCTGTTGTTGTAGCACCAGCCCGTTCCCAGGGCTTTGGAGGGGAAGCCATATTTACTTTTCCCGCGAGGAATAAGTTTTCCTTGGATGCTATGTCGGTTCGGCGTTATTTCGCAATCACGCCTATCGGTAAGGGTGGGTGGCGAATTCCTTCGAGCGCCAGGCTCCGGAAAAGCGACGTGGATTGGCTTGAACCGAGCCGGGTCCTTGAGTGCGAGGATGGATAATCAAACTCGATCAGTCGTGATGTCGGAGTGATGTCGGATTACCGTACACGTATGATGGAGAGGGAGAAGGGGGAAAAGTCAAGCCGGGGGAGGAGCCGAGTCGCTGGGATGGCGGAGGCCTTGAGTAATGGGGGAGTTGGGGGACTGTGCTGGACAGACAAGTGACCCTGGGGCTCGTGCTTGGCGTTTGCGTGGCGGCAGAACCCAGAAGCTAGAAGAGACTGGATGGGGTTGAAATCATGGGGTCGGGCTTTGCCTCGGTTCTTTCATCCCGGCGGACGGCGATTAGCCCACCTGCCTACGCAACCTTCTTTTTGGCCCCGCCTCAGCGCCGCCCGCCGATCTGGGGCCTCGGCATCTCATCTCATCTCTCTCTGAACACCGGCTGGCTGGCTCTCATTGACCTTCCGGCGCCGGAACTGCGAGCGTTGCCAACCCACAAATGTTCTTTTCTGATCTTCTCTGGAAAATTGCTGTTCTACCCGCCGTCTGATCCGCAGGTGCAATCCAGCATGCAGCCGAGATGGAGGCACCTTAGGCCAATGACCCGTGGCCATTAGAGTAAAGAGACCAGATATCGGTAACGACGCGATTGAATTGAGCATTGATTCGTCAGGCTCACGGTGGCACAAAGACCATCGTCATCTTATCGTCTACTGCTATCGCGCACTACCGACACGCCGACGAACTCACTGCAGCCCATCAAAGGCCTTGGACCCCCTCACATGCTCCTCCCACGTCGTCAGCTTATCCTCCACAATCGCGTGCGACTCGTCCAGCTTCTCGCCGCCGTAGTATCCAAACTCATTGAGAAGCCTCATGTTCTGCAGCATCTCCTCGGCCACGAAGTCCGGCATGCCCTGGCCCTTGAGCGCCCCGCGGAAGTCGTCGTGCGAGGCCTCGTTGTACCGCGCCGTCTTGCCAGCCTCCGGGTACACCTTCTTAAAGATCTCGACGGCCTCGCCCGCAGTAGTGTATGCCGTCGCCGCGAGTACCCGCTTGCCGAGCACCTTTTCGCGGCTCAGGACGATGCCCTTGACGAACTTGCCCGTGTCGGCGGCTGCGTCAAAGAGCGGGATCGGCGAGCTGGCAGGGATGGGGAGCGTCAGAGCCCAGGCGTTATCCGGGGGTGTCTGGCGGAGCATGCCGCCGGTGAAGTTGGACATGTAGAAGCCGGGGAGGAAGAAGGTTGACGGGAGAGAAGTAGTGCGGATATACTCCTCGACAGCGGCCTTGCTGTCGAAGTGGTACACGTCAGGGAGGACGCCGTTGCTTACTGTTTTCGTGGCATGTCAGTGATATGTCTTGCAATGCGCTTGCAGCAGTCTCGGGATAGAGGGGAAACACGTACGTTTGTTGACATCGAGGAGCGAGCTGAAGATGAAGTGCTTGACGCCAGCCTCCTACTACGTATCAGAATGTATTCCACGCTGCAACAGCGGACGGTCTACGCACCAGAGCGGCGTCGGCAATGTTCTTGCCCTGCTGGGTCTCGAGCTCCTTGTCCAGCTTGTCCCAGTAGTTGGTCACGGCGAAAACGGCCGTGGCGCCGTTGACTGCGGCGGCGAGCGAAGATCTGTCACCGAGATCGGCCTATCAAGAAAAGGTTCAGCGTGACTGTTCTAGCCAATTATCAGCGGCCAGAGAATAGACTAACAGCGATGACTTCGACACCCTTGGCCGCAAGAGCCTTGGAGGAGTCCTTGCTAACATCACGAGTGACGCCGCGGACCTGCCAATCCTTGCTGAGCTTGGGGTCGTTGAGGAAGATGGACACGACGCTTCCGCCCTGGGCACCGGTGGCGCCGAACACTGTGATGATGTTCTTGGACATTTTTGAAGTTCGGTGAATGTGCTGTTTGGGGTTCGGCTCAAGGCTGTTCTGCACCGCGTTAGACATGAGCCTCCTAAAGTACCATGTGATCGGCTTGGATGTGGAGACGCATACATAATGAAGTATTTTGATAGACTCCGAAGCAGGGCCGGTTCGGTTATGGAATCCTGTTTGCTGATGATGGCTATGCTTCAATATCGACGGTAAGCAGCGGCCATGTCGTCTTTATAGACATCCTAAGTCCCTATGAAGCCTCTCCATCTTCCCATACAGGAGCAGGTACCCCGACGGGTTCAACGCACCTCGACGTAAACTACCGGATTGAGGAAGCGCCACACCAAAACCCCTCTTTTCTTGCAGCTTCAAACTGCTTACTACCTTGTACAGAGGTACCTTATCAGAATCTGCTCATAGACTTACGCAGCTAAGTATCTTTCAAGTAAGTAAGCGACATTAACTTGCATTCGCTGCTGGCTGCTCCGCGCCGATGCACCTGGGTCTCGCGCTTCACACGGAGCCACAGAAAAACCACCAATCCCTGTAAGTATAGAAACCATGTACGGTACGGATACGTACGGAGTAGTAGTTCACCATCTCGAACCGCTCAGATGCGAGCTTACCAAGCTTATGGTGCTCCACCCGGCCCCCGAACCGTTGCGGTCGCCCGGCCTGTCATGCTTGGTATCTCACTTTGGGCACGCCATTTGTCAGATTGCGGAGGGATAGCGGCTCGGACGTCCGTACACCACCGCAAACCGCGAGTCGCGAAGGCATTTGAACCACGATCGCCAGTGTACAAACAAGGCACGCGATTGTTCAACGACAACTTCAAGGCGGTCTGGTCGATTCTCGAAAAGCCGATGATCTGTGATGATATGTCAGCAGAATGACGAAATACATAGCTAATGTATGACAAGGGTTGGAGTGCATTGAGTTAAACATGCTCTCTCTCTCCAGCAATATTACCAGAGCGACATGCGCCTTGAGTGTCACTTCTAGGAGGCCACAAAGCTTGGGTACTCTCGCCAATTTCACTCAATACATGCTTCGCACTGCATGCGAATTGTCTTCCCCAAGTTTTCCCGAGCAAACCACGGCGAGAAATCTACAGCCTGGAGAGCGCATCACACTAGCCAAGATGCTGCACAACGAAATGGCCGCATGTTAAAACATTTTCGCATCAATTGACTGCTCCTCTCCAAGATACCAAGAGAGGAGGAAATCCCGTCCTCCTTTGACCTATTGAATAGAGAAAGAGAGAGAGAGAAAAAAGAAAAAAAGAGGGCACACTCTTCTGGGCCGGGTATCTTCCGCTTTCGACGCCTAGGAGGCATGTTTGTTTGCAATGCCCCGAAGCCCCCAACGTGAGCGATAACTGATATATCCTCGCATATCGAAGAGAAAGAAAGTGCAAGATGAAGAGAAAAAGGTCGTGGTCGCGTCATGAGATGCCGTGAATCCAACGCAAGAAGCCCGCTTGACTTGGTCAATTAAGGCAGAAAATTGTGAAAGCCTAATACCATATGCAATCATGGTGTCTTCCCAACCCCCAAAATTTCGATCCAGAACTTTTTAGGACGACAAAGCAAACAAGCTGACCTTGTTGGTCTTGCCGCCGACGCTGGCAGCCGAGAAGGAGTCAGCAGAAAGCCAGCTCTCCACCTGTGAGCGGGAGAGACCAGTGGAGAAGTCGACGTCGTCGTCGAGGACCTTGACTGAGACTTGGCCAGAGTCGCCATCAAGAACGACAGCAACTTTGATGGGCTCGCCGGTGGGACGGTCAAAGTAGTCGGAAGAACCACCAGGGACGTTGGAGTGAAAGGTGGACTTGCACTTGGTGTCGCCGGGGGCAAGGACCTCAAGAACGTCAAGCTCACCGCATTCGGGCCAGCAAGAGCACTTGTTGTATTGGGCCGTGCGGGGGATACGGGCGTTCAGGAACCAGAGAGCGGACATATCTGCATTGAAGCCAGTGGTGCCATCGAGGGGCATGTTCAGCTCGAAGAGCCAAACCGAGTCCTCGCCCTTGAAACCGTCTGTATCATGTTAGCCCCATCAGGTTGGAGCAGAGGTATGGACATGACTTACGGTAAGCAACGGAGCCAGGGCGCGAGAAGCCACAGCTGCCATCATCGCAGGACTTGTCACTGGCGATGAGGAACTCCTGGTTGGACTTGAGGGTGACCGGGTTCAGGATCTGGGGTGAAGCAGCACCGCCGGTGGCATCGGAATTCAGGTACGACAGAGAGTTGCCAAATACACTGTCTGCAGTCAGAATCTTTGTAGGTACGACGGAGTACTTGGGCTTGGTACTTACTTGTCAAACTTCCCGGAACCCTGGCCGCCGTAGTTGCCAAGGAAGACGATGCCATCGGCAACAGCCTTGTCAGCGTTGTAGTAGCCAACTCGAGTGTAGTCACCTGTTTTGGTACCAGAGCTGGAGCTGGCGCTGGAACCAGCAGACTTGGAGCTGGCAGGCTTGGAACTGGCAGGCTTGGAACTGGCAGGCTTGACAGCAGCTGCGGGCTTGAACGGGGCGGGAGTAGGGCTGGGGGAAGCAACAGGAGGGACAGCAGGAGTGTTGACAGGAGGAGCAGGCCCAGGGGTAGGGCCATGCCAGTTGTTAAGCCAAGACTGGACAAGGCCATTGATCGTCGCGGTGACCCATACATCGCCGCGCTTCTCCTCGCTGTGCCCCTCCTCCTCCTCCCCCTCATGTCTCTGGTGCAAGTGATGATGACCGTGATGACCATGGCGGCGGGCATGAGTGTGGGATACAGCAGGAGACCGCTTAGCCTTAGGAGACAGGGCGTAGATAGCAACCTGCTTGAGGTTCATAGGACCACGGAAGACGGGAACAAGCTGGTAATATGTGAGTATGTGCAAGAGACTGTGTAGGTAAGACACGGATCAGCGCATCTATCAGAGACTTACCTCCTCGTTGAAAGGGGCCAGGGGGCCAGAAAAGGGGATATCCTCAAAGGTGCAGGATCCATCGTCGCCCATGTGGTTAACAGCCTTGTAAGTGCCTGGATGCCCGACGTTGGAGTACAGGATCTGGTCGACAGCACCGCACCACCAGTTGCCGCCCTCCTCCTTGGCAGTGCCAGAGCACTGCTGAAGGGCCTGGCCAACAGCGGCCGAAGCCAGCATAACAACAGCAGAAGACTTCATGTTGTTCTTGTGTCTTGATCTGTTTGTGAAGATTTGCTTGGAATGAAGGTTGGAAAGCGAGATTGCTGGTAGACTTAGGCGAGTCTAGTTGGGTATTTGACCGGCTTCAAAGAGAATCGTAGGTGGCTGGTAGGAAATGCGCTGGAATGCTTTGATCGAGTAGAGATATGTCCTAGAATGTTCTTTGACTCGGCTTGCGAGGTGTGACTGGCAGTGATGGGAGTAGTAAAGTACTCCTAAGAACCCTGCTCAACAGTCTGGCGTTGGCGTGGTGTCTCTGAATCAGGATTGTTTGGGTGTGAGTCGCGATGAGACCAAGTGTTGAGTGCGTGAATAAGGAATGACTGAGATAACAAATCTCTTGTAAGGAGTGACGATGCTATTTGAAGACCAGCAAATCGAAGTCATGCATCAACACTTGTATGCGGGGGCGGGAGAGAAAGAAGAGGAGGCAAACAGGCAGATAGGTGAAGGTGTGGGATAGCTAGGTTAATAAATCAACCAACAGAAGCTAGGGAGTAAGAAGGAAGTGCATCTTGGGGGACAAGGTAGGAAGGATCTCTGGCAGTGGGCTTTGGCCCCCAGCAGAAGGAGCATCGAAGGAGCCGGCAGGTGAGGGCCAAGTCACTTCACTCCTTCCTTCTCTTTGGACCTTTAGGTGAATTGACTCTTGATGCAGGGCATGGCAACGGATACCCACACACCTCTCTCCCTCCTTCCTACTTCGCTCATCTCTGAGTGGGCAAGTGGTTCTCTCTGGGAGTGCAGATATTTAGCCAGAGTTGATTTAATATTTGGCCGTAACTAACCACTTTAGGCTGAAAAATTCACAGCTACAGCCACGCGGTGGGCCTACCTGCAAAAGTTAATATACCTTGATTGCGTGGTATAAGGCAGGGGTAGTTTGTTTTGAAACTGCTGGCTGTCTAAGATTTATAAAAAAAAGCGCGTTTTTAGGGTAAAGTAGTATTTTTTAAGGATGTAATATAATATGTAGCAAAACGTAATAGATTCTTTAAGATTATAGCTGTAATTAATTTACCTACTAATACTGCTGTTATTACTGTTACTATTAATACTGCTGTTACTATTAATACTACTGCTATTACTATTAATACTGCTAATGTTACTATTAATACTGCTGCTGCTAATTTAATAGAGGTAGTTACTAGATAAATATATCTTAGCTAGTAAATAGCTAAGAAGATAGTTTAGTAATAAACTGCTGTTACTAGGCCTTAAAGCTTGCCCTTTCTATCTGTATTACAGTAAGGTAGTTAATTTAGGCAGTTAGCATAGCTATCTCTTTTTCCTGCTGTAAAGCTAGCTTTTTGCAGTAGGTTATTAGTATAGTAGAGGGGCTAGCCCTACTATATGTAGTTAACAGCTATAATAAGGGTGCTTATAATAATAGGGTTAGTATTAAGGCTGGTGTTATAACGCTTTCCTACGTAGAGGGTATTTACTAAGTATTATAGAGGTTAATAGGTAGCTTATAATTACTAGAGGGCAGCTCTATTAACTGTAGATAGTTATAATAGTTATAGACTACATTAGGATTAACTTTAATAGTTTAGTTTTATAGGTAGATAAGGTTAGGCTGTAGATACTACTAAAATTAGCAAAAAAGCAAACTAGAGAAAGAATCTAACTTACGTAAGTCTTATCTAGCTACTAGTAGTAGTTAACGTTATTATAAGTTAGCACTTTATTACTATTATAGCTGTAAAGGCAGTTAAGTAGCTTATAGCAATAAGGTAACCTCTACTGCTTTTAGAAGTTACTAGTATATTACGTTAGCAGACTTCTTTACTGCTTAAAGGCCTTATAGGTAGGTAGATACTGCTTATAGAGTAAGTTAAGTGCCTAAAAAGATACCTTAAAAGTAAGGCCTTAAAGTATAAGATACTACTGTATCTTTTGCTGTTAATAGCGCTGCTTATAGCTAAATTTAGCGTTATATTTTTATTACCTTTTGTTAACTATCTTAAGTATCTTTTTATAAAGTGTATAGAGGTCTAATAAGTAATAGAGAAGGTATAACTTTAGCTTGTAGTAGCTGCTCTCTGTAAGTAAGGTTGCTTTAATACTATAGTTATAGAGTTTCTTTATTATAAAGGCAGCAAATTAGGGGTAGTAGTTAAGGTAGGTAGTTTAAAAATACTAAATAATTACTAGGCTAGTTAGTAAAAGTTATAGAGGTATAAACTAGCTAGCTGTAACTTACTCTCTTAGTTAGTAAATTACTGCTTAAGCAACTCTTACACCTTCTAAAATGCAGCCTTAGTTAGTATGTAAATAACAGCCCTCTATGCAGTAAGAAGCCTATTAGGGTTATAAGGGTAGATTACCTTATTAGTAGTAATAGCAGTAGTGTTATTAGTTACTTTAGCCTTATAATAAACTGCTAACGTAATTTCTCTGCTGTAAGCCTTAGCTAAATCCTCTAGCAGTCTGTTTCCTTTATTAATATTATTATTATTAGCAGCATTAGTAAGGTTAGCCTTAAGTAGCCTATCCTACTTCTTCTTAATATGTAAAACTACGTTTTTAAGTATATACTATACGTAGAGCTACTAGGCAGTATCTAGTAAGACTGTATTTACTGCGTTTTTTAAGGCCTTATTAAAGTTAGTAATAATAACAGAGGGTAGGGATATTTTCTCCTTTTTAAGTAGCAATTTTAACTGCAAAAGGGCCTATTTAAAGGTATCTTTATCTTTATTAGATATAAGGCAAAAACATACGTTAAAAGTAGTGTGTACAGCAGTAGTGCTAATAACTTAAAAAAGTAGTATATAAAAGCAGTTAACCTTAGCAGAAAAAAGTTAGTAATAACAGTAGTAACTTCACTAGTAATAATAGTAATAATAGTAATAATAGTAACTTACCTTATAGGTATTATCTATTATTAATAACCTAAGATATTGCTGCTACAGCTTAAGGTAAGACTAATACATCTAAAAAACACTAGTTATTTTACTGCTGTTACTATAGTAAAGGGTAAATATAGGTATCTTATTGCTTAACTTTAGCACGTTAATAAACAGTTAAGTTAATATAAGTAGGCTGTATTTCTTATAGCAGAGCTTTACTTAGAGGTTTCTAATGTTAATAGCAGTTATTATAATCTTTTCCTGCTTATAGAGCTAACTAGTAATATCTTATAACTTTATTCTTCCTTTTAATAACTGCTTAACCTGCTTAATTACAGTTGCCTTTCCTGCTAGTGCTAACTTAAATGTTACCTATGCTTAGCTTAGTTACTAAAAGCTAGAAACGCTAATAAAATTACTTACTATAACACCCTTATAGTTATATATATTATAGCTAGAAAGCACTTTCTATATTTATTTGTTTATTACTGCTAGATACTAAATCTTACTAGCAAAAGGGCAGTCTAACTGCTTACTGCTTATATTCCTCTACTAGGCCTTACTTATAGGCTTACCTATGTAGTTACAGAGTATATTAACCTGCTAGCCCTTATTTAACTATTACTTAATACAGAGGGTAATACCCTCCTCTTAATACTGCTAGCGTACGTAAAGATAACACTTATTAAAGGTTAGGGCTTTAATTATTAACATTATAAGTATAGTTACTGTTACGCTAATTATAATTTTTAGGGCAAAAAACTAAGGGGTTAAGAATGCTATATATTATAAGGTTAGTTAATTAATAGCACTAATAATAATAATAATAACAATAACATAACTGTATATGTAGGTCTCCTAATACCTAAACTAGATTTTGCTAGTGGCGTTAGCAAAAAAAGTTTGTACCTTAGGGTAGCAGTACTTCGCGAGATAGGGGCCTATTGTGGCTGCGTGGCGAAGCTAACAAATACAGTTAGTTGCGGCCAAATATCAAATCGACTCCGGCCAAATATCCGCACTCTCTCTCTGGACGAAGAGTCCACCAGTAACAGAAGAAAGCCGTTGCATAATTGGACGACTAAAGGAAACGAAAAGGAGTCGACCAATCCGAATGGTTGTTCTTCATGAAACACTGGCTCGGCCACACTGGGGGG
>NWBT01000048.1:5825809-5867703 GCA_003386485.1 Colletotrichum lentis
GGGGGGGGGCTGTCTGTACCTTGCAGCTAGTGGCAGGGGCCTATAACCTCATCTAATCTCTCTCTCTTCCCCCTCCCTTGACCGCAGAGCCTTGGGCTAAGCAGCGAGGGTACCCGTACATCTCGTCGTTCCTGACACGACCACGACACTCCCTTTTCTGCTGCGGCAGTGGTACTTCTAATGTGAGTCCACCGTAAACGCCAAGGGCCAAGACAGCCCGCCGGGCTCTCCTCAGTGAGGCTTGGGCAGAGACAACCAACCATCGTATGGCACGCTGAGATGAGTTTCCTCGGCGTTCTGGGCTCTAATCTACGGCCAAATTTGACAACCGAGGGCTGCGGCGCCGACAGACCCGTCGTGTCCCAACATGGCAACGACGCAAGGGCGCGAACCGAATCATGCCATACAAACTCTCTGAGTAGTGACGCCGGTCGAGATGGCAGATCAGCAGATCACCATGAAGAAAGGGTTCGCCCGCCCGTGGCCAGTGCTGAGTACTCACTGGCGGCCTTCGCGTACGTGATTGTGGCTGGGACTTGATTGGTTAGGGTTCCCCAGGAAATCGTCTCCTCATGTCTGCACAAACCACGGATACGGATACACAACACAGCGAGCAGCTTGACGAATGCCGATTGACCACATTTACCAGACTCTACGCCTTGGTTTGTCGAATCACTTTCAGGTCGTCCAAGAACAACTGCACTAGCCCAAAATCCCCGGCGCCAGAGGGTGCCGTCGTGGGCTGCCCTCGAACCCCTCCCCAATTCACACTCAGGGGTCGCCTACTCACGCATCCTCGGGGGGTTGGAAAGGACAATGAGTACCCATGACAGCGCCGGCGTCCTTGTATCCGTTAACTGCTGGTTGAGTTCGTGAGAGAAAAAAAGGGGGGTTTTTTGCCGATGACTCAGCCCGTGAGTTGGGGCCCGTAAAGGTCAAGCGTCCTTGTATCCGTGTGCTGGTTGACTGACTTGTGACGGAATCAAGTTTACCGTGAGTACTCTGAATGCGCTCGGTCGATGTCCAAGGTGTGCCCCCATCCCCGGCACTCAGTGGGGACGCTGGAGGAGTCGTCGACCGTCCGTGGTTCGTCCCAAGGCCCGCCCGGATCATGGCTGCCATCCCAATCCCTACGCTTGTTCGACAAGAGCGGCCCATCCCATCCGATGTTTAATCGCGCAGCACGCTCCCTCTCAACAACATCCTGACGTTCCAGCCCATTCCGACGCCGCGGAAGAACGGGCTGGCCCTCTGCCTTTCAACTTTGCCATTGTTCTTACTTTTTTCTTCCCACTTCATTTTGCGATTCCACGCACAGTCTGCAAAAGTCACCGACGATTATCCGTAGTCCGCTCCTTCTCATCAACCTGCAGCGTGTCCTGGTTCTGTTGATCCGTTCTAGATCCGCTCTCTGATACATGAGTCGCAACCCAGTCTCGATGCCCGGCCGGGGGGAGGGGGCAAGAAAGTCTTGGACAACAACCTGCGGGACACCAAAAAGGAAAACTTCCGAGGAGACAAAAAGAAAAGTTACGACACAGGAAAACCGCTCATGTTGGTTCTCCGCACATAAAACCCCTAGTTGCAGGGCGTCGTGCCACATAGCCGTCGTCTGGCATTGGCTCCTTCGTTGATCCGCGGGCCCAGTCGTAGGACTCGGTGCAGTATGCCGCGTCGTGGAGGGCAAGGTGATGAGGTTACAGCGGGCGCCCGGAGCCACGAGCTTATCGGGAGAGGACAAGTCCAACCGGCAGTCGACGACAAGCAGCTTGGAACAGCCTAAGATGAGTTGAAAAGTCACAAAATCTGTCGCCAACGGTCCACGACTTTGGCGCTCGTTGTTCCTGCATCAGTTAGCGGAACCTACCCGAGAGTGACCGATTGGCTGTCTGGACCTCTCCGTCTGCAGCGATGCACGCTATTTTCTTGCCGTGGCGAATTCTCATTCGATCCGTCCGTCGCAGGAGGCCAGGCGGGTCAGGGCCTTGGATGTGCCGGCACTCAGCCAATGTTTCCGATGCCGACCGAGGTCTTCCATCTCATGTGTGTCCAACTCCCACGAAGTCGCGGATTCCTGGCCCGTTGGACTTGCACGGCCTGCGGTGCCCAAACCAACACGGGAAGGAATATGTCACGCTTGGGTTTCTCTTACTTACACAAAGATGGACCCCGCCACGTGGTAACGCCTAAAGGGTTTCCCTCCCTCCTCCAGCCCGATTGGCGTCGAGAACCGGGTTTTTGTCTCGCTGTTTCACACGTGCCCGCCTGGGAACGGAACAAGGTCGCACTCCACGAATACCAATGTGCCTGAAAATCACTCTTGAAAAGCGGACTGGCAAACGCACATCCACCGACGTTCGCTCATCCCTGGCCCGCCACTTCAGCTCCACAGCCCCCCAGAAAACAAGACTTGGGGAGACCGCAAACGGCGGTCGTCTCGGCTATGTCCCGTTGACCGCATGTGACTCACGCCTTGCTCTGAGACCTCACTCTTGGACGGCAATGCAGGCGGGCCAGAAAAAAAACGAGGGAAAAAAGATACATCCTCACTGAATGTTGTCTTCCAACCTTGAGTGATCGCCACGGCGGAGTTGTTTGTGATGGAGTCGTGGGTCAGAAGCCAGTCAGGGATGATGACTCGGGGCTCATGGCTGAGGTCACGTGAGTCATGCGGACCTCCTACAGTCAAGGTGTCAATGGTTCCAAGGTAACACAGCGTAATGCTTCACAAGTATAGGTTGTGAAGATGCAATTCCGTCCGTGGCATTGATGGGGACTAATCTGCAAGGGGCCAAAGACTCTAGCAGTCACGGCCACGGCCACGGCGTCGACTCGGTGTGAGCGGGGAAAGGAATGGCCGCAAATGCAAAGAGTACCATCCCGCTCCATGCTATGGCGCCATTCACCTTACAACTACTCGGATGCCTTGGCCTTCTTCCCCCGACGGAACCTCGTTTTCCGGGCACCCTGCTCCGGCTGTTCCTCCTCAGCGTCATCGGCAAACTCGTCCTCGTCCTCCTCTTCACCCGGCACCGCAGTCCTGACCCTATCCTTCCTCTTCCTCGTAACCTTGGTCGGCGCCGCCGACGTAGAAGCCTCTTCCTGCTCCGCGACCTGCGCGCCGTTGGCGTTTGCCCTCAGCCTACTCACAGCGTCCGCCATCCGCTTGCTCGTCGTCCCCTTCTGCCTCGGCGCAAAGGCATCCCTCGCGCCAACGCCCACAGCACCCTCGAAATACCGCGTGATATTGGCCTGCGTGCCTTCAATGTCGCGCTTGTTCATGTCCCGGATGACGGGTACTAGCACCTCGTCCGTGCGCTCCTTGCTCCACCCGATCGTTGCCATCAGAAATTGCCGCAGGCCTTCGAGGTCCGGCACGCCCCACTGGAAGTGTTCGGGGCTGCTGTCGACCTCTGGACGGAGGTACGCGTCCGTGACGGCAGGGTTCGGGAACCCCGTGGGAAGAAAGAGCTTGGTGGCCTGTGACTTGCGGAACTTACGCCGGAATGGTGACCCCGCGTCCGCCTCTTTGGGGCGGTTGTTCATCTGCACGTCCTGCCACCATTCCTTAAACCTCGCCAGGCCGTCCTTGCCGGGGAACTCGGAAAGTATCTCCACGGCCGTGACGGGACCGACACCGGGCAAACCCTCTGTATAATCCGACCCCAGTAGTTGAGCGATGGCGATGAGCTGCTCACGTGACAGGGAGAGCTCCTTTTCGAGGTCCGAGCCGAGGTAGCACTCGACAAACTTGTTACTGTTGAACATATTCTTGTAGATGCGCGTGCCGCCAAAGAGGAAGCAATCAGAGTCGTCAGTGACGATGCCATCCACTAGAGACATCCGCACAAGCTCTGCACACTGCGCTTCGGCCTCCATCGGCGCGGTGATGTAGGGGATACCAAAGAGGCGGAGCAGGGCCTGGCACTCGGTGACCATGACCTGCGTGACCTCGTCGGCGTCTCGGCGATCCTTTTTCTGTTGCGTGCGGAGCGCCTTGAGTTCTCTCTCGTAAGCCTCTTTGTTCTCGTGCTCTGACTTGTTGTTCAGCTCGCTGGCGAAGCGGGCGTGCTCCTCCGCTTCCTGTGCGAGGTTGGCAAATAGCTCTTCATCCTCCGGATCGCTAAATTCGTTGTCGCTCTCGGCGAACACGGCAGCCTCTGCGTCCTGCATAGGATCGCCCGCCGTATTGGAATCGTCCAATTCGGGCCCGTCCATGAGTTCCTCAAAGGTGAGCTCGTGTTCTTCTGTCGGATTCTGTTGTTCTGTATCGACAGTAACATCCTCCATGGCTGGTTCCAAAGAACCAGGCTTCCGGTGCGCCGCAGTACCTACGACATTTTGAGTTTCTGGTTCTGGGAGACTGAGCACTTCCGCGACGGTGATTTCCATGTCTTCGTGGGCATCATCTGGTCGGATGTCTTCGAAATCGGGTTCAGAAGACGGCGTGAGCCTCCGTGACGCAGCGTCTGCCTCCTCAAAGGGCGTAATTGCTGCTGATCCTGAGTCCGTCTTCTTCGGCGACTCAATCTGAGCGGTCGGGACAGTAGCAGTCGATGTGATTTCGTTGGCGAAATCGTTACCCTCCTGAGAGGCAGCCAACTTCGGCGATGGTAGCACGTCAAGTATCTCTATATCGCTATTCTCTTCGTCGGACGACTGGATTTCGATGAGTTGGTTTTGCTTCTGGCGCTTAAGCCGACGTTCCTCTTCCAGGGCCGCCTCCCTGTCTTCTGTGTTGATCTCGCTCTCCACCTGTCGTTGTTGCCTTATCGATTCACGAATATCCATGTTATCCACCATCCACGGAGGCAGTGGCTTGGGTCGGTCTTCGGACGGCTCTCTCTCGAACCCGCCTTCGTTATTGTTGTCACCGGCTGGCTCTTCATCAACACCGTCCGCTACAAAGCCGCCGCCAAACTCGCCATCATCGCTATTCTGCGCGGGTTTCTGCGTTCTTTGCGCAGGCCGCTTCGTTGGCTCCATGTCTTCAGGCTTCTTTGATTGAGTCTTTGTTGAGAAAATCGAAGGACCCCAAGCGAGTTTAGGGAACGGCAATGGGCCGTCGAAAGGGTTCTTGACGTTGGGCACTGACGGCTTTGGCTGGGATCTTTTCGTCTGCCGGGACGCCTTCAGAGCAGTCTGTAGGTCCATTTCATCGTCGCTGCTGCTTGCACTGTTTTGCCGTCTCCTCGGGACGGCAGCCGTAGACCTGTTATTGACAATGTGAGCCACCATGCGGCCACTCCTTGCGGTTATTGGCTTGAGCTCCTCGACGGCCTTTTGTTTCCAAGTCGGGGCATCCATTCCCACGTCTTCAAACTGTTCCCCCTCATCCGAGTTCTCCGCATCCTTGCCGTGCTGATTCCGTAAGGACATCGCTATGGCACGGTTGATGTCATCCTCCTCTTCAGGGTGCATCCCCTCGTCGCCTTGGACGTTGAACCGGCTTGGATCTTGTGTTTCAGGGCCATCGCCGCCAACAAACAGACTTTGTTCTTCCTCTTCGAACAAGTCGTCGTTTTCGTTGAATTCGGCCTCTCCTCGATTGCCGTCAAGGTGCTGGCTTTGAAGAGCCGTCTTTCGGGGTGTCAGTCTGGCCGCACTCGACGGCAATCTAGGAAGCCGGTTCAGGCCCTCGACAGGGACGTCTTCGAAATCGTCTTCATCAGACCCCTCAGCCTTCTCCTTTTTCTGAAACTGGAAATCCAAGGCATCGACGTCGATGGGTTTGTGGGCCTCGCCTAGATCCTTTTCCTTGCTCACAACACCCAGCGCCCATCCGCCCTCCGCTCCGTCGTTCTTCACCAGGATGTACTCCCTGTCCTTCTCACCAGCAATCCTTCCACCGCCTGTCAAGGTAAGATCCAGGCCAGTCATGCCGGCTTCCTTCATGAGGCGCTGGGTCAGGTTGTTTCTCTCGCGAACCCTTTCAATCTGGAACCTCGAGAATGCCATGCGATCCGGGAACATTTCATCCAGTTGCTCTTTGCTTAATCCCAATCTGAGGCGGCTTCGCAACCTGGCCGCGTTTAGGATGTTGTATCTGTCTGCCGCAGGCAAACTTTGGAAGAACTCGCCGTCAAAATCGATCTTGCTGAAATCGTAGAGGTTGATATCCTCTCCATCGTGGAATTGCCGGGCATACTCCTCCAGCTCTTCGATGCTCATGATTCTGGGATCGTCCGCCTTGGCCATTGATGCGATGTCGCCGTCAAGTTCGGGCAAGTGGTACGCGTCCTGCTTGAAAAATTTCCGCGTCCGCTGTCTCTCCTGCTGGGACATGCCGACCTCGTCAGCGTAGACAATCGTGTCTGCATCGGGGATTTCCTCCTGGGGCTCTTCTCGTTCTCTCCGAATACCCCTTTCCGCATCGCGCTTCCTCCTCTCGTCTTCCTCCTCCGCAAGCCGCTGCATCTGCACAGCGAGCAATTTCCCAGCCGTGCGGACTGCATCTTCCCTGCGGCCCTCGCGGCGCTGCTTGCGGCCCTGAATCGTCTGGCGCTTGAGGGTCGGGGCGCCACCGTCAAAAACGAAGACGGGCTTGATGCCGAACCACAGGAGCTTACAGATGCGGCGGAAGAAGCCGACGACGTGAGAGTTGCGCAGCGCGTTGCCCTCCTTGTCACGCACGGCTTTGAGAAACTGGTATATCCAGATGGAGGCATCGACGGCAAGGCGCTTTCGGTTAAGAGTCGCAAGGTTTGTTGGGCGCGCGCAGGGCTGCACAACCGTCCACAGGCCGTTCACACCCATGGCTGCGACGTAAGAGCAGTGTTGGGTGTGGCAGCGTCGGATCGTGGGCTGGGCTCGATTGGGATGGTAGTTGCTGTGAGAAGCGCTCTTCTCATCAGCCAAATAGCTATCGCATTTTGCGTGATAGGTGCAACGTCCTGGTCCACTCGAAGAAATGCGAATCTAGAGGACGCCGTCTTAAGATTCATAGGATTCATAGGGAGTGATGACCATTGTGAGGAACGAAGGCCGCATTTACAAGAAGCTCTGGTCAATGACGCGCCTGCCTCCACTTGAGGTGCCGTTATCGCAGCTTATCGGTTGGGTATGTGCGAGAGCGGAGTCTCTGCGCCGACAATTGATTAATGTACCTATTAGCGCGCAAAGCGTCCCGAGGTGTGCCGTCATCTTCTCACGAACAGCTCAAAGATACCCGGAAGAGCGATGCGCATCATTGCGACCAAGGAGCTGCCATGGAAAAAGAAGAGGGAAGAGGTTTCTTGACCTCTCTTCTCAACAAGAACCTGCGCATTCTTGTCATTGATGGCCGCATGTTCCTGGGCCAGTTCAAGTGCACAGATCCGGTCAGTGTCCGCGCTGTCTGTCCCATGCGAGAATGCTCTGCTGACCATCGAACCCATGACAGGACCGAAATGTCGTTCTAGCACACGCCTACGAGTACCGTCAGCCGTCCGCGCAACAGCGAAGTGAAATGTCCCGGCAGGCTACCGATGGATCAGGCACCGTTACGATGGACATGACATCCCGGTATCTGGGCTTGGTGGTCGTTCCGGGGAAGTACATCGTCAAGATCGAGGTGGAGGAGTTTGCGAGCCAAATCAGGGGTCAGAACCCATACGCAGATATTGTCGTCTAGAGACTCAACGTCCGGATGTCGTAGCTCTTGGACCTGGTTCCGGAAACCCAGAGCACTCTGAATGAGAGAGTTGGAGCTTGAGGAAATGACCATACCGTACAACACTATTAACAATGTAACACATTGGCATTAAAGCTACGAAAAGCACTGTTTTTGCCGCATCAACGCTCCCTATTCAATCATTGTGAGTCGACCGCGACCAGAGTACCGAGGCCCTAATTCCCGATTCCCAAACACCAGATCCCAACGCTATCTTACTGTTAAAGTTCACTTATTACTGCCATTACGAGCTTTACGCTCAACGTCATCTAAGACCAACAGAGAATGTGCGACATAACTTGGAGTCAATGCATCATGGTCTCACGCCACGATGCTCTCTTGTTGACGTCCTCTGGTTTCGCCATTCAAGCCATCATCGGTCCCGGTGACGGAGTGGTGGATATCATCGTCCTCTTCCTCCTCATCCGTGTACTCCGCCTCCTTGTTGTGTGCAGGCGTCCACGACGAGTCGTCGTTCAAAGGAGCGTCCTGCCCGGACAAATCGTGGCCTCCCTCGGCACGCGCTCTAATGTTGTTCCTGCGGCGCGTTGACAGGGTGCGCGCGCGAGTGGACAACTTGGAGGAAACGGCGGCTTGAGATGTAACCCAGCTGGTTAGGGCATCCTCACAATCTTGAATGATGGCCTTGCTAGCCTCGTAACCGTCGTAAGCCGCACGGGTCTCGCCTGGGGTGACAGGTGTGTCATCGATGAGCTCGAGCAGGTGCTTTCCGTACCCGGCGATGATAGCAACCTTCTCACAGTGTTCCCTCAAAGCGTCGAACTGGTAGGTATAGGCGGCCTTGATCTTTTCGCGCGTGATGTTGGACAGCTGGGCCTCAGCAACCAGCGACTCGGCTTCGGCGCGAACAAGTTCCTGCTCTAGGACGACAATCTTTGGCGAATTAGGCTCCTTGTACTTGAGCTGAGCAATCTGGTCGGTGATCTTTTGTTTACCTGTAAAAAATTGGAATGAGTAAGGGGCAGGCTACAGGTACTGAGAGTCGCTTACGGTCTCGGCTCGGTTGAACCGAAGCCTCAATATTGCGGATGCTCTTGATTGTCACACGGTATTGGTCGTATCGGTCGACGTATTGATCTTCAAGCTCACCGATCTCATAGAGAAGAACGCCGAGCTTGTCAGTGACATCGGAAACATCCTCGTCGCAGGCTTCGCCCCAGATTGAGAGTTGTTGCTATACGAAGGTCAGAAGGCGTGTGCGGGAAAAAGTTAGCAATTTTGAACAACATACAGCAACTTCCATACGCTCTCTAGCCACTTGTTCAAGGCTGCGCATAACATTCTTCTCCATCTTCACCAATTGTGACAGCTTCTTGGCAAGGTCTGGCCCGAAAGCACCAGCAGACTTGTGGCGGAGGGCATGACCTAAGCAGACTTGTCAGTCGAAAGAACTCTTGATCAACCCTAAGCAGTATAATTGAAGGAGACGGAGGGCAGCGCAAAAGACACGGGTAGAATGGCATACCAAAGCCACCACGAAACAAGCGACCGGACTTTGTGGTTGAGGGAGGCGGGGGAGGGTTCTACGAAAAGACAGACAGGCAGAGTCAGCATTGCGGCCGTAACGAAAACTGACTGTATGGCGTGCTGCGTTACCTGGAGTTGGGAGGCGGTGGGCGCCCTTGTCTGGCGCATGGAGTATGTGCGATGCATGATGGTTGGCGTTGACGTTGACGTTGTCTGCGACAGTGAAGAGACGGCACTCGTGAGGAACGATCGATCAGGTGTCGGAGAGCCAAACTTGGATGCAGCGTTGCGCTTGGAAGCAGGGTATCGTGGGGTGAGACAAGGGGTACTGACAGAAAGGGGGCGAATGGCGGAGGGGATGAAGGAGATGGGGGGATGCGAAGCCGGGTGTTTATATGTAGGCGCCGCAAAGGGAAGTTGGCAGCCTGCGTCTGCGAGGATGTTGCGGAGGTGACGGGACTTTGATGTGTGTTGCGGTGGGCTGAAGAAGGACGGACGACAGAGCACAAGGGTGCGCGCGCAGCAGGAGGTTAGCTGTGTGTCGCCCCCTCGGCTGGTCTAGTGGCCTCCCTCCCTAGTGCCTCATTCGCGCGGACGACGTCATCGGTCCTGTTAGCTCGTCTCTGGCGTTGTTCGCAGCGTCACCGAGCTAGCTTGGTGCCTGTAGAAATAGAGAGAGGGCAAAAGTAAAACAACAGCAAGGTACGTGGTTAGGTACGTACAGGGCGACGCCCCACACCATGGTAGGTAGGTAGTCGGTTGCGTTACTTTTACATTGCCATCGTTGGAGGCTACGATCACCAGAGCTTTGGTCATTGTCACTCACTTCCGCACTCTTTCAGCTCTGGCCAGGGCTGCTAGACTCGATACGGCCCGTCGTCGCCTCGGGGAAATTGAATCCCTGGCTGACCGGCAGGAAGCTCGAGAGCATCGGCCACCGCCACGACAACGACGAGAAGGCAGCTCCCGCGCCCAGCGGATAATTTTGCACAGCCATGATGATCGTCATCCGGGATGGCGCCCTCTCTTCAAACCCTTTGCCCAATGTGGATTCTTGAAACAGGCGGCTGGGGAATCGAACAACTCTTTTGGGACCGACTTGGGACGAGGTACGGATACAGAGCAAGTTTTCAATGCAGACTGCAAGAAAGCCCTTTCAACCCATGTCTTATCGGTCCCTACTCCGTACTGTGATTACCCTTTCCCGGGTTATCTGCAGGTCCCGGCGGAGACACTCGACTGGTCAAGTGGGCTGGTCCATCTCAGCTTTTTACTGCCGTCCCACTGCCACCTGCGTTGATGGCCATCAGGATTCGGATTCAGAGCCAAGGGCAATTCCCATCCTGCCTTTAGAAGTGTTCCAAGCGACAGCAAACGCTAGGATATGGCTGGTCGCCAGGACCCATGGTTCCCTCGAGGGACCTCGCGGCGTCTTCAGGACATGGGTCAAGTCAAGATTTGTCGTTGCTCCCAAGGCTCGAGGGACTAACGTCGCTTTGCCGTCTATTGCGTCCGCCGCCGTCTTGCTCATACGATTCGAAACTAAGTTGGCTGTGCGAGGCCAAGTGAGCGATGATTTCATAGGTGTCGTCGAATTGACAAATCGATCCTTCGCGTGAGCCTTTAGTTGGTCCAAATTTTTGGCCCCGACCATACGCCCCTTTGCGGTAGGCTCATCGGAGTAAAGCTATCCATCCGCTAGGAGCACACCATACATAGTCCAAAGATATAGTTGAGATCTGACTCGGCACTAATTTGCCTTCCCGGAATGCCCGCAATAATCATTGCGAGAAACTGATCTCTGCTCCGAGGCACGAGCAATCTTGACCAACAGTGAACTCTTTCATTTGACTTCTGTACTCATCGTCTTCATGTAACTGAAAGAGCCAGCGCATCGTTGAATTTCGCAATGATCGGCGACGCCGATTTGATTACATTTAAATCCGGCGGGACCCTAAGCTTCGCTCTCGCTGTTCCAATTCACAGCGCTTGGATAGACTCTTGCGGCTGGGCCTCGTAACCGAAGACAGGAAAAGGTGTATTCGTTCAGTTGTCAGGAATCCAAGAAAGGTTCGCAACTTGTCAAATCATAGGTGGTTCAAATTGCCAAGGGGGAATAGGGACAGAGAGGGATGTAGGGGAGAGCATTGTGGCTGCTCCAACTGCAAAAGTTTTCAGCCACAACTACACAGTTGCCATCCCTTGAAACGTGTGCAGCAACGCGTCTAAATGGTAGAGAGAGTTGACAAGGAAGCCGATTGGAGAGGAATTGATGAGGGGGAAATCATCCATAAGAGATAGAATTAAATAGTTTTGCTGTGAATAGGATTCGTAGATGTCTGTTAGAAACTCCAATTGATCAAAGTCACGAGCACATCCGCCAAGCAATAGGCACCTAGGTATTGTTACTTGGGTCAATACCTAGGAAGGGGACTTACAGGCCAAAAAAATTAAAATCAATTCGAAACTGGGTTGCTGTCGAGAATGAAACCGAGAATATGCGACTGGATTAGAAGTAGTATTCATCTCTCCCGGTACTGATGTCAGCGACAAAAACCGGCAAGTGATCAAACCGAGTCTCTTTTTCACATCAGTCTCGCAAGTACTTAGCCAGCCATCAGTGACAACTCCAGGTACCTACCTGCCTAGGGTACGCGAGGTAGGTAGGTAGGTAGCTAACTAACTAACTGGCTGGCGGGCAGTCAAGCCAAACGTCCACTCTGCCTGCACGGATTTGTATCGGGTGGCTCGAGTTGCAACCCCTGCTCCCCGCTCTTTTTTGGGTCTAGCGCTTTGCAATCTCTCTCCCTCCAGCTCTTTCCTTCCCTGAACGCGCTTAGCCTCGCAGTCCGCCAACGCGTCTCACAATACCTATCTCACCTCTTCTCTCATCATCGACCTCATCCCAGTGAGGCGACTTTAGAGGAAACTCACGCATCCATCCTCGTTCATCCCCCGCACCCCTCCTCTCCCCCGGATTACTTGTGCACTACCATCGCCCGCTCGCTCGCTGTGGCCTGGCGTGGTAGTTTCTTGGCCAATGTTTACAGGCTTCACTGACGCTGACCACGGGGACGAGGACATGGTGAGCGACCGTGTCTGCGTCCGTGTTTGCGCTTGCAAGTGAGGGGGACATTGCAACCACCGTAGGCTGAAGAGAAGGCTTTCGCTGTCGCCCCTTCCTCCGCGCCTTGCGCCTGCCTACCCGCTCTTACTCGACATGGCTCCCTTCCTCGCCGGGACCGACCGGCGCGCTCCTACTCAAATAGGACCCTACAACGACTACGCCATTTTTCGCCCCGTCCGCGACCGAGTCACCCCAGACGGCGCTCGTCCTCACACTCACGGGAAGTCTGGCAAGAGGCTCGATTTCGTCGACTTGACCGTCGACTCAAGCCCGCTCTCACGCCCACAGAGCCATCGCGGTTCGGTGGCCGATCGCGCGTCCCACGCCGCAACCAAGGTCGAGGGCACCCAAGCTCACCCGGCCTTTTCACCAGGCGCTGCACATTGCTTTTCGGACCCTAGCGGCGGCTCAACCGCAGTTTCCAGCAATGCAGCCTCGGTTCTGGAGCCTTCGCCCCCGCCCGTATCAATCCAGCCCTCGGTCTCGTCAATCGACCTCGACGACGGTCTGGATGCTGAGATGCCTCGACCACCGCGGCCCGAAGGCTTCCTCAAGGCCCCTCAGCAGTTGACGCCGCCCTCGTCCAAGCGCCCTTCTAGCCACCAGTCCCCCAGGAATGGCGTCATCACCAAGAGGCAGACGCCGAAGAAGGACATCCCTGATGTCCGTCAGTTGGCCGCCTTGCTGAAGGACTGCTCTGCCGACATTGGCAAAGCTCATGCTCAACTGTCTCTCTACGCTCTCAAATCCACCAAACCCATTGAAACACGTGTCAAGACCGGTTTCGACTTCTTTTCCAGCGTCAAGATTGTCCAAGTTGAAGAGCAAGAGGGGACGACCATGTCTGTTAGAACCAAGGTCAGTGCAGTTGACTACGTCCTCTTGAAGGATTCACACTGACCTTTCCAAAGCAACACTTCCGTGGGAGGAAGTCGGACCAAGCCAAAACTGCTCACTATGTGCCAGTTTGTGTCAAGTCCAACAAGCCTGCTGTGCCCAAGTATCGATTTCATCACACAGAAATCGCCAAAAATTTCCTATCACCCAACTCCCTGCTCAAATTTGTGCCTGTCATTCGAGACCTTGCGCCCGAGGAAGAGCGAAAATACAACACCTGGTTAGGGGAGTTGGAGAGAATGGACGAAAGTTGCGGCTTCAAGACCCTAGGAAGCCGCGACCAACGAGTCAATCGAACCATCAAGAAGGAGAGGACTGCTACCTTGTCACTTTTCCTGGACTCGTGGCTCAAAAAGCTTGCCATCGACAACTGCAACCGAGCCACCTTGATCCGTCACATGGCTAGCACATATTTGGATGACGCCATCACTCCACAGCAGAAGACGAGCCTTGTAAATCTACACAGCGACGATTTCGTAGCCTCTACTCCAAGAGCCCTCAAAGCAGCGAAAGTCTTCACCGATGCCTTTGACCAGGTTTTCTACCATGGCGGTCCCCAGAATATGGGGATTTTGCTGTCAGACGTACTGAAACTCGACAAATCCGTCGATGAAATTGTCGAAACCAAAAAGACGGCCAAGGTCGGTCAAGACGACGCCGACAAGGTGGATTCTCTCGAGCACTGGATCGAAACGCATACTGTAATGGGATGTCTTATATGCTACAGCAACTCTTGCGAGCACGGAGACTACAGCCTGGAAAATCACAAGCGCAATTTTTCAATGGACTGCATCGGAATGTATGGGCGGATGTTCTCGGCAAATCGCGTTGTGTCTTCCACAAAACAAATAGAGCCTCCGCCAGCTCCACCTCCATGCGAGCGACAATGCTATCGAATCTACGGCGTTGGCGGCTCCGATGCAGAGTCGAGGCCATGGACTGAAGACGAAACATTTTTGCTGCGCGGTCTCTTCTCCATTCTGGATCACAACAAAGTCCAGGTTAAGGCTGAATGCGCCACCGCAGAGATTCTGGACAGAGACTGTTGCGATGTGCATCGTCATTTGCAATCCCTCGACATCAACCTACCGCCCATCACAAAGATTGATCGACCAAGACCCAAGAATCTCCCTTGGTACGATCGCAAAAAGAAGATGCTCCTCGGCGACTGGCAGGATCACACCAATTCTCACGACACAAAGGTGCGCCCATCCAATGATCCGTGTCATCACGAAGGCCCCTGCACCGCCGAAAACGGGTGTCCCTGTGTACTCAACGATGTACTCTGTGAGCGCTTTTGCCGCTGTACGGAGGACTGTTGCGCGTACAAGTTCACTGGCTGTGCCTGCCACACCAGCGGCAAGACATGCCTTCAGAAGCAGAAAGAAGGTCGGCCTTGCATCTGTGTACAGCTGAACCGCGAATGCGATCCTGACCTCTGTGGAACCTGCGGTGCTCTCGAACGTGCGGACCCTGCGAATCGACACAAAACAGCGCTCTTCCAAACAGGCTGTCAAAACATTGCCATTCAGCGAGGCGTCAGCAAAGCTGTTGTGCTCGGTAAGAGCCAGTTGGAAGGTTGCGGCTACGGTCTGTTCACGGCGGAAGACATTGCTCAGGATGAATTCGTCATTGAATACACGGGCGAGCTCATCGTTGCGGATGAAGGAGTCAGGAGAGAAGCCAGACGCGGCGAAGCTTTCTCCATAGAGAAGAGTACATCGTATGTGTTCAGTCTCTTGGACTACGAAGGCATCTGGGTCGACGCTGCTATTTACGGTAATCTCAGCCGCTACATCAACCATGCTGTAGAGAACGCCAACGTTCAACCGAGTATTCTCTACGTCAATGGCGAATTCCGTATTCGATTCACTGCTAGTCGGAGCATCAAGGCTGGCGAGGAGCTTTTCTTCAACTACGGCGAAAATTTCCCCAACCTCACAGAAAAGATGATCAAAGAAAAGGCAGGCGATGGAGATGAAGGAGGAGAAGAGAATGTCGCGTCAACAAAACGTGGGCGAGGCCGCCGGCAGCGAGCAACAAATGGCCCCGAGAAGCCAGTCACACAGAGGCTTACGAAGGCAAAAATCGCCAGAAGCGTTAACACGGGGGCTCGCAAGGAGGCGCCCAAAGTGGCGGTGGACGATTACGAGGTGTTGGCTGACCTGGACCCAACGCCCGCTCCGAATCGAAAGCGAAAGCGAGCCGCAAAAAGTGATGATGAGGATGAAGAGTTTCACCCTTCGTTGGAATCCGAGGAGAATGCCGAGGTGCGAGGTGCGGAGAAGCGGGTGTCAACATCCAGACGGCGAGGTGGTATCCGCCGCGTGAGGTCGATGGGTTCCATTGTTCCATCGGATTCGGAGGGCTCGACGAAAACCACCCCTCGAGATAATTGTGGACCCGGACATTCTTCTGGCTCACAGACTGCTATTGGTCCTCAGCTGACGGCCAAGGGTCTCGAGGTTTCTACGAAGTCAGCGAAGGGTACACCGCCCCCCAAAAAACGTCGCGGCCGCCCACCCAAGAACCCTCGTCCGCCTAGCCCAGTTGTGGCAACAGAGATAGAGGTTGAACACGGCGAAGATGTGATTCAAGCCAACCCAAGCATCGTCCGGCTTCCACAAGGCGAACGCGATACTGTCTCCTCCGGCTTGGATCAGGCTCCCAGGTCTGCTCGTGGGCGCAAGATCATTACGAATGACCTCAGCAAGTCGATTGAAGATGCAATGGACGTCGATGAAGATGAGCCAGAGATTGACGTAACCCCGACAAAATCTCGAGGCCGGAAGAAAGTTAAGGCCCAAGGACCATTGCGCTTTGGACGTACAGCCCGTCACCTGCCCACCGAATCCGGCGCTGTTGTAGACTCTGACGACGAGCCTTTTACTCTGAGCTCAGCATCCAGACGGAAGCGCACGCAGAAGCAGGTTTTGGGCTCCCTGGAGAACAATGATAGCGAGTCCAGCTATAAGGTGCAAGGCGCTGGTACAGAATCGGACGATGATGACGAACCCATTTCTTCTCTCGATCGTTCTTCCAGAAAGAAAAAATTGCCAGCTCGGTTTCGCTCTTCGTCATATGAGGAGGACTAAGGGGTTCAGCTTTCAACGCTTTTGACAGGAAGCAAGGGCAATGTCTATCGACCACTGTCCCGCAAGGGCGACGTATGAAATGACGGAGGGTATCACCGGGGGAGGTTATTCGCATTTGTTTCTTGCATTCACAAAGAGCATACAGTTGGCTGGTTTCGCCGGTCCCCTACAGATTTTAGTTGCGCGTGAGAAATCGGCCGGTTGGCCGAAGGTGTATATATATTTGCTTGGGCGCATTCTGGAGTACAAAGCATACATCTACAGCTTTGTGCCACTCGTGGGACGCGCCGGTGGTATAGTGTTTTGCTACGACAATACCAATAATTTTCCAGCATTACCTGTAATTTAAACACCTACATTTTGGGAACGATATTGACTCGTCCATTTTGCAGGTTTTGTTTTCGGTTCTTACAACACAGTTGACTCTAATGTGAAGTTATTTGTTTCCTTAATGTGAAATAGAGTTTCTCTCTTTACCCCTTGTATGTTTTGTTTCTTTATCTATGTTGGCCTAAAGTTTAGAGTTACTCGAGATCTGTACATTTTAGAAGCCTGACTCACTATTTATTTTACGCACATCGCCAAAGCAACCTAGGCAGATCAGTCCGTTGTTTGTCCCATGGGATATCAAGATTGATCTCTCTCGGTGCGAACAAATCGACAAAATGAGATTTCGTCCTAAATGAAATATTAACCCCCGCCGAACGAAGTACGCTATTTAGCAGTTTAATTCGTTAGGCGTCTTTTATTCATTTCCGGGGGGTTAAAGAACAATGATGCTAGGTCATTTAGATAACAGCCGATGATGACATGGTCTGGAAAGAATCCAATTTTTCTTCTTCTTTGTACAAAGCCACTGGATCTGGTTCAGACTGTAGCAGCATATACATTTAGCTACTCTTTGTACTTAACCAAACATCAAGCAAGTCACGACGACGTTCTTCTCCCTGGCAGTTGAGTTTCAGTGTTTAAAATTTCACGTTCAAGTGCCACTAAAGCTAGCAAATTGGCCATCAGCATCGTCAAGACAATCGATTGTTTTCAATCTCATAGGAACGGTTGCTAGTCTCCAGCCCGCCGGGCGATTCAATGTGAAAGAAGGGATATTTCGAACAGCCACTATTGCTGCATCAGCGCCGGTAATACAGTAAATTTCTCAAGGTCTCCGTGCCATGGTATGTTACGAAAGTTCGAAACCAAGCAACCCTAAGCAACACATCCAAGTAACTATTATACTACGCTGTTTGAGGACGGACGGAGCGCTAGTAACCAAGACAGGTTGTAGGATACGCAGCACTATGCTCTCAGGCCTGCAGTGACCTTCATTACAATTTCCAGCTCCACGTCGAATGCAGTGCCCCTTTCAGCACAGGTTGCCAAATAACCCAAAATCTCTAAATTGTCACAACCGGTTGAGGCCCCAAGCCCATTAGACATCGCCATATAAATCTAGCTGGCTTCTCATGATAAAAATATGTGCGCTAATTCCTATCTTGCCATCAAACAGAAGCAAGCTACAAGCAAGGAGCAACCGAAATACAGACCGCAGAGAAGACTTAGAGTAAAAAGAGTAGCGGTGCCTCTAAGTGCCACTACCAAGTTCACCCGTGTAACAGTTTCAAAAGGCATAAAACATTGTCAGTTCTCGACTTGTATCACTGCGGTGCGGCTGTTCATCAGTTTCTCATACAGTTCCATTTGGCTTCTCTTGGCCGAATCTAGGTGGGCGGTTGGAAAGGGGATAAGAAGTATCGCAACCAATCGAGTATTACAACTGATGAGAAAAGGAATTGACTTCAGAAGCCGAGAGACGCGGGACATCTCCCTATGCTTCTTGAGAAAATGAAGCAAGCTCGGTGGCAGCGGTATTGTCTCAGAGACGGACAGGCCACGGACGAGACAGTGTTGGAGCTCGGAAACAAGAAAACATTGCTCCGTACTCACGATTTTGTTTGCCAAGTCATGCGGTTCAATTATGTGTATACGAATCCTACGCCTCGGCGGTGGAGGTGTGCTCATACACCCGGGGGTCCAACTATGGATAGGCTGGGATACGTTGAGGGTAGCACAGGAGAGTTTAGAGAAGCATTGGCTATATGTCGCATTTCCGCACTAAGAAGAGTGCATGATGATGCAATGATTCACTCTTCCAGGCTAAGTCGCTGCACAATGGAACAGTAGAAGGAGGCCCGGAAAAGCTAGAGTCTAGTTGGTTATAAGTCCAAAATTATAAAATAACGAAGAAAAGACAAACACGAACGGTCAGTTGGACTTTTAGTCGAGTCAAGGCCTCGAGTCAAAACGGCCAACACAGCTTGTTGTCGGATTCGCCGGTCTAGAGCGGCTTTCCGCTGATTTGGTTGATTTGTTTCACTAACTTCGAGGGCCGCGAAGAGTTTCCAAACACGTCAACAGCAACGTTAGGGTTCCTTGACCCACTCAGTCCAACATCTCATGTCTCATCGACGCCGAATACCCTAAACTCCATCCAATTTAGTATGTACAGTCCACAACCTGTTAATAACACTTCATCTTCCTTAAACTATCTTTTGAAGACGGTTTTTTCAAGCGTACGCAGTCCAATGTAGGACACTGACGCAAAGCTAAAAGCCAGCTCAAAGCCAATGTCACCGCCAAGGCTGGCGCCGGCAAGTTTACCGATAGGACCGGTAAACCACGTCTGCGACATGCCGAGGACGGCGCCCATGACGCCCACCAAGAAAGCCGCTATGGCGGCGAAGCCCGGCGGAAGACGAGACGGCGTATCGTAGTCCTCGATGTCGTACCCGGTGATGCCGCGGCGGAAGACGACGTGGTCGGTGATGCTGACGCCTTCGTATATAGCGAGCCAGTAAGCGATGATAAGCATGAAGTTCTCGAGCCAGGCCTCGAAGCGATCGTAGCCAGGGATGCTGACGGCGATGTAGATGCAGGTGCCGACAAAGACCCACACGAAGCGCGGCACCCGCTCGGTCTGTTTCGAAAGAACTTGCAGTGAGAGGGAAACGGAGTAGATGTTGGGACAGTTGTTGGCGATGATGGATAGGGCAAGGATGACGAGACAGAACTGGCCAAAGCCGCCTAGGCGGGTGACGAGCACGGCCGCGAGTAGACCGCCAATCCCGGAGTTCGCATACGCGGCGGAGTAGGTCGGATCAGAGACACTGGCGGTCATGACGGCGGCGCCCAAAAGCTCGGTGAAGCAAAGCGTGAAGAAGAGACCGGAAAAGGTGACGAGAAAAATCTTCAAGCGGGACGTGGACGCTGGGTAATAGCACGTGTAGTCCGAGGCATAGGAAGTCCAGCCCGTTGCGAAGCCGTAGACGCTGGCAGCGAAGGAGAGGACAGAGCCCGCTTCAGCAGGACCGGAATTCAGGGGCAGCATACTGTTGAACTTTCCCGAGTGAGCGAAGACGCCGAGGACAATGAGGAAGATGATGGCGCAGGGGACCCAGGAGAACCGCTCGTAAGTGTGTACGATACGGTAGCCGAACGTGCAGATGATGAGGGTCGAGATGGCGATGACGAGGATACCGGCCCATCCGGGCATGTCATTGTTGACGGCGTGGAACAGCTGAGCACCGACGATGGTGTTGACGGCCGACCAGCCCAGACACGCCAGAATGTTGAAGATAGCAACTAGGCCAAGAAGTCAGCACTGTCGTAACATGTTCGCCTCCTCCGCACACATACTCAGCTTAACTGCGTAGAAACCAAACCAATATCGAGAGAGAACCATCTGTCGCAGTCCGAACTTGGGGCCGAACGTTGAAAAGAAGCAGACGGGCATGACGCCCAAGAAGTTGATGAAGACGATGGTCAGAGCCGTGTCGACGTAACCGAGGTTGAAGACGGGAATAGCCAGGACGCCGATGGCGAAGGAGGATACAACCATGTTGGCCGAGCACCACTGTTAAAGGGTCAGGATGAATCCCGGGAATGAGCACAGCCGCCGGCTGGACTTACCAACGTTCCGATGTTGGCGACGGCATCGTTGATTCGTTCATCTTCGGGGACCCTCTCGATGCCTCTCTGCTCTACACCCAACTTGCCCGCCAGCTTCTGGAGTTTGGCATAGGTACTGGTACCGGTTGCGAAGTCCACCTGATGGACAGCGCCGTCATTGCCCATGAATCCTTGCTCGACGTCACTGGCCGGTTTCTTCTCGCCACCGTTCGAAGAGACATCGCTCTTGTTCTCGAATAGGGCCATGTTCCTGTTCTGGGCGCCGACGCTCCCGTCTTGTTGGTTATGAGGCTGGAATTGAGTCACCGGCAGTTCATAGCTTTGCTCGTCCGTCGACAAGGAGGAGAACGGTATGAACCTGTTTATGGTTTTTGACGACCACCGTGGGACAGACACGAGCGGGTGCTCAAATCACTGGCAACTGTAAGGGGGATGAGAGATTCACGGCCGACGCCAAAGCACGCGGTGGCGAGTCGGACAGTAATATTCGTTGCGGAAAGTGGATGAGCCCTTATCACAGCGCGGCAGACGGGCGGTGGGTTCCAACGCAGATCTCTGGACTGGATATATCCAGCCTCAAGGACGGGGCATTTTTCTCTTTTCGGAGAGCACAAACCAGCTTCCTGAGGCGAAACCGGTGGGGGGAGGATGGAGCGATCAAGATAAGAACCGCGGCATTGAAGACCTTTGACGGCCCACCGACGCGTCCCTGATGGCGGGACCGGTGTGGTTCGGAAGTAGACCGGCACTTGATAACCATCCAGGATAGGTTCAGCCAGGGGAACTGGAGCTCTAGCAGCGGGCTAGGAAAAAGAAATGGGAGGGGAATTCGGGTGTTCCGGACTGAAGTGTCCAATGAAGTATGGCGAGAGAAGAGGGACACCAGTCCAGATGGAGGCCATTGTGGATGACACTATTCAGATTTCGGAACGTGTGATTGATGAGAATCTACCCTGATGGGAAAGGGGGAGAGGGAACATCTGGCCATGACGGCATTGCAGGATTTCATTGTCGCTGACAGCGCACCGACATGGAGATAGGTCGCCGGTAGGGGAATATGCACACCATTTTGCAACTGGGAAGTCCAAGAACCAGCGACGCAGGATACGAATTGGAAGAGGAAGACTGGGAGCGCACTCTACTCTGCAGTTGTTCCCCGAAGGAAGACCAGGTTCCATATCTCATTACCTACCCTCCATGGGCATTCCTCCTCGTCTTGTCGTCTTGCTGATAAGAAGGGCATTCGTCAATTGGCGGTTAGCACCTCATCTTACCCCCCCTGCTGATCAGCCCTTACCCCCCCCTATAGCACCTTACCTAATTAGGGGGGTAAGGTGAGGTATTTCTAAGTAAACTTTATTTGCTAGTTATATACTCTAATAAAGTTTTAGGTATTTTTTAGGCTTTTATTATTATGCATAATGTAACTATTATACATAATATAACCTAAAGAGATTTTAATATAATTTAATTATATTACTATAGTAATAAGAGGAGTACTTAAACTAACGTAGAGATTTTAATTAAATCTTTCTTCTTTATTCTTACTTATATTAACTGCTTATAGTAAGTATATATTATAGGTATTATATCTTCTTATAAAATAATAATAATATTATTAATTAATAATAATAAAGTAGGTATATATTATAATATAATAACGTTTTATACACTATTAGCTAATATAAATAGAAATACTTAAATAACTAATACTAGTGTAGTATTAGGATACTATCCTACTATAAGAGGATAAAAAAGAAGTTTACTTTAGTGTATCTATAGACTTAAAAAGCTAATACTATAAAGTAATTATAAGTAAAACATTATAATTACTCTAATATAGTCTAATTATATAGAATCTTTCTAATAATAATTAGAAAAAGTAGGAGGAGAAGATTAAGGTAAGTTTACTATTATAACTATATTATAATCTTATTATAATATTCTAATATTAAAGGGATATAGGATATATACACTAAAATATAGTAACCTATAGTATTTTTATCTCTAAGTAACTAGTTATATATAATTACTACTAAGGATGTTATTTACTATAAGTGCTTTCCTAATTTTCTAACTATATTACTATTAGAAGTTACTTATGTAGTTAACCTCTAAGGTAAAATAGAAGAGAGGATTAAAATAATTCTTAATAGCGTAAGTTACTATTAATACTTATATATTAATTATAATAGTAATATAATATAAATAGGTTTAGTATAATTACTATAGCCTACTTAGTTAAAGTAAAAAAGTGTTTTTAATATTCTTTAGGGCCTAATGTAATTAATAATATATAACTTACTCTAAAGTTAAATATTACCTAAAGCTAGCTTCTAAGTTACGTAATATTTAAGTTACTAACCTAACAAAAGTATTATAACAAATAGTATAGCTTAGGAAACAAAACGTAGGCCTTTTATAGTTATCTACAGCCTCTAGAATACATACCTAGGCAATTTAGTACTTTTATAGTATCTAATAGCGTTTTAAAGATAGAAGCTTATACTAGGAGTTAGCTAGAGCCTACTGTTTTCTAAAGCCTAACGTTATAAAGGTAGGCCTTAAGGCTCTTAATTCTATTATAATATAATCCTAACTATATATTACTTAGTTAACTAGTAGTACTCTACCTACTATTTATTATAATAGATATACACCTAGTTATCTATTTAGGAAAAAACACTTCTAGACTTAAGTTAAAGAGCCTTTTAGCTCTCTAGAGATCTAGCCTTTCTTATGTAACTAGATTAAGTAAAGTATATCTTTAACATTATTAATAAATATTCTACATAACAATAATAACTACTATAATATTATTAGAAAATAGGTATAAGTAAAATTTTATTATAAGTAAAGACTATAACTATATTATAACCCTATTATAATCCTACTATGTTTCTAATAATTACTTTAGGTAAACCTTATTTTAATAATAATAATGCCTTTATTCCTCTTAATTATACTTACTCTTTTAAGCTATTTATCCCTAAGGATCTTAATTAGACCCCTTTTGCAGTATAGATATTAATTAGTGTCTATAACTATCTACCCCCTATTCTAGATAAGATCCCCTAAGGTTATCTTAATAAGCTCTTTACTGTAATTAAGGGAATCTAAAACCTAAGGCTTACCTACAGTATATAACTCTAGCATAACTATATTATAATTCTATTATATTTCTAACGTAGGACTTTATAGGTACCCTTATATTAAACCCTATAATATAATAACTTCTTTTAAAGTATAATATAATCTTATTTAGTAATATTTATAATAGTCTAACTTAGACAGATAAGATTAAAAAGGTAATCTATAAGTCTTAAGCTCTTATCTATCCTAACTAAGGTAGGATTAATAAAGTTAGATATCTTTTTACCCTTAAAAAAGCTAAGCCTAGATAGGTAAGAAATACTACTTAAGCACTTATAAAGTATAATCCTAATATAATACTATCTAGTATATTTAAGATATATACTTTAATAGTATAAACTATCTTATCTGCTGCAGATATTCTAAATAACTAGAACTATTATTATAAAGAGAGTTTATAGAGGTTAATATATTATTTAAACAAATTAAAAGCCTAAAAAGTTATAAGTTAGTCTTTACTAGGCTATTAAGTTTAACTTATTAGGGTAGGTATATAGTATATAACTATATTATATTTAAATTATACTAATATAATGTTACTAGTTAAGACCTATATCTAATTCTTTATAAATAGCAAATTAACCTAACTCTACTTTTAAGTTTTTAAAATGCTTTATAAGATATAGGTAAGGCACTTTAGTAAGCTACTTTATTAGCACTACTACTAACCTAATGCATTAGTGTTAATAAAAGTCTTAGTTTTAGATTAGGATTTAAAGTAGCTATCTAGTAAGAGTTAAAAGCATAAAACAGGTATAATATAATTATAATAGTAATATTACTATATCTAGGATTTAGGAAGTTCTTTACTATAATTAACCCTTAGCATTAGCCTTAGTAATAGTAGATCTATTATTTAATAATCCTTTATAAAGTTTACTTCTAACGTAGTATTAAATAACTTTTTAGCCCTATAAGTAACCTATAGGTTACTTATTACTATAGGCTCTATAGTTCTATAATAAGCCTTCTAGACGTTAAAGAAGAAGGTAAGTATTTAAAGCTCTATAATCTTATTACTAGTTTATACATCTTAAAGGCATAATATAATTATAAGCTAATTATATTACTAGTAGAAGCTAGAGCTAATATTTACATTATAAATTAGGTAAGATATAAATAAAACTACACTCTTTAAATATACTTAAATTAATACCTATTGCTAATTCTAAAAGAAATCTAGAATATAGTGTAGCTACATACTAATGTTATTAAAGTAAGTTACTAGTATAAATATATCTTTAGGCAAAATGTTAGACTAGCAGAGGGTATATACTTATAAGCCTTCATAATTATAATTATATTATAATCTTATTATACCCTTATTATACTACTTATATCTCTAATATATTATAGGGTATATATTATTAATTAGGAATATATTAATATAGATAAAATTATATAGCAAACTAGCTTACTACTAAGTTTCTATAACTAAAGCATATCTATATAGTTTTACTAGGCACTAACACTAAGAAATTATATATTTCTATAATGTTATTATAATGCTATTATAATATAGTCCTAATAGTATATTAATAGTAAAGTAGAGAAGAAAGGATCTACTATACTATAAAGTAATATTATTACACTAACGCCTACTAAAGAGATTATTATATTAGAGGATATAATTCCTTTAGCATTATTATCTAGTATACTAACTTATTAATATGCTAATAAATCCCCTTACAAAAGATAAGAGAAGAGAAAGTAAGTATTTAATTATACTTTTATTATAATTAGAGTATGTTTAATATATGCTGTTAGGTAAGTAAGGTTATAACTTATAGATACTTTACATAGCGTAACTAGCTCTATAGATAAGTAGGTATTAAGATTAGTAAAGATACTTAAAATACAGTTAGACTTAGAGTAAGTAAAGATATAGGAATTAAAGTTAGAGTTAGAAATTATAAGAGCTAAATAGTGTAAATTAGATACAAAAAGCACTTTACTTTATTTACTATCTAGTTATACTCTAATTATAATCTAACTATAGTCTAACTATAATACTAAGCTTTAATTTTAAATATATCCTAAGCCTTACACCTTAATTCTATATAAGGCGTAATATCTAAACACTTTTTGTAATTTACAGCTTAATATAATACATATTTTTTATAAGGCTTAAGATCTATTATCTGTTTTATTTTCTAGATATATAGCTAACATAATTAGATTACGCTTATATTATATTTTAAAATAAAGTTAACACTTACCTTCCTATTTAAACAGCGTAGTATAGCCTATTTTATAGCACTTATAGCAGTAACAGCATTAAGTACTACATTATTAGTTATATTAACTAAAGTCTTATAAGCTAGACTAGTCTTAGTACTAGTCTATAAAAAATAAGTAATTATAGTCTAATTATAATATAGTTATAAGGGTATTATACCTTTTTAGTATTATTCTCTATAAAAGCAGTATTATTATTCTTAACTATATTACTTTTAGAGTTACTACTACTAATAGTAATAGTCTTCTCTAATAGAGGCTCCTCTAATAGAAGGTTAGCATTATAGTAAAGCTTAGCGTCTAGCTTAGAGTTTAAAATAGTATCTAGCAAATTATAATCCCCTCTTAATTAAATCCTTTTTGCTTTACGCTAAAAGCTTTCTAAATACAGCCTTTTTTGCTGTCTTTAGGGCTGTTAAATAACCTCCTCTTTAGCTACGCTATCTAACGCCTCTAACTCCTTAGTGTTAGATATAGCTATATTAAGCCCTAATAGGCCTAGAGAAGAAGGATTATTAAGAAGCTTATAATAAAACGCTATAAATATATTAATTATAATTATAGTATGTTTTCTTTATATTATTATTACCTACCTTTTATATTAGTAAGATCCTCTTTAGTAAGTTTACCTAGCTAGGAAGTATATACTACTATCTTATACACCTTCTAAATATACCTTAAGAGGGTAGTATAGTTAGCAAAATAGTTCTAATAAAGAGATTATAATTAGAATATATCTATATTATAATAGAGAGGGTATTATAGTATTTACGCTTTATATAAAGTACTAATATATTTACTAACTGTAATGTATTAAAATAATAGAATACCTTACTAGACTGTAGTTATATTTAGCTATTACTATCTACCTTAAAGGCTAGCTATTCAGCAGGACAGATTTTAATACCTAGGTATTACTTTTAGTAATAGGACTATATTATAATTAGACTATATTAGCAGAATGTTTTTAGGATGCTTATATAGTAAAGTAGGGTTTACCTAACTAAGGATTTCTTATATAACTATTTTTAATAAACTAGTTAATTATAATAGAAAAGTAATAAGTTTATAATAATTATTTACTGCTCTTTTTATATAGATTAATTCTCCTCCCCTTTTTAAGTAGCTAATTTTTCTGCTATTTTTTTAGTAATCCTTTTTATAACTATAACTTATAAAGTTAAAAAAATAAAGTTTATATCTTGTTTTTAATTAGCTATACTTACCTCCCTTAAGTTAGTATATATAAGGTAGGTAGGAAGTATAGTAGGGTAGGTTTAGTAGGTATATACCTTCTATAATAGTGCCTACCTACTGCTTAGTGCCTACCTATAAAAGTAGGGTATAGGCTAGCTAATTATAGTATATTAAGCAGCTTTATTTCTTTTTAAGTAAACTTTCTCTACTAACTATAACTATAACTAATTAGTAAAATAGCGTTAGTTTAGTTAATACTTACACACCTTATAAGTTTTCTTTTCTAACTTCCTTTTTAACCTATTTAGTTTATAATTATAATATAATTTAGGCTAACCCCCTTACTTAGTATAAAGCCTAACTAACTTACCTTTATTACCCTCCTCCTAAATATAAGATTTATCTAGCTAGTAAGAATCCTTACTAAGATGTTTATATTCTAGCTAATTATAATCTAAATATAACTCTAGTATAATACTAATATCTAATTAGGGTCTAGATTTTATTAAGATTTTCCTTAGTAAGCACTTCTACTGTTTTAATTTTACCTAGCCTAAGGAGGACCCTATTGTCTATATGTATATAGTAGGTTAATTAATTAATTATACTTCTAATATAATCCTAACATAACTATAGTTACCTTTTAAGTCTCCTACTACACTAATCTACTATCTCTATAATTACTTAGAGAAAAAGCATAGCTATAAGTTTGTAATTAACCTATAAGCTATTACTACTAACGCTAATAGTACTCTAAAGAAAGGTACTAGTAGTTATTCTACCCTAGAGGATAAGACTATATTTATTTATATATTTACAGCATAATTCTATTATGTTATAATTATAATTTTCTAACTGCCTTTTAGCCTTCCTTACTAAATAGTTTAGGGACTCCTAAATTAACTCTATGTAGTTTAATTAGAATTATATACAGCTTACCTACTAGTAAGCTGCTAATACCTTTATTACCCCTCCTAAGGCTAATAAGCTACCTACTAAGGTTAGTACTAAAAAGGATAGTAAATATAAGTATAAATATAGCCCTAAGGTAAGTAAAAAGAATATATTATATTTAGATTATATTACTAATATTATCTCTTCTAGACTTCTAACCTTACTTTAACCTCTAAGTAGGAATAGGTAATTAAGAATTAGCTTTAGAAAGTAAGCTAACATTTATATATTATGCTAGTATTATATTCCTAATATCTTACTAGGAGAATAATAAGGCTAAAATTAATCTACTTAATCCTAATAATACTAATCTAGTTAATCCTAATAACACCTTTTCCTTAGAGAGTTATTTAAAGAAGCAAAGACTTAATAAGTATACCTATTTTACTAAAATAGTAATAATTTTATTCTTATTATAATAAAGTTATAATACTAATGTAATTCTTAAATTAATTAGAAGATTACTACTTATAATATAGCTATCTAAAAAGCTAAGGATACTTTAGCTAAGGTAAAGACTTTAGCTTAAGCTATAAGTATTATTTTAGTATAATTAGAATATAATCCTAACATAATTAGGCTAAGAGACCTAAGGCTATTACTACTACCTATAATAATATTTAGAAATATAGTAATCTCCTTAATTCCCTTATTAAAAAGTAAAAACTTTTTAAAGCTTATAAGAAGATAGTAGTTAACTTTTAGTCTCCTAAGGTTAGTATTCTTATTATATTCCTATTATATTCTTTATATATCTCTAATATTTCTTAGGGTGCTAAATTCCTTTACTAGATCTCTTATATTAAGAAAAAAAGCTAGGTGCTTTCTCTAACTACTATCTAGAAGTAACTATCCCTAAAGAAACTTAACCTCCTATACAGCTTATATAAGCCTTACTCCTCCTATAAGAAGCTTTAAGGTAAGTAATTATTAATTTATAAATACTATTATATTATAATAGTAATATAATTACAGACTTTAAGAAAGAATATAAGTGTAACTACACTAATCCTTATTACTTAGTAGCTATTATAATTAGTAGACTTTATACTACCTCTAAGCTTAATGTTATAGCTAATTATATAAGTAATAAGTATACTTATCTATAGCTTTTTAATATCTAACTTAATTAGGATAGTATTATAATAATATTATAATCTTAGGAATATAGACTTAAGAAGCTGCTTAGCTATATTAATTAGTAATAGTTATTATTAGTTAAGTATTATACTAACATAATAGTAATATAATTAGAATGCCTCTATAGGCTAAATACGTATTAGATTTACATAAAACTTAACCCCTTTATTAAAGTAACTTATAGTAGTACTTGCCTAGCTGCTAACTGCCTTGTGGGGGGGGTAAGGGCCGATCAGCGGGGGGGGTAAGCTGAGGTAATGGCCGGTCAATTGGTCACGGAAGACGCAGGGTCTCCGCTGTGGGACCGAGCCTAGTTGCCGCAAAGCCGACTGCGTGAGACGGAGAGGCATTGATTCTCACTGCCCACGACAACCAAGGGCAGGGTTCGAGCCCACAAAGCTTAGCGCTCTGCCAGCATGCCAGCCCGCCTGCCTTCCCTGTCCTGCCAGGCAGGCCATTTATCATCGCTTACACCTCGTTGCTCTGAGAAGGCGGCACAACTTGTCTCGTTACACGACTATCGCCTTGGGTGTTTGGTCTATTGCAACCGTTCCGAGTCTACGGGCGGCGATGATGGCGCATTCTTCCCAAAATTTCTGAAGGCTTTGGAAGACGGTGATTGTCTCGCTCGCACAAGGCAACCAGTCGCACATGCGTTCTCCGCCATCGCTGTCGGCTCCAATTCCCGAGATTTCGACTAAAAAAAGTCACACAACCAACGCAACGCCCCCNCCGACCCGGTTCTCACCGAAGCCGCTGAAGCAGGCAGGGCCTGGTCTGTCTTACTCATAAACGGGACCTGCCACAATTGTTGTTCGTCGGCACTACTGCAGCGGGAACGCGGCAGCCGTCGTGTCCCCTTGATAACTTCAGATGGCGCACATCTGAGTACACGATGTAGAGGCAAGCCAGTATTCGAGTGACTCGAGTCTAGATATGCCCTTTGCGGCACGCTCTGTTCACAAGCTCGTCGTCGTTCTGAAACCTCCCACGGGCGCAGGGAAGCAGGACTGGACAGTCCACCACCCGGGAGCCCCTTGTCAAGACGCTGCTCCCTTCTGAGTCTCGTGGGACCCAATCGTACCCTATGTACGACAACATCCGAGCTTTGGCTGTCTTTGTACCTTCGCCGCTTGGGGCTACGTCTACCGGCTTCTCTTCCACAGTGTCGGATCATCGCCGTTGTAGTTGGGGTGCGGCAAGGACCCGAGCGGACGCCAAAAAAGATCAACTAGCATCATCGGTTGATAACATTCATGATGATGATTAAGGTCTGCAACCTGCCGTCGACCATTGCTCGATTTGAACGGACTGGAGACCAGGGAGAGCCATCGTTCTTGGCAAACCCCACGATCTATCGACCACACGGCCAAACCGCAATCTTAAAAAAGGAGGCCTGGGCAACAAGCCACATTTATATTCCGTGTTCTGAATGTCTGCAAGTAAGCAAGACAGCGAAGGAAAGAAAGGAAGGGGGCCAGAAAACCACGGCCGACATTTCACTGTTTGCTTTTGATTGCAAGAAGGCCAGCCAAACTGGACGTCATTGGTCGGTTTCCCTCCCTCTGGCACACACACTCTCTCTGTGTCCGCCATCCGACTTAGTCGTCCTTGTCCTCTCTCAGCCACAGTTGCCATGCTCGTCTCACATGCCCGCGCCTCACTCCTCGTCACTTCGTGTGTGTACGGGAACGGATTCTGGAGAGGGAGTCGGGAGACACTTCTCACAGAGACGGAGTTCCCACCATACTCTGGTGTAGTGTACTCGGTCCCTGCCGGCCACTAACCACTGTTGTGAGGAGAGTTCGCGACAAATCGCAAGTAGTGTTTGTTTCCCTTCCAATGGTCTCGGCCGCAGCAAGTCAGCTCGCCCTACATCTCAGTGGTCTCTGATTTGCACATCTTGGTCCATCATCCAAGGCCTTGGCAACTCCATCCTCGCCCAATTTTTTCCCCCTCCCCCCCGTCAAACGCGACACATGGTGTCTCCTGCAAGTGCGAGACCGACGGCAACAATTGACAATAGCGCGCCATGTGTCCGACGGGGTAATGGGCAGGCTATTGTGTCTCAGTTACGCATGTCAGTCAGATCTTGCTTGCATCTGTCACAAAGTGCCCTCCGTTGCGTACTATGATCTAACAAGATGCGGTGGTGATGAGCTGCGCAGCCTGCTGTGGCGGTGGCTAAGGTGGGAGGGCACTGCTGGAAACAGTTGAATCGGGTGATATACATCGACCCCGTCAATTTACTAGCTACCTTCCAGAGCCTGCGTGTGTATGTGAGACCCTCTTACCTGTCTCTTCCTTCTGGCCCTTCCACGACGACCCTTGCCCTCGGCCCCCGTCTCCGTCGCCCTGTGAGCGGGAGATGGGCGTTGACCAACACCAAGCTGCGAGGTGTGGCGCGGACTATTAACGCCGTCACACATGGCTCCCGCAGGGTCTCGTACCAGAGCAACGCTCGTTTGTGTTCTGTTTGTTTGCCCGTTTAAAGAGCACGCATTCCTCCCGTCCCGCCTGTCCGTGGATCTCGACCCCATCGCATTCCTTCCACTGCCCGGTTTGCCTCGTGCTATTTCAGCCAACGCCTCTCCTCTTTCTCTGCCTTCGTCGTCCGGTCTCTCGCCATCTTCAACTCTCTCACTGTCTTCAACAGAGTGACGGACGACCCGTCCTGGAAAACACTACCACTGCCCGAGGGCGAATCACTTGGCCATCTATCGCCTACCTTCTCTCACAACCCACAACGCAAACATGCAGCCGCCGAGGGTTCTCTCAATCGCTCTCACCGTGGTCTCTCTTGGTGCCTTCGCCCAGGGTAGACCGCTCCCCTGCCCAGATGTTTGTCTTAGTCCACGCCGCCCCCGTTCCCTTGGCAACCGAGGCGTTCTAACTTGCAACCTAGGAGAAGCGCGATGACATCCTCAACGGCAAGGCCAGCCCCGAGATCTGCTGCTCGTACGGCATCTGCAAAGGCGACGTCGTGGTCACAAGCGGCTGAAGGAGCCAACCTCAGCTCGAAGAACCTTCGGTGGCAACGCAGAGATAACCGCCACTTCGCAAAGCAACGACGACAGCATCGAAGCGTCGACTGTACCGCCATCTGACCTTGCTTTCTCTCACTCTTTCGGAATCACCACCATACCACTTGCATACATCGGCGTTCAAACAGGTCAACAAATCATCATTGCAGGCGTTATGGGCGCAACCAAGGCCTGCCACCCTCTCTCCTCCCCCCATCCAAGCCCCGGAAGGGATTGGGGCGACTCTTTTTCCTTCGTCGAATGGAAGAACATGCGTTCAAGTTGCCATTTTGGGATTGGGCGGGAAAATGCGAGATACGCAGTTGCCGGGCAATTACTTAGCCCACCACGCGCGCCTCTTGGCGTCTTTGAGTCTTTGGTCAACGAATGGGATGACCGGGGGCGCTTCCGCACCGCACGCTGGACAGCGTGAGGCTGTAGGTGGGGAGCCCCATTGGCACCACGGAATGGCCATTTGGCCTTATATTGAGAATGGCAGCGCGCGATTCACTGCACTTACTCGCTGAATCTTGATGAGCCTGTAGGGGCACGGAACCGTTCGGATCAGCCACGAGTACGAGGCTTTACATACAGAGACGAGCGTGCCCGCTCTCTCTCTTTGTCTCTTTTTCTCTCTCTCTCTCTCTCTCACACACACACACACACATACACACACATTTACACACATTTATTGGTGTTGGAAAGCTGTCACGAGGATTGAAAAGCAGCACCACGAACGCATGTAATACGAGCCATGCCGTCAGCCACAGCCTCAAATAAAAACACACAAGCAAGATCGAACAAGCTAGATAAGAACGAGCAGAGAGAGGGGAGGGGGCGCTCGTGATGTCGAAATTGTGCTGACTGGACCGCCTCTCGGAAACATTTCGTGACCGCCATCCAAGGTGCTCGTTTATTGGCCACTGTCTCGTATCGCGATACCACACCCCCTTGGTTTTCCGTGACGAGATTAGGCCTTCTCCCCTAGCCTCTTTCTCTCCGTCTCTCTCTCTCTCTCTCACACTCTCTGTCTTTTGCTCTCCAACGACCAATCTGGTCTCCGGTGACTCGTCAGTCATCGTCAGCGTTTCGTGCACTCGCAACTCGAGCCGACCGCTCGTAAGACCAATGGACCCACCTTTAGAAGGTCCCCCTCCTGACAATGCGAAGGGAGCGGGCCGCCGTCGTGTTGTTCAACCTCTCACGAGGCCTTCCCAGTGAGGAAGGTCTCGCTCGAGGCGACGAACCCGAACGAGCCCTGCGATGTGATGCGATGCTGAGTGAGCGCCCGGCCGACGACTGTAGCTTCCACCGCGACCATGGGAGCCATGCCAATGTGATCAGGGCATAGGGAGGAAAGGACTCACGGCGACATTGTACAGGCATACCTCCTGGGCCTTGGGCGTCTTCGTCGCGCAGCAGTCCTCGAGCAAGACACAGTCCCACCCGGCGTTGTAGGCATCCGTCAGTGTGCTCAGGACGCACTGGTCCGTGTTGACGCCGCAAAAGAGAAGGGTTCGAGTGCGTTCACCCTCCTCGCCCCCGCCGGAGTCCGCCGCCGACCCGGATTGCTCCAGGTACCGCCGGAGCGGCTGCTCTGGGCTCCACATGCCTGACATCCTATTCTTGTTGCAGCGCACGTCCTCCGGGCAGGCGCTCAGCTTCAGCGGCTCGTAAATGTCGGCATTCCACTCCCCGGCGACTAGGCAGCGCCCCTGACCGTCGCCGAGATCCGCGCCTAGGCCGAGTCGGACGACCGTGTCGCCTGGCCCCTCCCTCCCCTGGATCAGCGATCGAGAGAAGCCGCGCTGGACGCTGGCGGGCATGGCCGCGAGGTCGTCGTCGTCCAGACCCCAATTTAGCCAAATTACCTATGTTTCGCGCATGCTACGGTGAGCTACGTTACCTCATGTACCCCTCGGCAGAGATCCCCTTCCACCCACCCACCTGTCGGGAGACTGGCGGGAGGTAGGGTAAGGCAACATCTGCCGGGGGTGCATGCTTCCGGACGGACGACCGACCGGCGGGAGCACCAATCCGTACCTGGATGCCTAGTTCGCGGCATTTCTCAATGACCCCCTTCGTCTTCTCCGCCGCGGCCAACCCGGCCGGATGGTCTCGACACCTCGGGTGCAGAAAGTAGTTCTGCATGTCGACAATCACGAGCGCCGTGCTGCGGGGTGCGACCGAAATGGACGTCTCAACGGGCCCTTGGCTCGTGCCGACCGTCCAGGCCGGCGAACGGCCCCGGGTGAGATCATAGGTCCGCGATGATCTCTCGTAGTGCCATTCGTCGCCCGTCGGGCCAAAGGTCAAGTCTGGGCGGCGCATGACAAAGACGAGTGAGGGGCCGAAACTTCTCCTCGGATGTTCTGGCCCCGACTGCGGGTATAACTCGGAACTTCCCCCGGTTGCGGGGATTTTGGTTCGAACGATTGATTGAGCGGTATGGCAATTGTGGTATGTAAGTTGAGAGAAAGAAAGTCGAGAAACATTCATGCGACGCCACCCCAAATACGTCGCTGGGAAATCCCGCAGGCGCAGCCAGTCTGTCTCGGTTCTGAGCGAGCGATGGTCGATCCCGGCCGACAGGAAGAGAAACAGAAAGAGTCACACTAAGATACGTGGCCAAGGCGGTCCCTCTTGAGGTCGCACAGAGAAAGAGTCACACAACCCAATCATAAACACCCTGCGTCGACTTACGCACATGGGCAGCAAATTTTCAGAATGGTGATCCGCTTCTGGACTGCGCGTATGGGCGGATAAGTCGACCAGCGACCAGAGATTCCCCATATAGGCGCATATCGAAAAGGGAGGTAAAGGAACCGAGGCTACCCAGCTTCCCCGTGCCTGGGGCGAACCAAGGGGCCGACGGTCGGATTACTCAAGGGATTAATCGAGTGGGTGCGCGAGGGTTCGGTACAGAATACTCTGTACGGATACGGATAGAGCCAAAGGAAATGCTGCTTCGGGCACCATCGCGATTCGTGGAGCGACATGGTTACTCTGTACACGTAGAGAGACGATGTACGACAGAAGCCCCAGCAAAGGGACCTGGTCTACGGATAGATGCCACGTGAAAGAAATGGGAAAAATTGAAAATGAAACCCCCCCTCCCCGGGTGAACAACGGTCCAGCTGATGTACCCCTCCCGGCGCGCCTGGACCTGCGATCTTGCGAAAACTGCGAGGACTGCGAGACGAAGCGTGTCCAACAGCTGAAGGAAGCGCTCTGGTTGTGCGCGGAGCACGATCAATGTCGGGTACGGATCGTCGTCGTGATTGGAGCGGGAAGTCGCAAAGAGGTAGAATCGGTCTTACAGCGACCGAACAATTCCCACAACGCGGCAGCGCCCCACCCCCTGCCAACAAGCTTCGACCCTGCGTGACCTTGCGACGTGGGGAACCGGGGGACGTCCATTCGCCTCAAGGGGCCGCCGTGGGCGCATCCTCGACCCCCAAGAGGGGGTTGATGAGGGGCTGGATTAAATCATCGAGGGGCCGAAGAAGCTCCTGGTTGCTTGACCCGGAAAAAAGAAGGAGAAAAAAGTTGGGACTAGCTAGGGGAGAAAGAGTCCACGAGGTCTTCAAGGCAGATGTTTGTATGTGGCAGTATCCGTAGGTATATATCCAACCGGTTGGCCGTTCAGCCCGTGTGTGGTTTTGCGCTCCAGTTTTGTCTTCCTTCTGCTACTCCGTCTCTTCCTCGTCTCTCGTCCATCCATTCATCCTCCCGCTCTTCAGGTTCCCCGCCGCTGCCGTCAGTCGTCTCGCCGATCTCTTGCACTCACGCTTCAAATACCCCGCCGAATCCCCTCGTGCCTCTTGAAAGACACATCTTTGAACGGCTCTCAAAAAGGCCCTGTCAAATCACACGCACAAGCTCAAGAGCCCCCCCAATCTTACAATGTCTCCCTCCGCTGTTGACCCTCCCGCATCCGTCGGCTCTGTCAAGCCGACCAAGGCCAACATTGGCGTCTTCACCAACCCCGCACACGACCTGTGGATCAACGAGGCCGAGCCCAAGCTGGAAGCTGTTCAGGCCGGAGAGGGATTGAAGCATGGCGAGGTCACAGTGGCGGTCCGGAGCACCGGGATTTGCGGGTAAGCAAGTAGCAAGCATCCTGGCGACAGCGACAGCCAAGGTCACCCGCAATAGAGGACGAAATTAACACAAACACGTACAGGTCCGACGTTCACTTTTGGAAGCACGGATGCATCGGTCCCATGATTGTCGACGGTGACCACATTCTCGGCCACGAATCCGCCGGCGAGATTCTCGCTGTCCACCCTAGCGTCACCCACCTCAAGGTCGGCGACCGCGTCGCCATCGAGCCCAACGTCATCTGCAACGCCTGCGAACCCTGCTTGACCGGCCGTTACAACGGTTGCGAGCAGGTCCAGTTCTTGTCCACTCCGCCCGTCCCTGGTCTCCTGCGCCGATACGTCAACCACCCCGCCGTCTGGTGCCACAAGATTGGCAACATGACATACGAGAACGGCGCCATGCTGGAGCCTCTGAGTGTTGCCCTCGCCGGCATGCAGCGTGCCGGCGTGCGCCTCGGCGATCCGGTCCTCGTCTGCGGTGCTGGTCCCATCGGCCTCATCACCCTCCTCTGCGCCAAGGCTGCCGGTGCCTGCCCACTGGTTGTCACCGACATTGACGACGGACGTCTGGCTTTCGCCAAGGAGCTGGTGCCCACGGCCATCACGCACAAGGTCGGCCGTGGAACTCCCGAGGAGGAGGCCAAGCGCATTGTCGAGTCCTTCGGAGGTGTCGAGCCCGCCGTGGCCATGGAGTGCACCGGCGTTGAGAGCAGTATCGCCTCTGCCGTCTGGGCTTCCAAGTTCGGTGGCAAGGTCTTCATCATCGGCGTCGGTCGTAACGAGATCAACTTTCCCTTCATGCGCGCTAGCGTCCGCGAGGTCGACATCCAGCTGCAGTACCGCTACTGCAACACTTGGCCCAGAGCCATCCGGTTGGTTGAGAGCGGTGTCGTCGACCTCGGCAAGTTGGTGACGCACAAGTTCACGCTCGAAGACGCCCTCGGCGCTTTTGAGGCGGCCAGAGACCCCAAGTCGGGTGCGATCAAGGTTATGATCCAGAGTCTGGACTAAGCTGCGCTGGTGTGACAGGGGTTGGTGTTTTTGGGCATAATCCGGAGGTGTTGGCGATTAGGTGTCATGAATGACTGGTTCTTTCCCTCTGTTTTCTTTCTGTTCGCTCTGGATATAACTTAGACGTGTTCCCAATGAAACCGTATGATACCATTTAGAGAGTGCGGGTTGGTGTTGTGGGAGTAGGCGTTCGAGGAAGAAAGTGAGGATGCATGTGGCCCTTGGGATAGGGACAGATGAGGCATGTGAGAGGAGTGACAAAACAGTCATCCGTGCCTGAGGGAAAGCTCACAAGGGGGAAGAAGCATCAAGCACCTCAAGATGTATCGTCCCCATCGCAGGATATGACTCCTTCTGCCCCAGTTTCCTGCCTCGCTGCCCGCCTGTCACAAGTTCATTAGGCTCCTTCCATGGCGGCAAGAGCTCAGACGCACCTAGGCAGGTACCTACCTAGTGTAAAAACAAAAGCCCCGCTCATTATGGATACACATCCACCTACACGATTGGTCAGATCCTAAAGCGGTAAGAATCGTCAGAGCAGGGAAACCAGTAAAGTACCTTATCGCCAGCGCGTTAGGTATCCGTACGGAGAGGTACCACGTATCCGTACCTATCTGAACTGACTGACCTCAATTGGATTTTTCATTACTTGCCTGGCCCAGCACGCACGGGCCACTCGTCCGGTTCGCAACAACCAGCACAAGCGAAATCTTCCGACAGGTCGGAGGCAGAGCAGACTCTGGCAGCAGAGCTCTTTTTTTTCACCTTCACGCAAAAACACACACCCCCATCACCACCCCCTTCCCATCAATTGGCCGCCAACGAAGCTCCCTCTTCGACCCCGGAGCCGCCCACATCGACCCATCCCGATCCGAGATCCAGATCCCCCGATTTTCAATCCCCCTCTCCCGACGTCGACGTCCTCAAACACCCTCTCCTTCGGTCCCAAAATGTCTTCCGCCCTCGCCCGCCCGCTGATGCGGACCACCGCTCGCACCCTCCCTTCGCGCGTTGCCCTCCGTTTCGAGTCCACCGCCTCCAAGAAGGCCACCGAGTCCGCGAAGGATGCCGCCGGAAAGGCCAGCGAGTACTCGGCCAAGGCCGCCCAGGGCCTGAGCCGTGCCGCCAGCGCCGCTGGTCCCGCTCTCTCTGGTGCCGTCAGCGCCCTCGGCAAGGTCGGCGGCCGCACCGGCAAGGTTGTCAACTTCATCGAGAGTATGTGCCATCATCCGAGACGAGGAACATATGAGGACAGGCACCATTGCGCCTCCATCAAGCTTGATCGGCCCAGTTGCTGACGTGTGTGCGCGACTACAGAGCAGGTTCCTTGGGTCATCTACTACTCCCGCGTCGGCCTTGAGCTATCCAAGATTGTCTTCCACGGCCAGAAGATGGCTCCTCCGTGAGTTGCTTTGGCACCGATACGGGCTTGCCGCCTGCTAACGATCGACATAGCCCCGTCAGCACCTTCCAGTCCTACTTCCAGAATGCCGTCGGCGTCCTGAAGAACCCCAGCACCCTCCTGAGCTCCGTGTCCTCGACCGCCGGCTCTGCTGCCTCTGCCGCTGCCACCAAGCCCGCCACCTTCGCCTCGCGCATTAACACCGCCACTGTGGCCTTCGGTGCCGTCGTTGCTGCTGAGTGCCTCGGTTTCTTCACCGTTGGCGAGATGCTTGGCCGCCTCAAGCTTGTCGGCTACCACGGCGAGACCCACGCCGCCCACCACTAAAGAGCGAACGCCGAGCCTCCCCTTCTCGAATGGACTCGAAGGGAAAACGGAACGGGGGATGGTCTGCTCCTCATTAATTGAAACTGCATCTAAAGAAAAGTGCGCAAATTGTGGTGTCGGGATATAGAATATGGTGGAGAGGGGGGTAGGTGTTTTGGAACCATGACGTGAATGCTCGATGCCCGTGGTAGAGGTTGGTGTATCCAGTCGCACAGCTCCTGGTCGAGATTTGGTCGACTGCTGCGGAGCTGATGTCTGGGTAGCGTAAAAAGAGAACGGCCTGGTGGCTATGGAACCGGCCGTCGGGCCGTATCCTCGACAGGCCCCTTATTATTTCCTTATGTAGACTCTGTACATCACACGTCAACCGCAGCCCACCCATGCTGCGAAACCTGCCTCCTGCAGGTAAACAACAGGAAACCTTTTGGACTACCCTTGCCGCCCTTTTTGAATTTGAAACGATCCTTTCCTATGTCCGATATCACAGTTCGGGCGGCCAACTTCACATCTGGTTTCCCAGGGAGGGCACGCCAAGAGCCTAACCAACCTGATTTGCACATACCTCTTCGCTGACAGTTCTTTTTGAGTCCTGACTGACTCTTGGGCTAAGTTGGGGCTAGGGGGGATTGCCTCTCGGTTCGTCACAAAATCGGCTGTTTCCCCTGGCGTCTATTGTGGGAAGTAAGACCCCTGAGAGGTTTGCCGAATGTTGCGTTCGACAACCTATCAGCAACTGCTATTTGCCGGGGAAGAGAGCGCTCCGCTGTGCCCTCGGGTTCGTGACACGCCCCTCATACGGATGAGCGGCCTTTGGGAGGAGGGCTGCAACCAGCAGAGGCAAGATGCAAGTCTGGCTGTGACAGTATCTAACCAGCCCCTCGGGAAGGGCGAGAGGACCCCCATCACTTGCTCTCATTGTCCCCTTAGTTAGTCTCCGCCCCTCACGTGCGTGGACTCGATGTAGTGGCAAAAGGCCCCCATGCTTGCCATCTCCCGTTGGCTCTGCGGGATACGCCCACGCATCGTCATCAAAGCAAAGGAAGAGGTACTATCACCTACCTATTAGCTGCTCCACGTGCTGTGTACTACGTTGTATTGCGTCATGTACAGCGGTTCCTACATATTTGCAGATCGCCTCGGGTGACCTCCTCTTCCCCAAAACCGCAGAAATGGCAAAGAAGTTGTGAAGAGATCCGAACAGCACGACTCTCCTTGCTTCCCACGAACAGAAGCTTCGAGGGATATTCATTTGTAGATGCCGACGAGCATCGGTGGCTGTAGCAAATTCATCTTCACCGCGTGATCCCCTCCTCTCATCACATTTCACTATTCCACCCATACCAAGCATTGCTCACGAAAGAGTTCTCTAACGGCTCTCCTATCCTACTCATCCTGCCACATCACATCCCCGGAACACATATTGGAAGAGCATATCCGACACACATGGCCGCGGTTCGAAACACTCGAGTCAACAAGCCATCGCTGACATCTACCCGCACCAGTTCATGGGACTCATGTCGACTTTTAACGAAGTCTAGACATTGGCCCCCTAAATTTCCTGTCGTAGATACGAGGGGAAACTATGGCGATGGCTTCAAATCTAGGGCCGGGGCTTCATAAACATCTCATGTAAAGGGTGACGGAGAACGCAGTTCACTCGGGAATAAGAGCCAACCAGCCAGCCAGAACCTCGCGCTGACCACCTTGAGCCGGAAAACGCATCCATTCGCAAAAACAAGCATATCCTTTGTTTATTAAACCCTACTCTTACCATTTGAAATAGCTAGCCCATCTAGAGCTAATGGGGGCCATGTTGTAAAACAACAAAAGCCCTAAAGTCCATTTTCCCCAGGCGTAGTTCCGCCTTTCCCTGTTCCCAGGTTGATTGCCGGGGCGTTTGGACAAAACTAGCCAAACCTCTCACGCCCGTCCTCGCAGCCACAGCCGTGGTACTGCACCGTCCATCATGGTGTCTTCCTTATCAAGCATTCGCCGCGAGGAGTCCCAACACTTTGTTGAGTCTGACGTGCGGCGGCTGGGGGGGGGGGTTAAGTTCTACCTGTTCCGGATGACTTGAACAGGTAGGGATACCGGTGGCTCCGAGGAGTATACCCCCCGACAACGGGTAGAATCGTTTGTGGACTTCCACAACCCGCTGAACCCGCCGACAACCCCCCCCCCCCCCNCAAGCCGTCCAGAAACGGCAATGTGCTGGTGCGTGGTGGTGGCCAGCCTTGATGGGCAGCCAATGGGGACCAAAGAACCTAACTCTGCTTCGCATGCCCATCTCGAAGATTGTGAGAGCCGATGCCGTCCTGCCAAGAATACTTTTCTCGTCCACACGCCGCTCTGGTTGCCCCTCATTTGTTTTCTGAAAGCGTATAAAGGCCAGCAGCTGAGCAGGCCAGTCAGGGGACGAGGACGTCACCTTGTGAAAGGTGCGAGTAACGTGCCTCGCCAAGTGTACGATGCCATCATCCTCGTGGGCCATCTCTCTTCTCCTTATTGAAAACTCCCGAGAGGTAAGGTGGGTGAATGAGTGCGTGTAATTCCTCTACACTACATATTTGCGTTGTTGTATTTGCATCAATTACCTCGGAACTTTGCTGTTGTTGGCTCACAATGTTAACGGCCCGAGCAGAGAACGAATCGTTGAGGTAGCAATAGGAAGCTCGTAGTTCACTTGCGGGTCTGAAGCCCTATGTCCTTGTAACATCATCCAGACAGACAGTTGTCAAGATAGGCCCTTCTTCTTGTGGGGAAAGAAAGAACAACGACAGGACAAGGACTCATGGCCCGGGAAACACTCCAAGGGAGCCCTAACACACCTAGCCTTATGGAAACGGAAGCAAGATCCAGCTGGAGCAGAGGATATACACATCGAGGGTGAAAGAAGTAACAAGAGACCGACACCGTCCTCCCGCATGATTCGAGGACGATTAATCACCCTTATGCCTCCAACCTAACAGTCCAAAGACTCATCTTCCCTATTATTCATTAAGTTTGTCCCGGATTCGGGCCGCATACACCGCGTCCTGCCTGATATTACCCATCCGGAAAGGTGTTACAAAGGCTGGCAACCTGGTTCCAGGTAGAGAGAGAGAGAGAGAGAGAGAGAG
>NWBT01000048.1:5878854-5915416 GCA_003386485.1 Colletotrichum lentis
CCCCCCTGGCACAGCGTCTCTGGTCACCAATACCTAACTACCTACGCAACGCTCGCGATGGGGAATTACCACAATTTCCATCTTGCCCAGCTACCCCCTCGGAGCATCGCACAAGGTGCCCACTGCCTCTGGATGATTGCAGAACACATGTTCATTCCGCACCCGCTGATAAAGCTAGGCACACCCATCCGCAAACCAAATCACAGCCCGCTCGGTTGGGATAAGCGTCTGCATCGCGGCGATGGCGGCTGGCTCAACGAGGTGCGAACACTCTAACGCCATACGAAGTACACATGTACGAATGCCAGTCCAGCCCCCACCATTTCGTGCCACCCTGTCGTAGGGATATGTCCCTTCTCTGCAGGGGTGACATCGGATTGCACCCAGCTTCTCGGTTCCGCCACCCTCCCTCTCTAAGACTCGCAAGTTGAGTTTCCAGGAGCTTGCTGACTTTGCGAGGAGTCTAACCAAATTGGCAGCAACATGGGGCGGGACCGTCATTCCGTCCCAGCGATAACCTTTGATCTCCCTCACGCCCATCTCAACACCTCCCCAGCCCGGCTTAGAGAGCCCTATCCTCAAGACCGCCAGCGCCTCCAACGTAACCATCAAAGTCCCAAACTGTGTCGGTCTTAGGTAGGGTGCCTACTCTGTAGCTTGCAACTGTCGCGACATGGAGCTTCAAATCACAAATTACCCGTGTTCCAGAAGACACACTTCAAGTTATACAAACATGCAACATACCGCAAATCGGGCGACCCTGTCCCATCACACCGGCCACATAGCACACCACTGCTGAGCCCACGAGGTCCTTGAGGGGTTGAGTCCATCATGCTGCTCCTTCGCGGGAATCTGTTGCTCGCATGGCGCATGCCATGCTACCACAGTCAGCTCGTTCCCAGCCCTTGGGTCCCCGAGACGGGCTGCCGGTGAAGGGGAACATCCTGAATCCAACCATTACAAGGCCCGTTCCCAAAAGCCTGGTCGCACTGCGTCATGCAGCCAGCTCACTTCTGCAACATGGGTCTTCGTTTATAGGCTACGACGGCATTTGAATCTTGACCCATATCCAGCACATGTGCTTTCCCCCCTTGAAACACTGATCTCAGGAATCATTGGCAAGGATTCAGATTGACATTGGGACCGTACTTATCTGGCCGGACGGAGTCAAACACGACGGGCTTTCGTCTACGAATCAGATTGCCGGACTGCCCTTGAGACAACCTCGGCGGTCCATGTCTGTTCTCAGGGAGCTGGCACCCGGCATCAAGGGGTACGAACCAGCCCAGGCCATGGTCCCAGCAAGCTGGCACCGATCGGCGCGAGCGGTGTTACCTTCTCGAAACGGGGGGCTATGTCTGGCATAGAGTCTGCTCGCCCTTGTCTCCAGTTCCACCGTGTTCTTTGTTCCGCATGCTACCAGCCCCGAGAGACATCGAGGGGCTAGTGCAAGCTCTCTGGTCCGTAATCAAAGCAGGCCCCGAACTGATGCGAAGCCTCAAAAAATGGAGCCTGTATTCGCAAGTCTTTCCAGCATGGCATCGAAGGCCCGAGACGATGGATCGGATGTTTGACCGTTGGTGGTTATACTTTTCCGCTTTTGTTCGGCGCTGCATACGAACCCATCCTAGGGTCCGTGGTGGTGTACACTATGAGGCTGGCGGATGACGGGGGAAGATGAGCTGGCAGCAGGCATTGGTGACTGCGCTCGACCCTTGACCCCTGACACCGGAGACCCGACACTTTGGTACTGCATTTGGCCGCTACTCAACCCCGGCCTCAGCCACTAGCCTGGCGCCTGAGTCACCGCCTGGGTGGCGTAGCCTTTGAAGGAACCCGATGCTCCGCGCGCGCACACACGCACACACATACACGCGCCGATGAGTCCGGTTCTCTTCTATCTTGCCGTGTCCCAATTTGCCGGGTTGGCCACGCGAATCCTAACCCTGAACAAGAACCAGGCAAAAGTTTATCCCACACTATTCCGCAACGATAGGGGGAGGGGGTCCTAATCGTACCAGGCAGAAACGGACACTGCCGCAATGAAACAGAGTGAAGCACCCTTCGCCTGGTGGTCCGCACGTCTGACTACGGACTAGCGACGAGACATTAGACGGCACTGACGGCGCCAAACCTTAATCGAACATGACCGGTGCATAGAGGGACTTTTGTACTGACCAACGTCGGATCGTCTGCGGAGTAATGTGTGCCCGGGCGCTGGTCGTCTACGTTGACTTGAGTCGTTTTGATCCCCCCCCCCCATTCTGAATCAACGCCGGGGGGCCCAGGAATCACTTGCACAAGCCACGGGGAGGAGACGGGATGGTATTTTAGTATCCTGGTGCCGGCCAATCTCGAGGTATGATAGACAGCGGTTTACCGTGAAGCCGATCGATCGAAGTCACCATCCTGTGAGTGCATTTCTGCTGACGTACTGCCTCTAGGGTGAAGTTTTCCAACCATCGCATTCCTGGCTGCTGATTAGTGAGGAAGAATTCTATTACGCCGTCTAGCAGGCCAGGCATTGATTTTGACGCGCAGCCTTTCAACCTCCAAGGGGTGCCGACAGCCCCCTTCCTTCACCCTTGTCACGGCAACGGGTGTCTGCTCATTGGCAATTTTCCACCCATCCGTAAATGCTGTCCGTCTCATTATTGTCGGGGTCCAGATCAATTAGTCCGGACTGACCATTGCCTTCGAAAGGGGCAATTCAATTCGCAGAAGCCGCTATACGCACCAACATCTGTTCAGCCAGGAAACGTTCAAGCGCTTACTTTGGGCTTGAGAGTTGTTTCCAGGAGATTACATCTCATCCATGACCCGCGCGAATCGTTCTGGAAGCAAAAGTGGGTTCCCTTACCAGGCACATTGAAACGGCAACACTACAGTACTCTCTTCGTACCTCACTACTCAGTACTCACCAGATTGGTGCCTACCGGAAGTACCTATCCAGAATGCATTCAGCGACGTTACATCCAGGGCCAACATGCTCTCATTTGGTCCATGCGGTCACGGAAGCGGCCAAGATCTCCGCAGCGGCTATGACGGGCTGTCGCAGTCGAGCAATACCGCTCGTATGCCGAGGTTGGACCTTACTCGCCGATCACAATGCCTCTCACAGCTTCAATCTCACTGCGCCGCAGGCGTCGTTGGCGCAACCAGGTATGGGACAACATGGCAGGTTCCTCATGGGGAACTACCCCGAGCTCATCGCCTCATCATGCCTACCCTAGATCCTTGGTTAGTCTACATGTATGCGGCGCCTAGCCCACCGCGTAATAGCGGGTTGCGCTGCGGGTGCTAATCAATGCTTGCAGATGAGAAAAGAAGTGGTCGACAGTCATAGGAGTGCGGCACAGCAGGCAATATAAACACGATCACGAGCCGGTACTACCAACCAGTCTTTGAGCGCACAACATGCCACGCCTCTTGGAATCCTCCCTTTCAAGAAGCCTACGACCGAGAGGAAGAGCACATGGGAGCAAATTTTCCGAAGGAAGCTGGCCGACAGGGAACAGAATCCTGTACGCAATCCTGCAACAGCGGTTCCGAATATTCGGGTCCAAGTTCATGCGTAAGCGTCGCCTGGCGCTCGCTGCCTAATCACGACAGTGTACCATGTCTAGTAGATAGGCTGGTGGCTCCATGAACCGGTCAGGCCTGTTGCCACCCTCTTGGAGTGGATGTCGTGCATGTTACCTCTAGCAGTCATGCTGAGTTCAGCGTATAGAATCGTGCCGTTGACACCACTGCCGGTTGGCAGAGCTAGTCGTTGTCTCAAACACGTCAATGCCAAACGGCCGATCAAAGTTCGCCCCTAGGACTCCATCAATGCTAGAGATACTGGACGGACAATCTCAAGTCGTGGGCGTTAACTCCCAGACAGGCGTCGCTTGTGACAACTGCCTGGAAACACTTTGGATATATTGCTTACAAGCCACGAGCCACAAGGCCGGGGATAGGACGATGCCATCGACAGGGTCCAACCGAAATTCAATGGCGGTGAAAATCAAAAGCCGTGGTTTGCAGCACTTGGTCTGCCCCAAGCTGGTACCTGGACACGACGGGCATTGTCGAAGAAGTGGACAATACGCACGCAGGCTACACTTGTTTCGAGTGTATCTATTCATGGTTTATTCGTGGCTGTGGCTCGAAAACTGGCCGATGGTTGGGCCGATGGTGGGGCCATTTGGTGGGCGTCTCGCTGTCGTCGTGCCGCTCACAAGTTGAGGGTCCAGGCAACATCTCAAATGATGCTAAGCGCCGTAGCAACACTGGGCTTCCACAGGACAAGTCTGGGAAACAAGCGGCGTGGAGAACTCATCACACGAATTCCAGGCGTCTCGCCCACTCGGTGGCGAGTGGAAACATGGACTGGTTGTACGAACATTGTTCTATGCCCTGCCTTGACTTGTCGGGCTGCATACGCATCGAGGCCGCCATGTACGAAGCCCTCGTGCGGAAAGCGCGCTCAACGTAACACTCAGCGCCACTGTCCACTTGGGTCGATTCCAGCGTGGCAGGTCGATCGATGCACGCCGGACGATGTTTGACTGAATAGTGAGTGAGCTTGGGGGTGTGGGAGGGGCGCGCGCAAGTGAAAAGATGAGTGGGCCGCCACGAGAAGAACGACGATCGGATCCTCATGGGTCAAGTCCAACATGAGCATTGCTCGATGATGATGAAGCGCTTGTCAAACGGGCATGCAATTTAAACGAAACCCTGCCGGCGGAATGACGGCCCTGGACAAGACTCAATCGTTGGCCTTTTCTGCACGAATACCCGCTGTGGGTTGTCATGGGAGAGTGACAACCAGCATCATCAGCACGCGGCAGGGCTGGGGTTCAAGTGGACGCCCTCGAGTCACCTGTGGCTCTCGTCGATGGCCCCATCAAAACAAGCTGGGTTCCCTCGGCCCCGCGGACAAGTCTGGAGAGGAGTTCGCTGTCACATATGGACTCTCCGGTGATTCCTCGGTGCTGGTGGCCGAGCCCTCCTCCGTTGTCGTGTGGTTCTTTGCTTCTCCTTGGTGCATGTCCTTCACTAATGTTACAGAGTCACACATCTACTGCCGTTTTTATTCTTTTGCGTAACCAGTGCTGCAGGATGCAACGTCGGTACTTGCTTGGTACCCACCCTCTCGGAATGAGGCCGAGATAAATGCGGTGGCTCGTCTTATCCTCTTCCGGCGCAACGTACATGGTGAGGTCGTACACTGGAGACGACTTCGGGCGTCTCGGGTCTCAGGCTTTCCAAGTTGGAATCCCGCATGAGCTAGGGCATTTAGATGGCGAATCGCCTGCCCGTTGCAATCTGGCTGCCCACAGTGATCTGATTCCTGCGATCTTGCCGAGAGGGTGAGATTCGACGGCATGACGAACCAAGATCGTGGATTCGCCATTGTAGTACTGGGTTGACCAAGATGGGTAACTCCAAGCGGGCCATCCCAAGGATTCTGGTCATATTATCAAGGAGGGGGGGAGCGCACTGTAATCCATCTCCGCTGTCGGGCGAGGCGAGAGAGGTGGTCGGTCCACTTAGATTCCGGCGGTATCTAGGGACGGACCGGCGGTCTGGACATGGTTTTCTGCGCCAAAGGGAACCGAGGGGAGGTGGGCTGTGCCACTTTTTGATGGTTGTCTGAGACGTCGAGCAAATCATTCCAATGAAACTGACGAGCATGAACCTCCGGGTGTAAGAAGCGGACGTCTTTTTGTCAACTTGTTCGGTATAAGACATTCCCCAGTCTTGTTGTCTTACTTAATTCGGGAAAGAAACCTACGCTGACTACTTCTTTCCACAAGGGGAATGAATGGATGAGACTCTGACCTTAACGCTCCCGAACCTCTGAGGTGCCGAACATCACGAGCGGACACGCGACGCGACTTCCAGGATAAGAGCCGCAGACCCAAAGAACAGGGCAGGCATGGAGGCTACGGCCACGACGCTGTGTTCACCAAGAAAGTATCTCAATGCTCTCTCTCTCTCTCTCTCTCTCTGCGCCAGGCCGTATGCAAACGTCCGGCTCCTGCTGGCATGAGCCCGCACATGTCAATCTGGAGGGCGTGCCCGGAAGACAAGGCGACTGGTGTTTTGACCCTCTTGGGAATGCCGGTCCACGGAACGAGACGCGAAGAATGAACCGAGATGAAGGAGAAGTTGGGGAGGCGAGCGGTTGGGGAGGACTCTCGCGAGAGTTCGGTTCAAGTCGCCTCTCCCTCTCTGGGTCTCTGGCTAAACTGGACATTTCTGCCAACTCCGTGGAAGCTGGGGTCGTCGGCTCGTCAGATGAAAGAAAGCCCGCTAACGGGTAGGGATAGGAAGTTAAGGGGCATGTTAGAGTTTGAAACAGAGACATCGAGGACAACCAAGACAAAAGCAGCTTTGTCTCGTTGATCACAAAAGTCAAAATGGCCCTGGTTACTTAACGGGATGTCACATTAGTCTCATACAGGCCGAGAAAGTCTCGAGGCGGGTTGTGGAAAGTCAGCCTCATGAAATAACAGTCTCACTAGAATTTCATGTTCGATGCCAAGCCGACTGGCGGGCAGGGGAATGTTGTGGCAGCAGGTCCTAGTCTGAGAGTGGGAAAACCCATGGTTTGCTGTTGTACACTTCTTTTTTCCTATGTGTCGTAAATAATTGCATCCTTCCATAACTTCCCTGATGCTCTTAATGCGCACGAAGAGAACTTCGTGCAAGTCCTTTCGGTCCTTTCTTTCCGCAAGGTTGAACCAGCGTCACCAAAGTCGGCAGAGCTAGCTGGTTTCCATGAACTTTCCTCCGTCCCCTCTCAGCATGGTCTCCCCTCTTGTCATCCTCTCTCTGCATCACTTCCTTGCTTCTGACCCCTGTAAGCATAAACGGCCTCTCGCGTATTCACTGAAACCAAATCTCCTCTGCGTCAAGCAAATACAACCAAAGTGCTGCGAATGATATGGATGTGAACTCGCACTCAGGTTGAAGGGAGTAGAAAGACCTGCTTGCGTGATCCAATTTCGTTTCTTCGCGAAAAAGAAAACACAGAGAGAGAGAGAGAGAGAGAGAGAGAGAGAGAGAGAGAGAGAGAGAGAGAGAGAGAGAGAGAGAGAGAGAATGAAAGAGAGCACCACTATCGACGGGTTCTAGTAGCCGTCCGAAACCAAATGAGGCTCTGGGTGGGCAATTTTTCAAACTCTTATTGCCGGTCTATAATACTGTAATTTCGGACGAACCAAGCTCGAGGTTGATATGCCCCATGAGTGGAATGTCAACGTTATTCTCATGCCTTCGAGGGGAAAAGTCGGCATGTTGATACTGCAGGCTTTACCACTCATACTCGCCAGTGGCTTTGTGGAAGACGTACTCCTTACCATTGACGGTAAGGACGCCATCCTTCAGGATACACTTCCACTTGTTCTTGACGCGCTGAACCTTGTCGTACATGCAGAGCATGATGTGGCCGAGACCCTCGTCGTCGACCTCGTCCTCGTCCTTGTCTTCATCAGGATCGTCAAGATCCGAATTGATCGCGTCTTCGTCAACTTCATCGTCATCGTAGCCGTCGTAAGAAGCAATACCGTGCTCCTTGCCCTTGGAGCGCAAGGCGGCGGACTTATGCCTGGTTGCCTCCTTGAGGGGTAGCATCAGTCCACCACCCTCCATGCTCTTGGCGTTCGCAGCAATCCGCGCGTGGATCATGCGGTCAATGTCGACACGCCCAAGCTCGCGTTGGTTGCCGTTAGCATCGCGCTGGAGCAGAACACCCTCGAAATCGAATTCGTCACCGGTTCCGTCGGTCTGCGAGGGGTTCACACCTGGCTGACCGTTGCTAGGGGGACGCTGTTGTTGTTGTTGTTGTTGTTGTTGTTGTTGTTGCGGCTGACCTTGCTGGGGCGCACCTGGCCGGTACTGTTGCTGCTGTGGCGCAGGCTGGCTAGGCATCTGGGGAAGGGCAGGCTGGCCAGCAGGCCTGCTGGTCGCCGAGGCTTGAATGGCGTTGATTGAGCCGGCGCCTTTCTCACCGAATTGACCTCGGACATGTTGAGCTGCACGGTAAGCAGCAATTCCAGCTCCCTCCTGTTGAGCAGGGGGCATAGAGACGTTCTGCACGCCGGGCTCTTGCTTGATGTAAGGCTCCTCCTTAACTGGGGCATTTCTAGCATGATCGGCAAGGGGGGCGCCAGGCAGAGATAAGCCAGGTCCCGGAATCTGAGGACTCAGCTGAGCCTGGGAGTATGGAGCCGCAGGCGGCGGGGCTGCAGTTGTCGCAGTTGTCGGGGGCGGTGCGACCGGAGCTGGCGCTTCCTTCGGGTCCCAGGAAAAGCTGGCGACCTCGAGTTGAGATAGTTTTTCCTGCCATCCCTTCTTCAATTCCTCGAGGACGCTTTCGTCGACCCCGCCCTCCTCGAAATCGACGCGCGAGGAACTGATGACCTCGTTGATGATCTGTTCGTAGACCACACCGACGGCGTTGTTCGACATGGTGAAACTCGTTGGCAGGCTTCACCTGACACTTGTCGAAAAGTGCGACGGGAGCTGGGACCTTCAAAGAAAATGCCAATGTATCACACCCGTGGTCGCAACTGCTCCAACGTAATGCTCCTTGAGTAAAAGAATCCGGCCCTTGTTTGATTGTCGCGAGTCCTCAGTCGTCCCGCTGTTGTTTGAGATCGATTGTCGAATTGTCGCTTGGCGAACGCCTGCCTAGTCCACCACTTCTCGCTGCCCAGAATGGCGCGCGCACTCAGATACCGTCTGCTACGAGACTGGAAATCGGTTTCTACTTAGGCTTGCCTCGTTGTTCTCGTGGACTTCGGATGGTGACAGGGTGTCTCGCTGGTGCCTTGTTTTTCGTTTAGTGGTTTGTACAGGACAAGGTTGTCTTTGTTGAGTGGGTTTCGTTTTGAGGCTCCAAGCAGGCGCTCTTCGCCTATTAGTAAGCCGAGGAAGGCGCACCTGCCTCAGCTGCAAGCTACGACCTGCCGGGTGATCTCGATAAGGCGATAAGAAAGCGGATTTTCCGGAACGCGGGGCGCAATGACCATCCTGGTACGTCTTCGATGCTTCTTCCTATTAGTTATTTAAATCGCAGTTTCCATTTGTGTGAGGGCGGCGCCATGTCACTCTTACTGCTGCCGCCTTTTCTGACCCAGAAGCACGCATCTAATGGTACATATTCCTTCGAAAAGTATTAATTCAAGATATACACCAGCAACGATTGGTACCCATCCGCCGTTACTCGTAACCAAGCAATCTCATTTCCCATCGTGGAGAAGCCCTTTCGTGCCACGCAGAGTCGGATGCAACTAAACCCAAACTCCTCGCTGAAGTGACCCCACATGACCGACGAATGCCAGAGGAGATATACCTACATGTGTTGACGTCTTTGAACCGACATCCGCCAGGCTTGATTTTAACGTCTAACGGATCGTCATCTGCTTCACCATGTCTGCCTTGACCGACGAAGTGCTGCTGCCGACACCGGCGCTAGCCCCTGCCTTCTTCTCGAAGACCTTCCAGAACTTCAGACTCTCATCGGCGGCTGTGGGGCGACGATTAGCACTTGTCGTACCGAAAGATAAAAAAAGGGCCTGCATGTTCATGACTCACCTGCAGTAGCAAGCATCTGTCCGTCGGGGCTGAGGCAGCTGTGCAGGACTCTGCTCTCGTGCGCAGGGATCTCCACATTGCGGACCAGGGTCGGGTAGCTCCAGATGCTGAGAGAGTTGTCGGGGAAGCCACTAGAGCTAACAATCTCGCGGTAGTGAGGGCTCCAGCGAAGGCTAGTGACCTGAGAGCCGGTGTCTATGCTGTTGACACGAGCGCCCGAAGTGGAGTTCCAGAAGTGGATGTGACGATCATACGAGCCACCACCCGTTGCCAGAAGGTTCATGTTCCAGGGACACCAGGCGAGGGCCTTGACAGCGGCCTTGTGGTTGGTCTTGGTGAACTTGGGAACAGATAGGGAGCGAGCGTCCCAGATGGAGACAAGGTTGTCGTTGCCTCCAGTAGCAAGCTGGGCGCCGTCAGATCGCCATTCAAGGCCACAGACCTCGGAGGTGTGCGAGACCAGCTCTGCCACCTTGTGTTCCGCAATGCGGACATCATGGTTGAAGACAAGTCCACTACGGGCACCGGTGGACAGAAGGTGCTTGTTCCAACCCATCACGCCGACGCGGGTGTCGTGGCCAAACATGCTGCGAACCTTCTGTGCCTCGGCGACGTCCCAGATCTGAACCTCGCCCGTGCCTAAGCCGACACCGACGTAAGCGCCATCACCAGACCACTTGACACTGCTGACGTATGTGTCAGGGCTGGTCTCGAGGAGGCAGCTAACGCTTCCCTCGTCGGCAGACCAGACATAGACGTTGCGCTCCAGACCGATTGCAACCTGGTTGCCAGAGCTCCAGTCAAGCAGGTTAAGGTAGTAGTCGTCAATCAGACCAGGAGCGTCAAGAACTCGCTCGGGCGCAGTAGCGACGCGTCGGCGAAACTGTGCCGAAGTGGAACTGGCAGGCTTCAAGGGACGGTTGTACTGCTGGCGAAGGTCTATGGGCTTAGAAGACTCGGGGGGTGCGGGCTTGAACTGAAGGATGCGGGTGTTGAGGCTGACGCCGCAAGCGCTTGCGAGAGAGTCCTGGTAGGCCACTGTATTCGGAGAAGGCCGGGAGTAGGCAGCGGGCTCATCATCGTCGATATTCAGGCCTTCAAGGGCGGCAATAGCGTCCGCAGTGGCTGAGGAGAGGATGTTAGAGGCTTCGCTAGAGCTGACCTTGGAACGCTTGTCGGGACGGTCAAGCTTGCTGCTGCCGGCGTTGGAGATGGCAGAGCTGGCGCTGCGGTTGGGGATGAATCGATCGCCGCCATAGTTGACAGTAGTCTTGGCCGTCTTTTGCCTGATGGAACTCTTCTTGGACTTGGCGCTGGAGGGAGTCTTGGAGGTACCAACACTGGTCAGACTGAAGTCAGAAACGCCAAGCTCGAGAGCTCTGCGGGGAGTGGCAACACCTCTCGCAATATTTGACTTGGGTGAGTCGCGGTGGGACGACTTGGATGTGGTGGATCTGGCGAGGTGTGCGGTGAGATTGCTGCTGTAAGAAGACTTGCCATGTGCGCGGTAGGCATCGTTGCTCGACTGCTTCTCAGGGGTGAACGGGGAGGAGTTCAAGTTTACTGAAACGGAGGTGGCCGAATGCTGACGAGGGGAAGGGGTCAGAGGCATCCGTCCGCCAGCGGTACGGGAGGAGAAAAGACCCTTGTGGGATTTGATGGGCGTTGACACTGATGCAGTGGCCATTTTGAGGAACGTAGGTGTCGGGTATTGCGGTAAAGCGAGTCTTGAATCTCCGACGAATTGGTGCGTTGAAAGTGATAGAGGGTTTGAGAGCTCCGAAATTGAACGAGCTCCAAGAGGCTCTAGCTAAAGGTTCCTGGATGTTTGTGTGTCGGAATTTTTGCCGTGGTATTGCTCGATGGTCGAGGTAATGTCGTCACAGGAAGTGCTCTAAGCCAGAGAGGACGACCAAATGGCTGAAGACGGTGATAAGATCCAAAAGAATTGATTGTTCTTATGGATAGGTTGATTTGATAGGATTTTCTCAGCTACAAGGCGTAGGAGAAAGCAGTCTGAGAATAGCTGAGGATTGAGAGTGTAACTGAAGAGGTTGTATATGGAGGGAAGAAAGCTCGAAGCTAGACAGGAGCTCTCACATCTTTTATTTACTATGTGCCCCACCAGCGTTGCGGCCGGGCAACAGCGCTTTGACCAGCTAGATCCCCCCCCCTAGGTACCTAAGTGCCTAACTGGTAGGGTGTGCCTACGTAGTACGTACCTAGTACTACCTTACGTAGGTAGTAAGCACAGAAAGGCGCTGCAATGGCGATCAGGCACGTGATATCATGCTCAGCAACTAAAGAAGCCAATGAACGGAGGGGCCCCCTCCTTCCGGACACACCGCTGCAGTTGCTGAGACTGCCTGGAGACAGAAGGCGGCCCGTGATTTCATAACTAAGTCGCCTCGGGTTGTCAATGCAGGAACAACAGCACCTCCACCATCCCCGTGTTGCAGCGACAACCCGTCTCATCGTCGCCTTCCGCTATCGAAACTGCGTCCCGTGGAACAGTACCACTGCCGCACTCTCTTTTTCTCCCGACTTCCTCCGTCTTCATCTAACATTCCCTCCGCGCTCGGGCAGCCCGCAAGACGGAGATACCTTTTGTTCAGCGACCTCCGACGCGATTGAGATGACTTCTTAGCACCGCTGACATTGCTGCCCATCATGGCCCAGCCCCAATCTTCGCCAGCAACACCTATAGGTCTGCCTCAGTCACTTTTCGGAGGACCTACCTCACAGGCCTTGACGACACCGAATCAAGCCTCTGCGATGCAACCGCAGTCTCAGCCGACACCACCGGTAGACCAAGCACCGGGGTCAGCCACTTCGAGCAACAATACATACATTATGCCGAACTCGCCCATCAAGAATAGAGGCACCTTAGATGGATACCGACCAAGAGTAACGAGAACCCTAGGCCAGCGACCGGCATGCTTGGTTAACGCCTCGGTCACGTACTGCGGCAACAACCACATATACGCTTTCGGAGGCTTCGACCAATACACCGATGAAGTGTACAACCACGTCCTGAAACTGGACTTGGTCAGCCATCAGTGGAGTTTAGTGGATAACTACGGCGATATCCCCGGCGTACGGATGGGTAAGTTCTCCTCGGGCTGGCGTGCAGTGTCCCATGTCGAGATCTAACACGAAGCCTAGGCCACACAGCTACGCTGTATCAAGGCGACAAGCTGCTCGTCTTCGGCGGCGAAAACGAGCACCGAACCTATCTATCCGATTTGATCATTTTCAATCTGAAGACAGCACACTGGACACAGCCCCAAGTCACAGGCCCAGTGCCGAAAGGTCGGGCGCGACACGCGGCAGTCCTACACGAAGACAAGCTTTTTATCGTGGGTGGGATCACTGGCCATGACAACTATGTTCTCGACGACATCTGCTATCTCGATCTGAAGACCTTCACTTGGTCACGATCTTGGCGTTTCGTAGGTCGGTTCGATCATTCAGCCTACATATCAGGAGATAGAGTATGGGTGTTTGGCGGGCTTTCCGAGGATATGGACAAGATCGGTGACCTTTGGTGGCTCGATCTCAAAGGTAGTCCTGCTTTCGAATCCGCACCCCAAGTCGGGATTTACGATCGCCAAGCAGGGGCCAGCCGAGCTGTTGGCTCACCGCGGCAACCCTATTCCCTAGCACACCCGCCACCAGCTGTCGGTGCGTCTGGTTATGCCGCCAACTCCCGGACGCAGCAGGTGAATCCGCCATCATTTCAGCTCAAGACGTTTGCTCCCATGGCCCCAGGAACCATCTCATCCTTGAAATTTGTGTCCGGGCCCAATATACCTTCACAAGGGTCTGGTATCCATTTTCATGTGTACTCTTCCGGCACGCTACTCGATTTCGTCACCCCAGCGGCGACGATCACTTCCAAGGAGTGTTCTTTATCGGCTTTGGACCTGGCGACTCTCAGATGGCAGAAGCTCGCTGAAGGTCGTGAGATATTCAAGCCAGGCTATCGCTGGCACTACTGCACAATGAATGAAGATGGCACAAAAGCTTGGCTGCTGGGCTGCCCAACTGATCCAGCCGCGTCGGATCTGGGGCCAAACGGTTTTGAAGAATACCTCAGGTGAGTGATTAGAACGGGTATACGCCGTACACGCGCCTTCCTGACGATGCTCTTTACAGCGACATTATGGAAATTGATTTACGTCGATATGGCTTTCTCGGGAATAATCTCTCCTTCGAGCCACGCATAGAGTCGAGGCCAACGACACGAGTAATCGACCAGCCGTCCAAGGGCCTCGGAGCTGACTTGGCCAAATTGTTCGACCAGCCCCCAGAGAGTGGCAGTGGTACTGATTTCGTCGTCACCGCCCTTGAGGGCGACTATGAAGACGATGACATGATGAGCCGAGCCGCCGATGCATCTGCTGAGCAGAACTGGCTAGCGCCTGATGCTCCTACGTCTCAACCGATCCACGTACACAAGCTCATCCTTCAGGCACGCTGGCCGCATTTCGCTCGACTTTACAACTCCCAGATGGCAGAATTCCATACCAAGAAGATGCACATTCCTGAACCGTACACAGTGGTCAAGGCCTTCCTGTACTACTTGTATACAGATAGCATTCACGGAACATATGTCAACGAGAGCGGGGCCACCACGGACTTGTCAGACGTAGCCGGGCTGCTGGTCATGTCCAACATATACGGCATTCCTCACCTCCGGTTGCTGTGCGTGAACAGACTTTCCAAGGAGCTGGATGTCGATCACGCCTGTATCATTTGGCACTGCGCTGGACTTGCCAACGAAGAATGGCTCCGAAAACGCGCGGCGCAGTTCTGTCTAACCCATTGGGGCCGCATCGTCCGGACGCAGGGTTTCCTCCGACTGCCCCGGTCAGCGTTAGTCGAGCTGTCTCAGGAAATTGACATGGAAGGCCGCGTGGTCGGTGGCGACGAACTGGAGTATGTTGGTGGGCTGGCAGGCTCCCGTTTTGGCGACGGCTGTTCCATTGTCAGTCGGAAGGAGAGTGTTGGCAGCAACCACACACAGTTGCTCGACAGCGAAGCTGACGACGAAGATGGCATGGAGATGAGCTGAGCGTGTGCTCAACACACGCATGTCAACTATCAAATGACGCAATTATCACTTGCCACTACCACTGTACTCCTTTCTGGTTGCCTTGCTAGGGAAAAGAGCCAGACATGCAGGACTTGGTTGGTAAGGCATCCCGTCAGAACGAACTGCAAGTCGCACTGATACCATTTACTCTTGCACCTTATGACGGCGTACAAATAACGAAGACATGTCTTATGTGGATACTCCGGTAGTGAGATGGCTTATTGCATGGTTTGGGGTGTTGTTTTGTTACAGGCTTGGTCTTGTTACTCTATTATTGCTAGGATCAAGCTGGAGTGGAGTTGTGATCAGACTTGGGTGAACTGCAATAGTCTACAAATACAATCAAATAGGGGCGTACTTTCTCCTTCACAAGACGGTTTAAGCTCAACCCATTCGTTCAATCTATTATTTTGAGTGGTTTTGGAGAGGCTCAGAAAATACAACTCGTAACTTTTCCCATCCCGTGTCCGACTTTACGCCTACAGACCAATGATCATGCATGTTCATCAACAGAATATCCAGCGCGCAAACCCCCCAGCGTCTGAGAAGCGATGTTCGTCTCAAGAAAGAGAAAGGAATAAAGGAAATCAAACGGCTAATCGACGACCGCTATGGAAAACGACCGTGTACTCTCAACTGTTTTGGGCTTTTTGTTCAATGTCCAATCTCTCACAAAACCCTTTTCTGTCTTTTGCTTGATTTGTTGTATTTCCTGGGCATTATCCTGCATGTCCTCGGTTTTGGGAGACGTCTTTGCAACAGAAATCGACCTCACCAGCCACAGTAATAGCAGGAAGGGAAAGAGAAAATACCTCAGCGAGAGGCCGTCAACTATCAACAAAACTAGACCGGCAAGAAGCCAAGCAAAGCTGGCCTCTTCATGGCCTCGTAGCCGTCTATCATCGTTCATCGTCGCCGAGGCTCGTGTTAATCTAGAGTGGGGTTTGTATCGTGGTCGGACAGTCGCAAAGGGTTACTGGTAAGTCTATGAGGGTATAAAAACGGAGGAGCAGACTCGGTCGACTTGATAATCGACAAAGAGCCGTCCACGAAAGCCAAAACGCCGCGCCGTATGTCGCAGGTCCATTACGTCGTGACCAAGAAATGTAGCCGCGAATCCGAGACCGAGGCCCCCCCCCCGAGGAGGGGGGGGGGATTGTTGCTAAAGGGGTTCTAATGACCATGGGCAAACTTTCCTGGGCCGCCCGCCAACTTATAGAGCTGATGAACTCGGTGCGGCAAATTCGCCAAAGACAATGTCTCGTTACATCATTTGGTCTTCGCCAATACCAGGAAGGTTGGACATCGAATTCTCCATAAGGCCCGGCAAACTCGCAAGGTTGTTTAGCCCGGCGGCCAAGAACTTGAAATCGGGATTGCAAGGTGCAGAGTGTCCTTTGTGCTGTTCGTCGGGGTCAGCCTCTTCATCTCGACATGTCGGGTCAGGGGCCAAACTCACGTATTTCAGACCGTTAAGGTTCTTGTAGCGCTTGCCACACACGTCGCATGAGAACGGCTTCTCCTTCTCCATGCCCAGCGTACCGGGGTACGGCGTGCTGGTTTCGGGGTTGACGATTGAAAAAGTTCCGTCGCCATTCTCATGCAGCTGTTGCGTTTGGTGGCCGTGCGTCTTGTGGTACCTGTCGTTGATGAGTCATGGTTAGCAATACGCAACACATTTGCCGAGTCAATGGAAACTTACTTGAGGCCATTCTGATTCTTGTACGCCTTTTCGCAGCCGATGACTGGGCACTTAAACGGTTTGTGCTCCTCCGGAATCATCATTGCGCCAAATTTCTGGATCAAGGCCTTGTTGGCGGCACTGTTGGGTTGGCTAGGGTCAAATCCCATTCCAATGAGGTGTGCCTGAATGGCTCGTTGTTGGTTGGTGAGCGCGCCGCCAGGGCTAAACAGGTGCTTGCCAGGATCATTGATGCAGAATTCGGAATTGGAGTTGGAGTTACCAAAGCTCACGTCTCCAAAGTTGGAGCCGTTGAGTTCCATGTTGCCGCCCATGGGCATACCTGGTATGTCATCATCCATGTCGTCCATGGACGTCATCTGAGAGTTTTGGAGAAACCCGTTGTTCGGCCGCTGCTGTTGTGGCGTTGATTGTTGGGTGGTAAGCGTGGGCGTATTGACAGAGGATACCGTGGGGTTGTGCTGCAGGCCAAAGCTTGCGGCTGCAGGCGTTGGTGGCTGAGAAGTTCGTAAACCTTGAGTGAGACCCGAGGCGTTGACATGCAACTGGGGTCTTTGCTGTTGGCCAAACATTTGTCGAGTCTGAGACATCGTTCTCTGGCTGTCGTCCATCTCCATCGTGCTCAAGGCGTCGTCCATTTCCATGTCACCGACTGCGTCCATTTCGTCCAGATGCGACATGTGTCCATGCTGTTGACCCTGCATATTCTGCTGGCCAAGCTGCATCCCAAGGCCGCCCATGCCGCCACTCAAGTTAGAGCCGGAACGACTCTGCTGACCGAGCTGCGACATAGAAGTGGTGTTCTGTTGCTGCGTCTGAGGCCTTGCGCTGCTGGCTCTGGAAGACGGCTGGGTGGGTATCGCGGCGAATTGAGAGGAGAAAGGTGCATTGCGCGCAGTGTTCGGACTGGGCTGGGTATGCGATTCTTCGTAATGCTGCAGAAGATCGTGGAGATTAGGCAAGTTCAGGCCACAACACGTGAAATCCTTCATGAAGCTTGCTTCGAGCTTGGGCAAGTAGGAACCGGAATGAAAGGACGGCGAGGCTTGATGAGCGAACGGTGACGTGCCGGCCATGGCAATGCTAACAAAGTCAGTCAGGACGAGTTCTTGCGCATACAAGGGCGTCGAGTATCGCCGATTGGGCATGATGCGGCAGGTCGCCATCGTGGGTGCAGAGACCATGGATAAGGCCGGGGACGCAGGGAAACATACTCATCGCGAATGAAACTGCCAAATGACATTCCTCCCCAGCTTGCGCCGCCCATTAGGCTGCCTGCCAGACTCTCTCGTCGTTGGCGGTTGACATCGCGGTTAGGATTGGCCATGGAAATTGGCTTGGGACCAGCGCTGACAAAGGAGTCCTGACGACTCCGACCCATGGCCGAATCCATGGCTGGGCCAGTTGTCATATCGATACTCTTGGTCGGAATAGGAGGAGGAAAGTCGAAGACGTCGTCGGGCAAGGCGAATGGATTTCTGTCGAAGCTAGATTTGGCGGGGGGCACGGAGGGGGAGGGGGATGAAGGGTCTCTCGTGCTGGTGGGTGTGGCAATGGTGATTGGCTTGGAGGTCCAGAGGCCTGCGCGGGAATCACGCACGTCGAAAGAATCGGTGGGCGTGAGGGGCTGAGGGGAGGGAGAGTTGGGGGTCAGTGAGGCAGAATTGGAGGAGCCGGGCGAAGGAGACGCGAAGGCAGCGTTGTTGTCAGAAGCAGAAGACGCAGGTGCGGTAGTGATTGTGGAAGAGGAGGAGGCCGACGCACGATAACTAATATTATCGGCGCTGGCGAAGTCACTTCTGGGCGTGCGCCTGTCCTCGCTGTTGTGGGCGGCGGCGGCAGTGGACCGGGTCGACGGGTCCCTTGGGTCTTCGGTACTTGTTGGGTTGAACCAGCGAAAGGCGCTCCTCATGTCAGCTGGAAGTAGCCGTTGTATTGGGTTAGGTAGGGGACCGTGGCACCCAGAACGTTTCTCGACCCTTTTTGTGGGTACTTATTAAATCGGGCCACTTGCTGCAGCTGTCGGATGCGCCGAAAAAGGAGATCGAGTCCGCGTCTCGACTAGCAATGCTGTTGCCGCAAAATGTCAAGTGGAAGACGGGGGGGGGAGAGGGGGGCGGAGGGGTGCAGGAATTGTTGTGTGGTGCCGGCCCTTTGGGAAGCGTAGTTTTTCCCTTCTTTCTATTTTTCCCTCCGACCAGGGAATCTTGTCCAGGGTTGCTCCTTCCCTGGGAGGGCCGTTGAAAATGGTAATATCTTCGCTCTCCAGAGACGAGCTGGGTGAAAGTGGTGGAGGCAGGCCGAAGCTGAAAGTAAACAGTAGTGGTCCAATTAAGTAACTTTAGGCCAGGCTACTCTGAGTGGATGGTTCACAGTAGCCGTAGTCGACCGGGGAGGCGAATAAAGGGCTGGGGGAGGATGGGGTCTCCGGCGATGGCGCGTGGTATTGGTAATGCCTTGGAGAGTCAGTCGTGTCGAAGGCCGGAGGCTACTCGAATCAAAGGGGCGAACGGCAGTGGCTTGGAGTTTCTTTGCTGGAATACGCAATGTCTTCGGTCTTCAGGAAATCGAGGATGAAACCCGACCTAAGCCCGACCGGCGGTGAAGGTGGCAATGGTGATGCGATGACGGCTGGATGCTACCTATCCCTGGATGCTGCGCTCGAAACTCTGTCCAGGGTCGCCCAAGATTCTTCTGGGGCGAAGTCGAAGAGTAACTTGGCGATCTAGGTGGTTTGGATCATCAACGGGGGAGGGGGCGTTTGGTCAGTTGAAATGGTCCAAGGGCAGATAATAATGTTGAACGGTTGCTTGGGCGTGTCGATGCTGTTTCTTGTGATTATAACTGTTGTCTTATAAGCTGGGCAAGGTTGTTGTGGTGGATGCTGTGAAACTAGTGTCGGTCCTGGTACGAGCACGGCTACGAATGCAGAGAAGACGTCGTTTCGTCGAGGACACCAAAGCTTTGGCGTGGTGTGTGTTTGGTTTGTGAAAGCGAGTTTTCTTTAGCAGAGGGCAAGGACAGGAGTAGCAGACGTTCCAAACTCGACTGGGAGGGGGAAGGGGTTATGAACAAGTCGGAGACGGTCGGTATGGATGACGGATGGAAATGTGCATGCGTTGACTCGACTCAGGGACAATTCCGGGTTGTCCTGGTATCAGAGTCCAGGTACTTGATCGGCCCAGTGCGGGCTCCAGGTTGATCGGTCTATGGAACCGCCAGAGAAAGGTACACGTAGGATAGGGGAGGAGTGGGCGGAGGGTATCCGTAGGGAGGGTAAGGCAGAGCCAGAGCTGAGAGCACGGAAGACGGTCCCTCGAAGTAAGCTCGGCCGATGTTTGGGTTTGTTTTTGGGGATGTTACTAACGACGGGGGATGGTAACTGGTAACTCTCTGGCCGGACTACCATAGCCATGCACAGCAAAAAGGCTATAGGAATGGGGACCTTGTAATTCCTTTAACTTTTGGCATTCCCAGATCGAGGCAAGAGTTTGGTGTAATAACGGTTCAATAGCCTTTGGCGGCGCGTCTGCCTCTTGCCCTCCTCCAATCGAAACCGTACATGGATAGGCTTGATCTCGATATCGGGCAAAGGCAAGGCAGGAAAGAGCCAAAAGAGCACAGGGGCGAATGGCACCACACGGACACACACCTGAACGGCCGATGACTGCAGTTGTGACTCCTCAACGACAAACGGTGGACGGCTGAGGCGAAGACGGTCCAAGGTGTCTGACCTTGTCGGGGTGAGGTAAGGGCCGGGAACCTGGAAGACGGACAGTGAGTCGACAGATGAGAAGAACTGTTTGCCGTTTTGGATTAGAATAACGTGGTTGGTGGTTAGATTGAGACTGGAAGGCGGCTGCTACTAGCCTACTACCCCTACCTGGATGGGTAACTAGCCAGGCAGGCATGGTACGTACTGTAGGCTGGTAGGTTCACTGCCTAAGTAACTAGGTACCTATGTGATCCGAGGTACCTTTCGATGGTGATTGTCACCCTCGTTTGAACAATCTGGAAGCAGATGTCCGTACTCCTCCGTACGTAGCGTGGTAAGTACTCCTGCCCCGCATGAACAATGGGGGCGACGGCGACGATGGCAGGAAGAAGGAAGCACTCGGGGGACAAAAAACAGCGCTGGTTGTTCTATAGGGAAGTTGCAGTCAAGGCCATGCCTTCCAACTAACAGAAGCGTAAACGAAAATAAGAAAACCCCTCTTAAAATACTTTAATGACTTTGTGATTAATTTTTGTATTTTTTTCTACAGAATCGGCAGATTCAATGGCGTTTCTTGCTGATGAAAAGGTTGGCTCAATTTGACAAACGGCGCTGTTTTTTGTCCCCCGAGTGGGAAGGCATGTCAGTGTCGGGTGCCAAATGGAGGGCACTAGACAAGCAAGTGCGCATCGGGAGAGGCTTCCGGGTGCACGATCCACCAAAGAAGGAACGACGAGAATAAAAAGCAAGGAGTTGTGCGTGTGTGTTGACTGTCGGTCGCTCCAACTCTCGCAGCTTTCCTTCCCTTCCTTCGACAACATTTCACATCACCCGAGCCAATTGAAACCGCGAAAATGGCCAGCACCGTCCTTCACCTCCGGTCCGAGACCAAGCCCCTTGAGCACCGCTCTGCCCTCACTCCTAGTACCACCCAGGCCCTGATCAAGGCCGGCTACACCGTCAATGTCGAGCGCAGCCCCGTTCGCATCTTTGACGATGCCGAGTTCGAAGCCGTAGGCGCAACCCTCGTCGAGGAGGGCTCTTGGGAGACGGCCCCCGCCGACCATATCATTGTCGGCCTGAAGGAGCTCGAGGAGAAGGAGTTTCCCCTCAAGCACGTTCATGTTACCTTCCTCCACGTCTACAAGGCAAGTTCGCCGAGGGAAATCTCGCCCAGCCCAGCTGTCGCTAACAGACCTACAGGGACAAGGTGGTTTCGAGAAGACTCTCGGACGCTTCCCCCGTGGCGGCGGTACTCTTCTCGACTTGGAATTCCTGACAAATGACTCAGGAAGACGCGTCGCGGCCTTTGGTTTGTATAGTAACATTGTTTCCTCGAGGCTAAGTCTAACACCTTGTAGGCTACCATGCTGGCTTTTCCGGCGCCGCTCTTGCCCTCGAGAATTGGGCCTGGCAGCTTACCCACCCCGGCGAGCCCTTTCCCTCCGTGGAGTCATACCCGGACGAGGACGCCCTGATTGCGGACGTCAAGAAGGCCTTGGATGCTGGCGTGGCGAAGAACGGAGGCAAGAAGCCTAGAGTCATTGTCATTGGTGCACTGGGCCGCTGCGGCTCCGGCGCTGTCGACATGTGCACGAGGGCCGGTGTCACGGATATCATCCGCTGGGTAAACCTTAGCTTTGGCTCCAAGGGTCTTCTCGGCCGCGCTAACAGGAGACGCAGGATATCCAGGAGACCCAGGCCAAGCCCGGCCCGTACAGTGAGATCACAGAGTCTGACATCTTCGTGAACTGCATCTATTTGAGGTATGTATCTTCTCCGAGAAAGGCCTCAAAGAGGAGGCTACCCGACCATGGTGTACTAATATCCATGCCTCTCACAGCCAACCTATCCCTCGTACGTTGCATCATCCCCACAAACGAAAGACAACTTGGTTCCCGGTTTCCTTCCTTCCCAGAACCCGAAATGGCGACGTGCTCGGAAATTCAACTCCCCAAAATATTAACTGACTTCTACTCCTATAGCCTTCGTCAACCGCGAGTCTCTTCAGACTTCTTCAAGAAACCTATCCGTTGTTTGCGATGTTTCCGCAGACACCACCAACCCTCACAACCCCAGTGAGTACAGGAGCCTAGTGACTCACATTTGGTTATACTGACAAATCAATCCCCAGTCCCCATCTACAATGTGGCCACTACCTTCGACAATCCCACAGTTCCCGTCGAGGGCTTCGAGAACCCACCTTTGAGCGTCATCTCCATCGACCACTTGCCCTCCTTGTTGCCCCGCGAGTCCAGCGAGGCCTTCAGCAACGATCTGCTGCCCACCCTCTTGAACCTCAAGGACTGGCGCAACGACCCCGTCTGGGCCCGCGCCGAGAAGCTCTTCAAGTACAAGGTCGCTACCACGCTCCCCGCCGAGCTCCAGAAGAGAGAGGCCTAGTGGGCCTCTGTCCGGCCGTATCTTTGTTTTCTGAGAGGTTGAGAAACCTGGCGTTTTGAGGGAAGGAAAAGGAATGGGGGATCTTTCATGTAAGAGAAAAGGAGCACACATCCGAGTCAGATAAACTTTTGCTCCTGATGGAATGCTGCATTAGAGAGACGCCTAGACTACGTGGTAGCTCCAAGATGTGACTTGCGCTACTAGAGAATACAAGCTTGTTGGCCGTGGACAGGCCTCGCTAACGTATCTTTGATAATAACCCGTCATATCGTTACTGGCTGCGGTCCCGCTTTTGGGTTTGTGACACCCAAGCCCGATGCTCTGAACCAAAGCTCGGACATTTTCCACGAGCCACGAGGAGAGTCGAAGATGGAGAGAGGGGGGAGGGGACAGCCAGGCAGACAAAGAAACCAGGAAGGCTGGAAAGAAGCAACAGCTAAGTCGAGACGAGAGAGCCTGCCTGCACGCAGACGCGTCGACTTCGCATCTTGCATCAACCCCAGGCGGATACGGTATGATACGTATAAGCGAACGGATATCCGCTCTCACATCCATGTCTCCATCCCCTTACCATAGTGGTGGCCTTGACGCTTCTCCACGAGCGCAATTGGAAGTACCGCTCTCATTCCGTCCTTCTCGTCCAACCATTCCTGGGCCTGCTTCTTGCCACACGCTCACCGGCGACCAAGGCCCCCAAGGGAGGCCCCTCGACGGAGTCCGCCCCTTTTTGACTCTCCGGGCAAACCCTCGCCGGGTCTGCCTAAGAATACGCCCACAATCTGTCACAGCAGCCCGTCTTGGCGCAACGACTTACACGCTTATGGTCAAACACCATTTTATCTACTGTCTACCTTATGTTTTCGCCGCTCCCACCACCATTGATAACAGCTTGATTCTTATGGTAGAGAGATAGTGAGAGAGAGAAAAGCACAGCGCCTTCTAGGACATCGCAAGGAGAGGCCTCGACCGCCCGTGCACATCGTATTAAAGACAGCCGTCTCGAGCAGAGGGGACGGAGCAGTATCCAAATCGTTACGTGATTGACCCAGTCTCTTGGAGACCTGGAATTCTTGGAATCCTGGATTCCCCTGACATGGTCATGGTCTCTGAAAGAATGGAGCCCATTCAAGTCCGTCGACCTATTGCACCCACGCCAGGTCGCAATCCATCACCTACATGCGATGGATACGTACGTGGAACCAGAGGATCATTTCATCATCTCTCGTCTCCAAGACTGCCAATTTGTGGATAGGCACGATCCAGATTGCCAATCACGGAAAAGCGAGTCCGTCGCTGTTCGCACAGGGCCGACTCCAGTGAGGCGGTCGGCTAGTGGTCGACTGGTGAACTGCCTCAAAGCCAACCACCGACTTGCCATGACCAACAAGACGTCACTACGCGCAACTCACTCGCCAGGGTCAATCATCCGATCATCGACGATGTCCCCCCAAGCATCAGCGACACGTCGAAACACGCTTCTCCAGTTCCTGTTCAACTTATCCACAGACCAGATTGGCGGGCCATGGGCAAAGAGGCCAATGTCACATTCCATGTCTTCATTCAGTTCAAACTCCTCTAGTAAGTTCCGGCTGGCAACGACGTCGCAAAACGTTAGCGAACTACAAGTAGACCAGTGTTTTTTTTCTGCAGCGGTGGATCCTCCCGTACCGACGGACGAATACAGGTACACATGCCACGAGATGACTGGACAAGGCTGCTTGCAACCTGCCTGCTATGCTTGACTCATAACCAGGCATCTAGTGTCGGGGGCAGGCCTGTGTGACCACGCCATGCTCCATGCCAAAGCCTCTAGCATACGTTTCCCGCCATCCGTCCGCAGTGATTAACCGCCAAAGATGCGGCAGAGAATACGATAGCATGAAGAGGCTTGCTAACGCGACAAAGAGGTACAAGACTACGCAGAGAGCCAAGTTACTCCGGGGGGCCCCAATGCCACGATAAGTCCCGATGGCAGTATTCACACAAAGCCTTTAGATCCTAAGTGGCACCCGCACTCATCATGGAAGAAACTCTCCGGGCTCCTTACGCGGAAGGGATGAGTTAGACATCATGTCAGTATTCCCCAAGAGTCTTGTGGGAACCTCGGAGAAGGGTTTGGCAGAAACACGGTCTCTGCAGCCTCGCTGCCTACAGGAGGGCAGGCGGTCTAATCCTAGGGGGGGTGGTCTCCGGGTCTTGTGCTGGCTTTTGCCTTGTCTTTCGGCCTTACCTCATGGTGGAGGCAACGGAACGCTGGCTGGGAAGTGCAGCGAATACCTGCAGAAGCGGAACAGAAGCAACCACTCCCACCACCGACGATCCACTTCAGGCCTGACGAATGGCAGTTTCGACAAGGACACCCCTAAGCCCACCGCCGGGATGCGAGGTCTGCGTTCCTCGCTACGACACCCTTGCTAGCATTCACAACTAAAACGAGCCTAACGCTCGCCGTGCGCATGCTGCTCCCTTTCCCAGCTTTCGCTCCCGCTCCGGGTGATTCACCGTCGCATGGGTGGGCGGCGCGAGGCACTTGACACTTTACTGCTCAGGGACGTAGGCGCCCGCCCAGCCTTTGGTTTGGGTTGGTAGAAGCTGTGGCAACTTGTGGCAATTTGCCTGTACATCGTACGCTACCACACTTGAACACCGCTCTGTCAGCGCCGGAAGCCGAGTCCCAACCTTGTTGACATTTCCGACTTGTCTCAGTGAACAAGGACTGTTTAAAGCGAGCCACTCTCGTCACCGTTCCCGCTTGAAAGGAAAGGCGGTGTGGAACGCGTCCCACGGACGCTTGACCTACAACGGTAGACGGCGACCTACGATCTACACTGCTAACCAGCTTCTGTATGGATACGCATACTCCCTGGTCTGACAGACATGATGCAGAGTCCCCCAGGCTCGTTGTTTCAAAAGACCGAGGCATTTTCAGTTCGCCTGCAGAGTAGTCGAGTTAGATAATAAAGAAGCTACAGATACAGAGAAGTTGGAAGGGTATCGACTCTCTCCTGCAGCCGCTGGAAGCNCCCCCCCCCCCCCCTCAACCACCGTAACGGATCACCGTCGCACCGTTGACAAACAGTCCTCGTTCCTGGAGCATCATTTCCTCGTCTGCCGGCCTTCGCTAGGACTCACCTGCAACTTTGATCTCAGACAAACGAAGCTAGAGATAGCAAGGTTGTCGAGCCACCTCTGCCCCCTTCTTGTCGTATAGACTTTCCAAATCTACATACGTGATGACTTATTAAGAAGTGGTGGTACAGGGCAGTGGCCCAAAGTTGCTGTAGATCCCCAGGGGATTGATTCGCTTGTCGCCTGCTGCCAGATGGGGAACGACATGGGCCCTCACAAGATACCGGATTTACCACCTCTGTGCGATCTCAAGTGTGTGTGCCCTACGACCCCGAACCCATCCACTACAGTGCGCTTTCGCCCATTCTGCCCGCTCCCGCACCATGACGCCTGCTCCGTTATTTATCGCGCGCCGCCTGTGATGGCCAAAGTTCAAAAACAAATTAGTCGAAGGCTCCTTGTTGATTTGCTCCGTTCAACCCGGCTCCTTCCGTTGCGGCAAGAACGCCTTGAGACTTCTAGCATTACGCTTGACCTTTATGGGTTCCAACTAACGGCCTGAGTCATCGACTTCCAGCATTACGTTTGTCCGCGTGGCTACCAAGACATGAATGCCACCGTTGCCTACCCACACGCCACGCCACGCCCCGCAGCTGTAGGCAGGGACTTAGGGTACGGATACACTAGGTAGGTAGCATACGGAGTCCCGAGCCCTCCTCATGCTGCACCAACCGGCCGAGATCGCGGCGGCAACGGTAACGTCAGCGTTTGCCCAGCGTTCGGCCGTTCATTGATTCAAGATGACACGGCCAGGAACGGCAGCGGGGTTCCGCTTGAAATGCCGCAATCTCAATGCTGCATTGTTATCACAAGCTGGGATCGCACAGAGTGGTAGAGTTGCTGACAGCAAGGTAGGGGTCAGTTAGTTATGTTATTTCGACCTGCCTCTGCCTATTAGGTAGGTAGCAGCAGTCCTCTTTTATCCTATCCTAGCTTTACTACTAATAACAGTCCCCTAACAGCCTGTTTATAACGCTCTAATTGCATTACTAAGTTATAGATAGGCCTCTAGCATCCCTCTAGTGTCCCTCTAGTAACCCCTTACTAATAACTTATTATATCTAATTATTAGGCACCTCTAATAATCTAACCCCTCTGTTACCTATAGTTATCTATCCTATCCCTCTATATAGGTTATGCTGCTAACAGCCCTAATATAATCTCCTCTCCCCTAAAGCCTTATCTTAAGACTTAGTTAGTAGTCTTCTGTATATTATAGTAACTAGTAACCCTCTAGTAGTTACCTATTCTGCTGTTAAGACACTAGGTCTAGGGAACCTATTATTCTAGCTACATACTTAGATATAACGTTATCCTTCTAGCTAATATTAAAGTCTTTATACTTAATATTAGTATTTATTTTAGGCTAAGTAATTAACTTATAATTATATCCTTTATCTACTAAAGGCTAATAAAGCAGATAACCCCCTAGTAGTCTGCTAGGCTTCTTTACTTATAAGATTAATATAATTATACTTACTATAGACTAAATTACTATTATTACTATATAATAATATACTCTTATATATAGTCTTCTTTATATATTTACTTAGATAGGTTCCTTCTACTACCCTACCTATAAGCCTCTAGTGTGCACTCTATACTCTACCTTTCTAAATTACCTTTATTATAAATTACTATTTATCTTATTATTAACTGCCTTTATAGCTAAATTTAGTTACTACCTATATTATATATATTTACTTATTAAGCCTATTTATTATTATTTTTCTAAGTTATATACCTACCTTTTAAATTTTTCCTTCTATAAGCTTCTTAATACTTTTTTTTTATTGTTTTTTATATTATTTTTTATTGTTTTTTACTACCTCTTTTTTTTTAATTATATACTTAATTTTACTATTATTACTGCTATTACTACTACCCCTACTTTATTACTACTACCTCCTTATCTACTGCTGCTACTATACCTCCTAAAAACGCCCTTAAGACTACCCCTACTTCTACCCCTAAGGTCTTACCTACTAAGACTGCTAAAGAGGTATACCTAAGCACCCCTAATAAACCTTTACTTACCTCTACTTAACTTATTCTTTATACCTACTACCTTTATTATATAATAAAATAGACCTTCTCTAATAAAGGTTTTATCCTCTATTATATAGATACTATTAGTAAGTCTTCTACTATTCCTTTAGTATACCTTACTAGCCCCCTCTAGCTAGTAGTAATAAATATTAGGTATACTACTAGGCTTATAGTAAGCCTTATATTCCTATAAGTTATTCCTCTCCTTATATATAGTTACTTCTATAACCTTTACTAGCTCTCTACTAACTCTCTATAGCTCCCTTATACTGCTTACTATATTACTACTAACCTCTACTACCTCTTTAATAAGATAGCTAAAAACAGCTTTACTACCTTTAATAAGGACTAGGTAAGCTATTCTCTCCTTTCTATCCCCCTTTAAACACCTAGTAATCTACTAGTAATCCCTTACTGTCTATTTACTAACCTTCTGCTATATAGGAGGCTAATTTAGCTTTTTAAGTTATAAGCTAAAAGGCTTTTTAGGTAAAAGTAGCTTTAGCTAACCTTTCTAAAGTGAAGTATAAGGCTAAGAACGCTAAGGAGGAAGTAAAGTTCTAGTTACAGAAGGTTATAGCTCTTATTAATAGTGTAGTCCTCTATAAGAAGTAGGTAATTACTACTTCCTACTAGGCTGCTACTTAGGTAGCTACTATTACTACCCTTAAGGTATAGACTAAGGCTATTAAGGCTTAGACCTAAACTATTATTTAAATAGCAGCTCTTCTTTCTAGCGTTATAAGCTAAATCTATAAGTTTAATAAGGTTTACTTATAGGTTATATATATTCTTCCCTACTAGCACCCCTTTAGTATACCTTTAGTGCTTTATATACTAATTTTCCTCTAGAACTATTAGTCTCTCTAGGACCTTAATTCTAATTAAGGTTCTTCCTCTACCCCTATAGGTTAAAATACTAAGGTAGCTAGTAATAAAGATACCTAATATCCCTCTATTCCCCCCCTAATACCCCCTTAGTAATGCCTTTAGGCTAGATCTTGTTTTTTATGTTTTAGTAGATAATTTTTTAGTAAGTAGCTAGACCTTTTAGGGTTCTAAGATACTTTTAGGCTTTTAAGTAATTTAAGTCTTCTTTTTTAGTCTGTAGGCCTTCTTCCCTTAACTCTACTCCTTCTTCCCTTACCTCTACTCCTTTAGTCTCCCTTTAGTAACCCTCTAGTGTAATGCTTATTTGTAATTATCCCTTATAACTTATAATAAATTACTTTAAGGCTTCTATAAGTTCTTCTCTTCTTTATACCCCTTCTACTTAATAAGATACCTTTAGTTTATTAGTAGTTCCTAGTAGGCTACTACTGCCTCTACTTTATATATATCTTTATTATCCTTATTAATAGGGATATCCCTACTTTCTTTAATATTACTATAAAACTTTTTAAGTTATAAGGGTAAGAATATATTATAGATACAGTACTTTAATTATAGGTTAAGTTTATATACTGCCCCCCTGTTAATTACCTATATAACTAGAAATAGGCCTAAATACTTATCTAAAAGCTTCTTAGAAGGTTATTTCTACTAGATATTTTATATTACTAGTAAGACCCTTTCTTTAACCTTAAACTTAATAGGGGTCCTTTATTAGTTATACTATTTTATATATATGTTATTTAACTAGCTTAATAGCTATTAAATAGCCTCTTATTATTATCTTAATTAATTAACCCTTTCTTTTACTATAGGGACTATAGTCTAGTTTATCTTAATATAATAGATATTATAAGGTTCTTTTAGCTAGTAGCCTATTAGGGCTTCTACTAGTAATACGCTAGTAGCGCTATAGTAGGCGCTATTATAAACAAATTATACTATTAGTAGCTAATCTACTTAGTTATTCTACTTAATATTACAGTAGGCTTATAGAAAATGTTTAACGTTTTAATTTTACTATTCTATCTAGCTATTAGTTTAAGGGTAGTATGTAGTGCTTAGTTTCCTTTTAATAGCTAACTAGTAGTATACCTCTACCTAAAAGTAGCTAGTAAATAGTAATCCTTAGTCTAGGACTATTAACTTAGGTACTTTATACTATAATATAACTCTATCTATTAGTATTATTACTAATATATTAGCCTTTATTAACTTATAGGTAGGTATATAGAGAGCGTATTTTATAAAACAGTTAACTACTACTAGGATACTATTAAACTACTTACCTCTCTTCCCTTCTAACTTTAGAAGCTTTATAATAAAGTTAAGTAAGATACTTTACTATAGGTAGGTAGGCACTAGTAGGCTCCTAAGGGATCTATAAGGTGTGTAGTGCTATAGTTTTATCTATTAACATACTATATATATCTTAATATACTCCTTTATATCCTTTTTTATTAATTTCTAAAAGATAGACTTAGCTAGATGTTTTATTATATAGCTGTATCTTAGGTAGCTACTAGTTAGTTTGTTATAGTATGCTATTAGTATCTCTATCCTAAACCTACTGTTTTTAGGAATAACTAATTATCCTCTATACCTTACTACACCCTCTATATCTCTACTCTAACCTACCTACTTCTACTATATAGATCCTAGCAGCTAGGGGTTATTCTTCTACTCTGCTTTAATCTCTTCTTCTAGCTTAGGTGTAAGGTCTTTAGGAAGTAAGAGCTACCTCTAACCCCCTAATAACCCTCTAGTAGCCTATATACACCTAATTTATACTACCCTTAGTAAAAATCGTCTAAGAAAGTCTTCTAAGAATACACTCCTCTTATAATTAACTTCTTTATTAGTTAGTTAGTAATCTAGGTATTATAAAAGCCTATTAGCTAGGTTTAATTTCCTAAGCTAATATTTAATTTTAAAGTTAAATATAGAAAGGTTTTATAGTATCTACGCCTAGCAGCTGTTTAGTTATAGCTTAGTAATAAGGTAGTAGTAGCCTAAGTAATTAGTAAGAAAGATAGTTTAATACTAATTATACAGTAAGAAATACTACTATTACTTTACTGCCTTATATATAGCTAGTAGCTTAGCCTCTAGCGTACTATATTATAGCTCTACTTCCTATAGTTTTTAAGATATATATACTATAGGGTGTTATTACTAATTATATAGTTAGTATAATACTACCTTAATTATAAAAGTAAATATATCTATCTTAATGTAAATAGGCAGCTTTAGGTTAAAGTAATGTAGTATAGAGGCTATAGTAAATAATACTTTAAGCTACTTAAAGGCCCCTAGTGCCTTACTAGTAATTAATAAGGGATAACCCCCCTTAGTAATTAGCTAATTAGTTAATAAGGTGTATACCTTTATGTAGTTTTAAATAAAACGTTAATAAAATTCTATAAACCCTAAAAAGACTTATATATTACAGACGCTAGTAGGCGCTAGCTACTTAATAATAGCCTATATGCAGTCCTCTTCTATTATAATACTATCCTTAGAGACTATAAAGCCTAAGAAGCTAATAGACTGTTTATTAAATTTACACTTCTTAAGGTTAGCTACTAACCTAGCAGCGTCTAAGCAGGTAAGCACCTACTTTACTACTTCTATATAAGACTCTTTATTCTTTAAAAAGATAAGAATATTATCTAGGTAAACAATATAGATAATATCTACTAGGCCTATAAGAGTATTATTAATATAGGCCTAAAAGGTAGCTAGGGCGTTAATAAGCCTAAATAGTATTACTTAGTACTTAAAGTAACTATACTGTATACTTAAGAACGCTAATTAAACTAGCGTAGAACTAATTAGATCCTATAGTTAAGATTAGTCACATAATACAAAAAAAACAATAGTAGTTAGCCTAATATAAGCACTATACCCTATTCTTATGCTGTTAACTTAGTAAGGTAGCTTATTTAAGAATATATAGTACTATAGGGGTTAGTATAGTCTACTTAATACTAGATTAACTTACTAGAGATAGCTTTACTCTTAAGGTCTATACTACTAAGGTCTGCAGTAAGAACTCTTAACTATAAAGGTATTTAACCTTAAGAGGCAGGCTTATTAGGTATATATAGTTAGCTAGAATAGAATCTCCTTTGCTGTAACCTGCTAAACCTGCGGTTTAGATAAATTATCCTAAAACCTACCTCTCTACTAAAGTAACTAAATTAAATCCTCCTTTCTAATCTTATTAAGTCTAATCTTATTAACTTCTTATCCTACTTAGTTATGCCTACACTTAACCTAGATAACCCCTTTAAACTAGGCACCCCTCTTAATTATAACCCCTTAGAGGTTATAAAACAGTTTATAATAGCTTAGATAAGCTTTGTTATTAAGCAGTATAGAGGGAACTCTCTGTATAACATTATTACTATTAATAGTAGAATAGATAACTATATAGTAATTAATATTACTAGTATTAGATTAGTAATCTTACTTCTTATTAGCCTAGTAGCTAATGTAGGCCTAATTATTAAGGTAAGGTAGGCCCTATAGTAGCAGCTTTGCTTTTTTGTTAGTAGGATAGCCTAGAAGTAGGATAATGTATCTAAAATTGCAATAATAAAGGAGTACTTAGGCTAGCTGTAGGTAGTAATCTATGCTATCTAGTAGGTGTAGTATAATTAAGGGATAGAAGTAGAGATTTTACTAGAAGCTCTAAGGTGTTAGTTAGAAACTTAATATAATAGTTATACTTAATATATATTACTAGACCCTTAGAAAATAAAACACGTTTATATAGTGTATAGCCTAGAAGGGCCTATACTGCATACAGAAAGCTATTTTCTATTTATCTCCCTTATAAATAGCTACCTAGTAGTACCTATCCTTTAAGTTAAATTTAGTATACTACTTTACCTCTAATAGGTAGTTAAGGATCTTAGTAATTAAGGGTAATAGTGTTTAATTCTTAATAGTAATGTAGTTAAGCCCCTAGTAGTTAACATAGAGGTGTAACTTACCCCCCTTCTTTAGCATAAATAGGATAGATATACCTATTAGGCTCTTAGATTATTATATCTATCCTTTTGCTAGTGCTTTCTTAATATACTCTTAAAGGGCAGCTAGCTTAGGCTCTACTAGTAGATAGATAGAGCCCTATAGTAGTTTAGTTCTTAGTTCTAAGTTAATAGTATACACCCTCTTACTAGTGCCCTCCTAGTACCTCTTTACGTTAAAGATATAGGCCTAGTTAGTATACTTATCTAGTAATATAGGTCTCTCTTTCTCTTATATTCTAACCTCTTATATATAACAGACTCTAGACCCTATTATAAAGGTTACTTTAGCTTCCTTTATAGCCTTCCTAATAGCCCTTCTTCTAATTACTAATTTAATATCTTCCCCTTTTAACTTATACGTCTAATTTAGTGTCTTCTAGCTAAGGTTAGGAGACGCTAGTTACCCTTAGGGGATCCCTAGGATTATAATATACTCCTCCTCTAGTGTTAATACCTAGAAATAATAGCTCTAAGCCTTCTTAGTGCTAAGGTTATCTATTACCTATATAACTAAGACTTTTTAACTATAGTTAGAAATATTTAATTCCTATAAGCCTTAAAGCTTTAGTTTATTACTAGCCTACAGTAGGTAACTAGTTAGTAATACTACTCTCTAGTTAATTATATTATAGTTAGCACCTATATTAATTATTACTTTTCTTTTCTTTTATATTCTCTTAACTCTTACCTATAGAGTTACCTTAAACTACTAGCAGCCTATCTTCTTACCTTAGAGTATATTAATTATATTGACCTTTATTATAGCAGCTAGAGTAGTATACCTCCTACCTAAGTGTCTTAGCTAGCTGCACTAATAGCAGTTAGTTTCCTAGCACTAATTAGAGTAGTAGCTCTTATTATTATAATTATAGTATGTAATAGTTAATTAGTCTAGTGCTACTAACCCTTTATTAGGTTATATACTATCCTACTGCCTTATCTAGCTTAGTTTTAATAGTTTGTTACTTATTAGAGTAGGTATGTCTTATAGTTTAGTTTTTACTTCTATAGAGGTTATTTAAGGTATCTCCTAAGGTAGCTACTAGGTAGGCCCCTAAGGCGTACTTCCCTAGTAATTAGTAAACGTCTAGGCCCTCTATATAATTTTCCTAGTGATTTCTACTTACTTTATAATCTTATCTAATGCTTCTTAATTATCTAGTAGCCTATAGGCTATAATCTTATTTTATAAGTTAGAGAGAATGTAGTTAACTACGTTAATTACCTATAGCCTCTCTAGTAGCTAGTTAGGGCACTCTACTTCTAAAGCTTTATACTAGTTAATAAAGGTTTAGTATAATTATCTTAGTTTCTAGTGTTTATCCTCTAACTCTACTACTATATTATATACCTTTATATTCTTATTAGTAACGCTATTATATAGCTACTTCTTTATTACTAGCTATATAACTTTTGTTTAGTTATTTCTATAGTGTATATCTATATAGGTAGCCTACTAGTAAGCTATAGGTTCTTTAAGGTATCTACCTACGTAGATTACCTAATTATAGTTATTATTTATACTAAAAATAATAAATTAACCTATAAGCTTAAACTAGAAGTTAGATAGCTTAGCCTAGCTCCTACCTTTATAATATAGAAGTATTATATATTTTCTATAATTATCTAGTTTTTGTTATTTAGGTGCTACCTACTCCTTAACTAGTATACCCCTATTAAGTAGTATATCTATATTAGCACTATTTTAAAGTACTAACATAAGGTTAAGGTTCTTCTGCTTCCTAGCCTTATTAATTTTAGCCTAAAGTATTTCTTAGACTTACTTTACTGTTATTTTATTAACAGCCTTATAAGTATACTTATTAGCTACTAAGGTATTTATATTATTATCCTAGTAGCTACTAGGGGTGCCCTAGTAGTCTTCTCTACTGCTCTTATTATAGCTAGCAGTCTCTTAGTAGGTTAAGACCTTATTATTATCTATTATACTAGTTTCTTATATATCCTATCTATTAGAGGTGCTATTCCTTTAGGAGGCAGCAGTAGTTCTCTTAGGTGCTATTTTACTTTACTAGTTAGTACGCCTAAAGGTAGAAAGAGGTTAAAACGTATTATAAGCTAGAATTATATAAAGTAGTAGAGTTACTAACAGTAAGGTAGAGGTTAGTTAGTTATATTATTTTAACCTACCTCTACCTATTAGGTAGGTAGTAGCAGTCCTCTTTTATCCTATCCTAACTTTACTACTAATAATAGTCCTCTAACAGCCTGTTTATAACGCTTTAATTATATTACTAAGTTATAGATAGGCCTCTAGCGTCCCTCTAGTGTCCCTCTAGTAACCCCCTGCTAATAACCTATTATGTCTGATTATTAGGCACCTCTAATAATCTAACCCCTCTGTTACCTACAGTTATCTATCCTATCCCTCTGTATAGGTCACGCTGCTAACAGCCCTAACAATTATAGACTATTATCACTCTTACCAGCCAGCCTGCCTAACTGTAGGTACCTATATGCAAGCTGATATTTTACCTCTTAGCTAAGAAGTGTAGGTATTTAGCTGTAGGCAAAAGAGTCTATAGCTGTAGCACTAACACTATTAAAACATATTCCTTACAGCTAACTCTATCCCCTACCCCTAGCCCTAGCCTTAACCCTAGCCTTATCCTAGCCTCTAACCCTATTTATCTTTTTCTAGATTTTTTTTCGTTTTTTTCTTTATAAGTTATTCTGCTTTTTAGAGAGTATTTAAAACTTAGTCTAGATAGGGGAGCTGTTAGTGCTCTTTTGTAGGACCTAAAAGCTTTGACTTTTTTTGTATAGATGTGCTTGCCTAAAGTGGTTAAATACAGCCATAGACCCTTTTGCCTACGGCCAAATACCTGTAGTACTCCAGCTAAGAGATTGTTGGAGTATCTGTACTCTGTACGGATACATGGAGGTAGGTTCCCTGCATCGTTGTTGCTATTAAGGCCCTTAGACTCCCTGGCAGCAGTTTCCCTGTAGTTGAACCCTCCATCACCAAGCTTCAGCGTTCGCACGTCGCTTGGGAGCCCCAGCTCGGACATGAACGATCCGTAGCCACCGAAAACCCTACACTTTTACTACACGCACGACACTCTTCAATTCAACGGATACCAAGACTCACTGTACAATGATCACACGGAAGCTGCGGGTCGAATGTGTCGTCGACACTCGCTTTGGACTCCGGTTGCCTTCGGTTTCAATTCTCTTCTTCAGCCATTCTCGGGTGTCGCCGGCGAATAAGCATGATGGAACGAATCTCTTACCACCTCGGGATTTGAGCAGGCTAGTGCAGTTGTTGGCACGCACCAAATCCAGAGCGAATGGGCCGGTACGTGAATATCGTCAACGCTGGGTTGGCTCCGGGCAAATGACTCGGCGCCAACCGATCTGAGAGCTTCGGACCGGGTTCACCCAGGATCGAGCCTCGAGGCGTGTTGGGCAGAGGGCTCTGCTCAACTCGGTCCAATGAGTACCTGTAATAGCGTTGGTACGGTTAGTGTAAGACAGAGCATGACCCACCACAAGCCTACATGCAACACCTCGAGGCCGCATAAAAGGCATATATCAGACACTGAGACGCATGGACTCGAGGACCAGCAGTTCGGACGAAGGTACGAATGAAGAAGCGCTGTTGTTGAGGGGCAAGGCAAGCTTTGAGAGCCGCGCAAATCAACCACGCCTGTTTCCACGGACGACTTTTCGAGGGCAAATCGGCCTCGGAAGGTTTGCTGGTTGGAAATATCGAGTTCTGCAAGACAATCGTTACTGGCAGTCGGTAAGGGGTGCTCGCTCGGTCCTCGTTGGGCTGAGGCCAAACGTGGCAGAGCGGGGGCACAGACTAGAGCACCCCTGATTCTAGCAGGGATCGTGGAAAGATTCTAGAAGACGGATTGTGCTGAAGTGAAGAATGAGGCGCGCGTCGGAGCCCTTCACGTGTTGCCTATTGGGGGGGG
>NWBT01000048.1:5915455-5997708 GCA_003386485.1 Colletotrichum lentis
TTTTTTTTTTGGGGGGGGGGGTTTCTCCACATATTATTGTGTACCGTGTGCGGCCTCAAGAGGGACCGCCTTGGTCACGTACCTTAGTCGGAGCCCCTCACCTTGTCAATACTTTCCCTGGGGGACCTGGACCTGGACCATCATGTCAATTGCCATTCGCAATCACACGCGGCATGCGGGATAGTACCACGAAGCGAAACATTATCCAACCAGCGGTGAAGATTACGGGGCATAGCGGTATTTCCGTAAGCAATGCATAATGATGGTGAGGACCCTGGATTCGGAGGGCGGCTGTGGGTTGCGATGGTCGGCGGGCATGACTTGGACCCTGAGCATCTAGAAATTCTGAAACGCAATGACATTCGAAACTCAACGAGAGTCGGCCTGCGGTACGGATAGAAAGCCTTCCTATACCCGCACCAACGCATGCAAATGCACCACTACTACATTGAAGGGCTTGGGCTTGGGTGGTTCTGACGCTCTGTTTTGTGTCTTCCAGAGGCGTTGACGTACGACGCAGTCCGTGACAGGCATCTCCAAGCGCAATTCGTAGCCTCTCTCCTCCCCTCCCCCCGTAACTGACGCTGAAAACGGCGGGGTAAGATTTTGTCTTCCGGTTGTAATCTGCCTTTGCTGGGCCAGGGAGTATTGACCCATGTCAGCGTATGGCTGGAAATTTTCTGCAGTGGTTGCAATCTCCATCAGACATAGCCGAACCCGGGATCTTTGCTACTTACATAGTAGTCTTCATGCGTCAGCCCCGCAGGGTTCAAAGAGATTCGGTAATGCTTTCTTCCTAGTACAAATGGCCATGCCAGATGCAATACGACAAATAGCCGGCCGGTACTCGGACCACATTCTAGTTCCAGCTCCTATCGACACGACAGCAACTGTCGCAAAATCCCTCTGGCGCTCAAATCAGAGCGAGGAGGACGTAGGGCCAGAGAAGCCTGTGTGGTGCCGGAAGGGCAGAGCCGGCCCGGACGAGGACGTCAGGCCATTCCCATCCTCACTATGTAGTTGCTCCCGACGAACAGGCTTCTAGAAGGGCCACGGGGAGCTGCGGGTGACACGAGGCGCCGGGCAATGCGGGCTTCGGACGCGGTCGGTGAAGGGGGGACCGTTCGCCGTGCAGGGAGGGAGCTTCTCTCGGCGGCCAGCACGTGGTTATTGGCCAATTGGGGAGACAAAGCCTTCACCCTCTCCCTTCGTTGGGCGCCATGGCCGAAAGCGAAGCCAGGGTCTCTCGGTCACCAAGAACTGTGGGCGTTCGTCGGCGATTTTGGAGTTGCCCATCTGTACAGATATGGTATCCGATACGCGAAGGTTCTCAGCGCTGCTAGAAATTTAGGGAGGCGCGCAGGTTTTCGGTGTTTGAAGCCCCTTTGGAATTACATAACCAGCTGGGCTGTGAGAACAAACGGCGAAAATAGGAACGGGGACGCCAGAGTGGCCAGACTGCTACCAACTTGGTGGGAGCACGATGCCTCGTCCGTTGTCTGGCTTGGGGCAGCGACTCAGCCAATCAGAGCCGGTTAGTTTCCGCCATACTCGGCTTACTCAGACACGGCGGGAATTTCTCGGTGTTTGCTTGGAGAGTCTCGCAGTTCGCTGAACCTGCCAAAGGCCGCTAAACAGCCGCTGACAGACCGCTAGGGCGTGTCGAGGACTGCGGCACGGCAAAGACCGGGCAGCAAGGGTCAATTACATCATGCCGTAACGACGACCTCATGGCACGATTCTGGGTCCCTTTACGGACTTTTTTCGCCCACGCCGCATTCCGCCTACCAGGGTTTCAATCGCCGTTCGGCGCCTTTCGCTGTCATCAGCTCTGTTGATCCTATTCCACTTGGATATAAGGCCATTGGCACTCGGTTCCAGCCTCAGAATTCTCATCAAGAATCCTAGATCGACAAGATACCCTACATCAAGCCATCGGCAGTCTTCCGACTTGCGTTAACCACCGAGAGCACCAACCCGATCCGTCATCGATCCGTCACCAAGCACATCGTACATCGTACGACATCATCAGCCCCCACGGCCAACAGTCCAAATCCCGACCAACAACACAAACACAAGGCTGCGCACACAACCCGGCTCTTCTGCAGCTTCACATATCCCATCTCTTATTACTTCGTGTCCTTTCCCACATCATTTCTCAATAGGCAGGTTCGCAACGGTTCCATCGGCTCGACCTTTTGCACTCTTCAATACTATCCACAAACTACACATCGAACTCCATACAGAACCGCAGCCATGAAGATTCTCAGCAAGGAAGAGGAGGCTGAGCACTACAGCGTCGTTGTCAAGGCCGGTCTTATCGGCGGCACCGCTGGTCTCGGCGTCGGTCTCGGGGGCGTTCTTCTCGCGAGCAAGCGTTACCCGTCATTCCGCCAACTCACGCTACCCTTCCGCTCCTTCCTCGTCACCTCGTCAGCGACCTTTGGCGCCATCGTCCACGCTGACCGCGAATCAATCCGCTACGGCAAGGAGAAGGATCCCATGTACGGCTACCAGGACGCGACGGCGCGCGCAGTCGCTGAGGCCAGGGCCAGTGAGACGACGTTGCAGAAGCTCAAGGAGTGGGGCCGTGAGAACCGCTACTCCATAGTCTTCGCCTCGTGGCTCGCCTCCATGGGCGGTGCCCTGGCCATAGTCGGCCGCGACAAGTATCTCACCGGCTCCCAGAAGCTTGTTCAAGCTCGTGTCTACGCCCAGGGCCTCGCTGTCGCCATGCTTGTTATCACCGCTGCCTTTGAGATGAATGACGCCAAGAAGGGCACTGGCCGTTGGGAGACGGTCATGATCATAGACCCTGATGACCCGGAGCACAAGCATCTCATCGAGAAGAAGATTCACAAGGAGGATTACGAAGGCCAAGACCTGTGGAAGGGTCAGTCACGCCTCCCCCGCCCGGGTGGATGCACCCGGTCCATTTCCCTCCAGCGAATAACGTGTGGGCTGACTCAACTTAAACAGACATGGTCGCCGCCGAGGAGCGCCGCATCGCCGCCCGCAAGGCCGCGGAGCACAAGTAAACGCACCAACCCACACTTCAATACCATATCTAGACAAACCCAATACCTCACTTCACCGGGTCCTGTACGATTTGCAGGCTATACCCTAATTTTGCATCATTTCCTATGTTCTCGAGTAGCAAGAGGGTTTCGAAGAAGAAGAAGCACACCTCTTCTCCCGGGAGTAGGGGGAGAGCGACTGGCGGTTGGTTGGCTGCATTATCGGCGTTTTTATGAGGAGGCGGGGTTGTTTTTTTCCTCTCGAAAGAGGGAGAGGGGGCTGGATGAAACCCATCCTAGCCATGTTCTGACAGTTCAAAGCTATATGAGTGTGTGGAGGAGGCAAGCGAAGGAGTGTTCGGCTTGTTTGTATTGATCGATTAACTCTTCTTGACTTTAGTTTAACATGGTCGAGTCTGGACGAACCGATGAATATAATTACTGTTTAATTTCAAGAAATGGCATCTATTTCTTGCACCTGTTGTCGAGCGGACGGGTTCCTTGCCGGGCACTTGAGCGTCCAAGGCCAACAACTCTCGTCCCGGCGACCCGTTCCGTGTTACGCGGCTGGCTTCCATCCCTCCAGTACAGGTTGGGCTGTTCGCGTTTGGCCCGCGAGTGGCATCGGTTCCGATTACGGACTGGCACGTATACACACCTCATCATCCTTGGCTCACGACGATCCCACGATATGTCACTCCGCGATCCTTGGCAGACACACACCACATCCCCCCTCCACCCCTCCCCCTTTATCTCTCCACGACCTCCCAAATCCAAGCCTCTCAGTTAACTCTGGCTCTACTCCATGTCTCCGAGGGAATAACTGCACGCAATCGAACCCCAACCGATCACCTAGGCTGCCCCTCTTTCCCCCTTGCCCAGTGACGTACGTCGCCCGAATCAATCCATACAGGCACACGGGGACATATTGATACACGAGTCAGTCCCAAAAAAACTGTCGATCCCGCTTGGTAGAGATAGCAATCCCTTGTTGACTTTGTGAGATCTAAAAGTCACCGAACCAGTCTTGTCGCACAAAAGGTGCCATGTCACACAAAATGAACAATTGCTGGGGGCAGGTTCAAAAGGTACTGTATTCAAGAGGGGGAAATAAGATGTCTGCCTGCCTGCCTGCCTGCCTGCCTGCCTGCCTGCCTGCCTGCCTGCCCGCCCGTGTGTCTGCCATCCACCAGGGTTTTATGAAGCCGTTCCGTCATCAAGTTTATATACTGTAGCTGAGAAGATTGGGGATGCGGTTTGAACGACAAGAGTTCAACAGGTTGCAAATAATAAAACAGTCAAGATTGATAGACAAGATAACAAGAAGCAATAACAACGGAAGAATAGGCCTCAAACCTCGATGGTGAAGTGGCTAATTTGGGAATAATATGAGTGCACGGCCAACTCCAACATCCAAACATCGCCAAACACCTCGCTGCCGTCGAAGCCACCGATCACGAACAGACGACTGTCATACAGCACGGTGCCATGATAGCCACGGCCGCTAGGCGGCAGGCCATAGACACGCCGGCGATCCCAGGTCATAGTGACGAGATTCAGCAAGAGCACATCATTGGAGTATTCGTTGCCGTCATGGCCACCAATGACAAATAGATAGGAGCCCACGAGGGTAGCCGTGTGCGACAGGCGGCGGAAGGTTTGCGGAATAGAGACGGCCTTCCATGTATGGGCGTCAACATCGTAGACCCACACGTCGTTGAAGCACTCGCCGCCATCGGAGCCACCAAAAATGATAAGCTTGCTGCCTACCATATTGGCGGTGTGGTAGCCGCGGGGTTTCGGGCGAGTTTCCCGAACCCCGAGAGGCGGGGCCCGCTCTGGCCCAGAGACAAGCTTCCATGACATCTTGTTCATGTCGCTGACGTCGAGTCTCCAGACGTCGTTGAGAGCGCGCACACCATCGCCACCTCCAAAGATATAAATGCCATTCTTGTAGAGGCAGGCCGTGTGGGCGCGGCGTTTCGAAGGGACACGTTCGCTCGTAATCTTAGGCCGGTGCCAGCGAAAATTTGTCGTGTCGAGGACGTATATGTCGTTGTAGTACGCGGGACCATCACCACCGCCAAAAATAACTAGTTTCTTACCGACAGCGGTGCAAGTCATGGCCCGCAGCGGCACAGGGGACTCGCCTGTGACGTGCGGTACAGACCAGTAAAAGGCGTCGGCATCAAAGACGTAGAGCTCGCTGAAACAGGCACGCGAGTCGCAACCCCCGAAGACGAAGATGTTGGACCCGACCAGCGTCGTTGTATGAGCGCGAAGTGACGTGTGAGGCGCACCTGAGACGGGCGCACGGGACCAGTACATGCCCGACGAAGGAGCTGAGGGTACATCCGGTGCTGTCTTGGGGTCCTGAAGAGGCGGGAAAAGGGTGTGCTGGCCCTTGGGGGCAGACCGGGAAGAAGAGGTCGTGGTGGAAAGCTGGCGTGTTGTGGAAGATGAGAGGGGGAGTGAATGCTTGCCGGCTATGGCGGACGTGGAGCGCATGGCAACTGGGCGACGTCCATCGCGGTCGGATCCAGGGCCGCCGGTGGACTCGGAACCATCGTTGCTGTTCAGGGTCACGGCATCACCGGCAGTGTTATTGGGTCGGAAGGAAGAAGGCGGCGGCGGCGGCGGCGGCGGCTTGGGGGTGTTGGCGCTCGTCGGGGTAGTACGGAGAGGCGGGTGTGCCGCCTGTGCTTGCGAGGCGGATTGCGAACGCTGGCGGATAGAGAGGTCGGAGGTTTTGCGGCAGCGATCCTGGCTCTTGGATGCGAGGTGACCGGGAGTGTGGGAGCGGGAGACGGGACCGCCGGGGGCGGAGGGGACACGGCGGTGATCGAGGTCGCGGTCGCTGGAGTCCTCGAGATCGTCGGGGCCGGCAAGGGGCGGCGGAGGTGAGGGGCGAGGCGGATCACTGGGCGAGGGGCCAGAGATCTTTTGGGAGCGATTGACCTTGGGCTTGAGGGGGGACCGGGGGATCTTGTCCGAGGACCTGACCGAATCAGCCATGGTTCGGCGGGGGAATGGTCATTTCCCCCCTCTCGCGAGGATGTGGATGAGTGCCCGGGGGTTGATCTTGGGAAGCGGCTGCGGCTGCGATGACGCGGGATTGGTATTGGGACTGACGGCCAGTCGCTCAGGCAATGTCGTCTCGAGAGCCGTGGTTCGGGCGGGGGCGGGCGTTGGGGAGCCGGGCGTGAGTCGTGAAATGCTTTGTTTACACGACGAGGTTGCAGCGCAGTCAGGATGACTCGAGGGATCGTTGTTTGTCGTGGTGCAGGGTGGTTGTAGGTTGGTTGGTTGCAGAATGCCGACGAATTGGGGGCTCGGGCTCGCAGTCCAGCCGCAAAAAGAGAGCCCACTTTCGACGTTCCCTCTTGGTCTCGGTCGCGGGGACCCGGATCCCAGCTCAGGCCGGAGCCTGGTGGGTACGGTGCGTCCGGGTAAGGCAAGCTGGCGTGTCGGTGACAGGGCCCTGTTAGTGCGGAGCCCTAGAAAGCACTTATGTTCACTATCTCATTATGCCATGTACTACCAGGTAGGTCGGCAGGTAGCCGCAGTAATCGGCTTACGTGCCCAGCACTCAGGAGTCAGGGGACAAAAAACCCAGGTACCAAGCAAGGCAACTGCAACCCGCTAGCCCACGTATCACAAGCCTCGCTGTGGCCTGTGGGGACCCTCCTCCGCCGCAGCCGAGCACGGTCCACCGCCGGCCCTTGCATTGGCATTTCTGGGCTACTACATAGTATGCTTCTCGAGTCTGTCTATCCGCACCTACCTACCTAGGTACCTTACACTACCACCTGTGCGCGCCTCTCCGCTGGCTGTCTCTCCCGAGCTGTTGTTCCTGAGGGACAAGGGAGGGTGTGATTGGCTACAGTTGGCCACTGACATTGGCTCGTCACTGGCGAATGATTCGATCTGCTTACAACTTTATGTCTGTTTCCGGACTGTCGGTTTCTAATATCACGTCATAAAGGTGAAGGCCACGCCTTTGTGTGCTACTCCATCCTAATGCAACATCTCAACACAGCAACCCCAAACAATGTGTCTGTCTGTGGGTGGGTGTAGGTGTGTACCTATGTGTATGCGTATGTGTGTGGATCGGACGTCGAATTCAATCTTGATACTGTACACATGGAAGCAACCCCCGCCGCCTCGGTTGATGTAGGGGGGGGGGTCTTGACCTCTGGAATGCTCGGGGGCTGCCCCACGATGATTTTTGCCGGCCTATCCCGGAGACGTGGTTCCGAGCATACTGGAGGAAGACTTCGGTCCCTTCCGTCCTTTCATAGGGACTTCTGAAATATGCTTGTGGGCATTCTGCACGATGAAAACATGAGATGCCGTTGGATTCCGCGGACTGTAGTTACCGCTTGTAAGCGGTCACTTTGACCAAAGTGAGTACTAAAGCGAGGGCCTGGCGCCAATTGACCCGGATCACTCGGGCGTTCAACCGTACCCCGCCATGTACTAGACTGTTAGGGACAAAAAATCCTATTTGCAGCCTTTCTGTGCCTGGTCTACTCGTCGATGAGAGATCATCATGCTTACGAGCCGAGATTCTGGTGAGGATGCAGAGCGAGACGACAGTCCTCCCAATACACCTTTTTTTCAGGATCCTCTCGCATGCTCTCGAATTTGATCTCTAGGTTTAAAAGAACACATCTACTGCTTTTGATGTACAATACTCTTCCCGCTTACCAGTGTAATAAATCATCAGACCTTTCACGCTTGTCGAGACAGATGTAGCCCTCTCGTGGAGGTACTCTGCCGCGTCCCTCCTCCCTTCATGTCATCACCTAAGCACCCCCCGGGCTTCTACCATTCGGGTAGCGGAGGGGTCAGTGTCGAAGCCAGTCTTTTCCGAGATGAGCAGAAAACTCACTTTGGCCGCCGAACCCGAAGAGTTGAGAGAGGCGTGCCACGTGCGCGAGGCGGAGGGGGCCAGAGAGCGGGTGCTCCGCCAACCAACTCCTTTGCATCTGCCGGCGGGGCTGTTTTGCTTTCTTCAGCAACGTCATCTCAACTTGATGGGTTACACAAGAATGACCCTCACAATTAGCCTTTCCAGCCTAAATTAGCCTTTCCCTATTAACAGCAGGCAAGTCCTGCCGCAGTTCGGGTTTCATTGGCTAGACGAAATGGTACCAAAGTAAGATAAGAAAGGTGACTCTGCCCTATTGAGATTGGATGACGCAAATGTCTGCGAGACTAGTCGGGGGACAACCAAGGAAGTTGGCCTTGTGCGATTCAGACTCGGCTCAGGGGAAAGGGGGTGTGTTCTCTTTGGACTCGGCTTCTCCAACCACCGTTATGTTGATCGTCAACTCGGTTCATAAACGGTGACTCTTTGAGGGTAGGGGTTCCGAAATGTGCCAAGTGGTGCACTTCCAGGACCCTTGCCACCAGAATCGAGACTTTAGGATGTTGGGGATTGAGGGGTTAAGGATCATGCCATCGGGGAGTCTGCGGAATCGTCGTTGCCTGCTAGTAATTGGAGACTGTCATTCTGCCAAACCCGTGTCCGCACGTAACGAGCGTTATCCGTCTGCATAGCACATGATTCAGTGCCGGTTCTTGTCTGCCAAGGCTAGGGGGGATTGACGGACTAGACCTGGCCATACACGTGGATGGAGCATCGTCGTGTTGCGGTGGGATACACTAGAACCGCGATATCCCCATCTGTTTGATTGACATATGGGCCCCCTAAATATGATGTTGTTTTGCGTCATGCTACGCCAGATCTGGTGAGTCTGACGAACGACGACGGGGAAACCGGGGGCACCCGAATGCGCTGTCAGAGGCTCGTGGGCGGTCTCTCGCCATCTTGTCTACACAGCGCAGCTATTCATGTTCACCATGTTGCATCGACGAGCCCATCCACATTGTCCCGCTGTTTTTGCAAGTTCAGATCACGATCGGGCTAGGAGTTAAGGAAGTAACAAGCCGAAACAGGAGACGGCCAAGACTGATGTATCGTGTACAGAGTACAAAACGGCCTCAAATGCCGTACGTACCATCTACTTGCACTACTCGATGAGCCGGGCCACCACCAACCACCTGTGGGAACGCCCTCATCCCACAAGACGCGCCCCCTCTCCATCTCCCGACGAACCACGACAAGATCAAGAACACGTCATTCTTACCCACACACTGCATTTTGAACCACACTTACACCTCCGGGGATCCAATCCGGAACGCTGTGGTGGTGGTGAGGGTCCTCCTTCGAGATCCCAGATTCCCATGTAACGTGTGGGTGCCCATCCGGCCCTTAATACCAAGTTGCGAGCGACTGGTCGGTGCAAGACCGACCGCACCGGCAGGCAAGGATACGACTACAGACAGCAAAATTGGGGGCTGACATGACCTGCTCGGGTTTCCTGACATGGGGTTGCAATCCCGACCGCACCATGACTCGCTCCGGGTGGGTCAGTCCGGAAGATGTTGAGTCGGAAGCCCCGATGTTCGGGGGCGCCTCTCTGCACAGGCCGAACACACCACGTATCCGTAGAGGCATGACCCTCATGGAAGCTGTGTGCTGGAATGATCCCGGAGCGAAGAGACTGTAGTGGAGGCGAAGCCGGAACGGAAGTTAGCGAGGGAGTTAATTACTAAACACCGATGTGGTGTAGGTGGCTCATACGACGACGCCCTCTCATCCTGCGGCAGGTTTGCTTAACCTGTTAGTTGGGATCTTACAGCACGTTAGGGGGTACGGGCAAGTTTGGGAGTAGTCGTAAGGAGGGATCCTTCCCTTGAGGATGTAGATATCGTTCTAGGGCAGTCCAAGAGTAGATAACCCCTGGATATGTGCGGTGTTAAGCGCGAACGAACTGTTGTCGGGCCATCTTCTTCTCCTGGCTGCCCGAGGAACTATGGCTTTCTCAAGTCCAAACACCTCATCTTCTATGAACAAATTTATTTTCTTCAAGAACCTTCTCCATTGCCATAGGTTGTCCTTTCTGCGGGAATTGTGTACATGGCCGACCTGAAGGTAATAGCTGTCGTTCGGTGTTGCTTATATAGTTCTATTCATTGTTTTGTGATACGAGCTGCGGGTGATTAGTCGTAGCTCAAGGAAACATTCGGCATGCTCGTGGTGATAGCTAGACCTGTCGATCCCACGGATCGATCGTTTCTTGGTATTACATAGTACACCTGGCTATATGTACAGGTGTCAATAAACCTTCCTATTGCAAAGCCCTTAAAGCTATTACTACTGCTACTGTGCCAGGGGAGAACACAGAGGCAGAGAAGGGTGGCACATGCAGCCCTGTCGAAGCGCCTCCTGCTATCCAAGTAGGGCCCAACCAGTGTCGCAATAATCAGGCCTGTTCATTGAGAGTCAACATTGCACAAATGAGATTAATTAACCAATCCTAAAAGTCAGTGGTCTAGATCACCATTCTCACCGACAGTCTAGGGAACATATTTCGTGTCAATGCTACCTGGACATGTGTACCAGGCTTTCGTGCTACCTACCTTTGTAACTACAACTCGGGCAAGGACCATGAGGTTCAAGATATGATCGTCCAAGAAACTCAACCAAGGTGATGAGATTATAATGGGGCCATCGTCTTGTCTAACCCAACCGCTGCCTAGTCCCTCACTTCAGCAACATCAACAGTAGCTACGACTTGGCTCAACTGCTCGCAACTCCGACGCGGGTTTAAGTCAGGATGGGTTACTAAAACGCTTTGAAGACCGTCCAATTGTTAACATTTTCTAAAGACATTGTCCAGGAAACAAGTGGTTATAAATCCTCACATCAAACCCCGAGAAGGTCATTAGCTCAAGTTGTTCTTGTCGAGCAAAAGCTTTTTCTTCTTTTGCCATAGCGGGATTCTTTGTCAATACAATGCCGTTCAATCCTTCAATCAAGGCAACCAGGTTGATCCAATACGGACCTCCAGAACATCATCAGTGATTGTGAGTGAACTAGCGGCCTGGCCAAGACCTTTGTCACTTTTGATAGCATTCCGCCAGTTTCCCCTCGTCCACCTAGAAAACACCAGGCCTCGATTTAAAAAACATACAGTGTTATCGATCCAAACGCCTTGCAGTCTCTCTCACATTTTCGCAACCATCAAACCATATCATAGCTCTCAGGGAACAAAATCGCATTCGCCATGCCCACCAGAGCCTTCTGCGTCGGACTCCCCCCCCCTGTATCCTCCCATGGCAGCAAGCCCATAGACCTAAGCCCGTCCTTTCCACCCGCATCACTGACCTCCTGCACTCCAGGCCGGCCCATATGCGTCGTCTCGCCCTTCCCGCCTCCAAAATCCGGACTCGGCTGGCCAAGAAGGAATGCCTTCCGCTGGCGGGCGAGATAAAGCGCGTTGGTCTGCGTCAAGGGGCAGGCCGGTATGTACATTATTGTCGCGGGCGCCGACGAGGCAGGTACTCTGTCCACGCCGTACACCATGTCCGGGTGCCAAACAACGTAGTCGCCGGGCCGAACCGGGGGGATGCGCACAAGAGATTTGTCAAGCTGCAGATGTGGGTGGAGCGTCGAGTTGAGTTCCTGGGTGTACGACGGGACGGCGCCTTGGATGATGCTCGTCTGGGCGAAGTCCAACGACCAGTTCTCACGCGCAAGGAAGTTCGGGGAGGTCGGTGAGGGGTTGCGTGGGGAGAAGAAAGGGCGGAGCAGAAAATAGGCTGTGGCGAGCTGGAGCATGGGGCAGAGCAGAAGGGTGCCGTCGGCTGGATTGATACCGGACATGGAAAGCCAGCCTTGAAACATGCGAAACATACTGCATGAGCCCGCGCCGTTGTAGAGATCCGAGGTGACCTTGAGACGGGTGCTGCTGTCCCAGGGGTCGTAGTCCTCCCACCGTCCGTCCCAGATCCGCTGGTATGTTCCGGCGTTACCATAGCCATCGCTTTCCCAACGCTCGACACTGCCGCCATCGACGTGGGCATTCAGATGCCAGGCCTCGTCTCCCGGTGTCCGTATCCTCAGACGGTCGGCATATGACACGGGGAGATCCACCACCACGGGCGCGTTGGGGCCCCGGGACCGCCAGAGACCCATCAAAAACCGCTGAGCGGCGAGGACGTTTGGATGAGCACGACCCTTGATCTGCGCCGGGGACCAGTAAATGCCAAAGAGGTGAGGATCGCGCGTGGGCCAGCCTTTGGTGTGCGGGTTTTCCGAGAGGTACGCCTCCGTCTCCTCTCGCCAAGAATGGGCTTCCGAAGCTGGCACAACGTTGCGGATGATGGCACCACCTCGGCGTCGGAGCTTGGCGGTGAACTCGGACACACGGGAGTGGTCCTGGAGCTCCGAGAAGTCAATAGTGGGGATGATGTCGGACTTGGTGACGCCGATCACCGCAATCTCAGCGCGGAGGGCCACTAATAGACGTTCCCACGACTGCACTATGGCGTACTCCTTGCCGGCGACGAGGCTCCGCTTGATCTGGGCAAACCTCGGCGGGAGCGGGATCGGCCCGCCGTTCTCTGTAAAGATTTCGTCGGCGCGCATAAAGCCTCTTGGATGGTTGTCGAGAGCGATCGGAAACGACTGAGACCAAAGCAAACTAGGGGTATCAAAGGGTGAGAGGAGTTGAGAGAACAGGTCGTCGGGTATTGATGAAAAAGCAGGGGGTGGCGGGGGTAAAGGATCATCGCCGCCATGCCGATACTGATCTTCGAACAACTCATCTTCCATGGCGTGGAGAAACGACTGCAGTGTACAATGTCGTAGTCGGTGTCGTGTGTTCGTCGTGCAAACCAGTTGGAGCATGTTCCCAAAGCAATGGCACCGGGGTCCGCCGCCAACTGTGGCAACTGGGTTCCGGGGTCGGGATCACGCGGGCCCGGAAAAAGGTCGGATTACTCTGCGGCCCAGTGATGAAGGACACTACTACGTAGTACTTCTCTCGCTGACCATGCTGCAGGCGGGCCGCAGTGCCGCAGCGAGTCCTGCCCAACCCTTTTCCTCCACGTAAGAACGATGGAAGAATTTCCGGGGAGTGAAGCTTAGTGTGAATAGAAGAAATGTGTGAGCCCTCATTTCCAAAGCCGTTGAGGGCGTGACACTGGATTCGGAATATGACGAAGCACCAACTAACACCAGCCTTCAGACTTTGGATGTATGCAATGAGGAGCAGGTCCAGTAAGTCCGTCGATTCGGATTGGGTTACATCGTCCGGTCGGCTTGTAGCACTCATCTTCCGTTTTTCGGACGGGTCCATTGTCCATCGTCCGAACGCCTGGGCCGAAGAAGCTTCTTATGCCGTCTTACCGCGTTTCGACCGTCTGACTGGACCTTTAGTTTCGATGACTTCTTCGGAGGTCTTCTTCCTCTTTGCTGGCGCTGGCTGCTGTGGCTTCGCGAATTCGATCGTGGCGGGCTTTGGTACGTAGTCGTTAGAGGCTTGCCTCGGGAGAGAGCCCACTTGTTTGAAGAGGACGTAAGCCACTTTCTCGATGTCCGTTGCCGAGACGTCAAGTCTTTTCATGAGCTTCCTTGCCTCGGCGTTGAGAGACTCATACTCCTTCATGTTGTATTTGAGTGAAGCCTTTTGTCCATTGTTGCACAGCCAGTAAAATGCCTCATCTGAGAAGAAGAGGATCTTTGCAGGATAATGAACTGCGAGGAGAAGTGAAGCTGTGGCGGGGCCAATGCCCTTCAGCTTGGTCAAGATATTCAGCGCAGCGGAAAGGTCGCCTGCATCTCTATAGTTCTCGATGGCCTCTTTGGTGGTCGCCTGGACGGTGGAAGAGTCATTTGATAATACGAACTTCATCAGCGTCGGACGAAACTTGCCGTGACGGCTGTGAAAGTAAAGTTAGACAGTTGAAGCCGCCCAAATGATGCGAGCGCCTAGTGGGCGTATGGCCTCAAGGCTATGTATGTACTTATGGTGGAAGATGGTAACGGCGCCTGGAATCGAAGCTCCGCATGCGATATCGACGAGAGCGACGGCGTGTCAAGGGAAACATGTACTCACAGCTTCCAGTCAACGAGCATTTTGACATCGTCATGATCCATGGTCCGCTTCGGGGCATCCTGCGAAAAGAGAGCCGGGGCCTCGACGAAACGAAATCGATCAAGTTCTTGCAGGGTCTTCTGGCCAGCCTTGGCTACATGGGGGAGTCAGGTACTCTGCCGGCTGGTCTCGTAGAGATGCGGGGGACACCGCAATCAAGGGTAGACTCACCGCCTTTGGAGACTGAGACGGATTCGATGAGAGGTTCATAACTGGCGGCAAGTTGTTGAAACTCTTCGCTAGACATCTTGTCCGGCGACGGAGAGCCAGGGCTAGACATCGTCGTCGATGGTTGATGGGCGAAGCTATGCCGACAGTTTGGTTGCCTGATTGGTTGCCCCCACTTTTGCGAGTTGGATTAGGGAAACAGATTTCACTTGAAGATAGAAAATTAGAGAGCGCTTTGATGACAAGAGTTGGTTCTTCTAGGACGCGCTTCGGCGATAGTGCTGCGACGCGGTCTCGCACAGACGCGTCTCGACCGAAAACTCAAGACGCAGGGTGATGATGTACGTACAAGTCAATGGCTCAGAGTGCATGGAGGGGCGGAACCAAGCATCCAATCCGGAAAGAACATGGAAGCCGCAACCTCTTTCGACAATATTAATGGGTATCTGAAACACCAGCTGGCCGCTAAACATGTGAAAGGAAGACGCGGGATGAAACGGGCCTTGGGAGCGAACTTGCCCGGAACACGACAAAATCTGGGTGCCAGGATTGGATTATCGCTCTTCCATGTCGGTAAAGAGCCCCTCCTCAAGTCCGCCCCTCAGTGGATGCTGCCGCTAGAAGCCCGGAAGGACCGTGCTCAAGACAGTCTGGAATGCAGATCCATGCAGGAGCACTACGGGGTCGCTCAAGAGGAAGGGAAGGGGAAGGAAGAAAAAAAAAAGTGTCAGACTGCGCCCGCTTTGAACCGTTTCTCACTTTTCTCTTTTCCTTGATTCTAACGAACACCTTCGATTCTCACGCAACTGGCAAACCCTCCAACAACCACAACCAACACCCCTATCACCCCCAACCAGAAAACCAAGATGGGCAACGTATGTCAAACACACTACAACTCCCTCCCCCACCGCTGATCAGGGTCCGGTGGAAACCAAATTGAGGGGCAGGCCAATGCTGACACCTCGGGACACAGGGCGCAAAGGCTCAGCAGAAGCGTGATCGCAACGCCAAGGACGCGAAGCCCAAGGGCTCTCAGCTCAAGGTGGTATGTGACCAACCTCTCGTCCAGCTCGTATCGTACTCTGAACGCGCGTCACTGACAACCGCGCGCGCAGAACGCTGCGGCCAAGGACATCCAGTGCCAGATCTGCAAGGCCACCTTCTTGAAGACCACCAAGGCCCCCGCGTAAGTTACATTGCCAGCTTCAGGACAGCTGAGGACTATGCTGACACTTGACCCCTCGTTCAGTCTGACCGAGCACGCCGAAAACAAGCACAGCAAGGGCCTTAGCGACTGCTTCCCCTCTTTCGTCGCCGCATAAAGTGAACGAGGTTCACCTGTTGAGGCTGTGAAGTTTTGTGGCAGGCGTGGCGAGGAGTTGAGGCAGAATTGCGCGGCGTGCGGGTCGAGGGGAGATAGAGGCGTAGTTCGGCATTCAGCGAAAAGGCGTAATACTGGAATCTTGCTCTCATTTATATCGGAGAATCAAATACGAACCTACGAGTACACACACACACACACACACACACACACATCGTGCTTTGCAAGCGTGAGCAGTAAGAGCTTGAAACCTTATCCGAGACTACTGAAGGCGGGTGTTGATGGCCCTCAGGCAGGGCGAATAGGAGTGTCATTAGGGAGGGGCTCGCGACAGGGCATTGGCATGAGTCTTGCTCCGGCAAGTCCTCAACTCTCACTTCCTGCCAGCTTTCAGAGGGGTCCGAGGGTAAGCGAATGGCGTGTGGAGTGATGTTCAATGTCCCTAACCCGCAGAGTCGATGACATGTGCTACTTGGTAACGGTCGTTCGTATATACCTTGGCTTCTTTGCTTCAACCAAACTGCCCTGGGCGACAGTCACCAGCTCCACGAGCGCAAGAGACCAACACACCCTGACAGCATTCTGCGTACGGTTTAATAAAGTTTCAAGTGGCCTAGCCTCGTGCTGTCAAGCTGTCCGACGCGAGAGGCATCCCTCACTTAATGAGCCGTTACCGCCACCGGAGACGCTGCGGAAACTCCCTTTGCGCTCCCCTCCTTCGCCGCGGCAGCCGCCGCCTCCTCCACCCGGATCGCAGCCAAAATTTCCGGATACCACCTCTCCCCAACGTCCGGGTGACTTTTGATGCGATTCCTCAACGTCGCCTCACCAAGCGTTTTCGCGACCCCGCCTCTCCGAAACGTGAACTCGACATCATCCAGCCTCGACCCGCCGTTTCTCTCCAGCACCGCCCTTCTCTGCTCCTTGATGTCCTCGGGCACCTGTCCCACCCCGACGGTCTCCAGGTCCTCGAATTCGGCATCGCCCCTCACCCCCTGGAAGAACGGTATCGAAAACCGCGCGCCCTGCCCGGCGGCAGGGCTCAGCACGCGATGCGTCGTCGACACGCAGACCCCCTGCGTGAGGGCCTCTAGTCCCTGCCCAATGGCCACGACCAACGTCCTCTCGACCGGCGGCGCGTCGATCCACTCGCCCCTCACGTTCTGCACCTGCAGCCCGCGGTGATGGCTCGCCTGCAGGAGGTAGCTGCTCAGCATGCTGTCCTTGTGCGGGCCGACGCCCTGGCCCTGGATGGCCGGGTCGGTGATGCCGAGCTCCTGGAGGTCCGGGTACTTTACAATTTTGAGCTTGTGCTGCTGGTTGGCGTCGAAATACTTGGAGAAGGCGGAGGGGGGGATCTTGATGGCCTCGGCGATGAGAGAGGTGAAGGCAATGGAGATGGCGCCCATACGGTCCATGTACTCGGTGAAAGTGGCACGGAAGCCGGGAAGGGCGGATTCCGCGGGCCACTGGTTCGGGGCGAGGAGGTTGTAATACAGGGGATCGTCGGGGCTTGGAAGCGGGTGCTCCGTGGAGAGGTCGATCTGTTCGCGGTGGTCTATCTTGCCGGCCGTGATCTCGGCCGAGAGTTGAGAGTATCCCAGAAAAGACTTGGCGTTCTTCATCTCAATCCTGAGTCTGGCAATATCATCAGTTCCGTCCTGCTTAGTCACGTTCACCCGGGGCTCACACTCCCCCGAATAAAGGAGCTTACGGTACTTTTCCTCGGTTGGGATGTCAAAGAAGGCCTTGCCCTCCCGGATGACCCTCTGGAATAGCTCATCGGGGATGCCGACGTTCTTGAGGTACAGGAAGCCGACTTCCATGAGCGCGTGGCGGAGGTCCTCGAGAAACTGGGGTTTCGTCTCGGGGTCCTGTGCCAAGGCGAGGTCGAGAATAGGGATTGACGTGAAAGACATGGCGCCTGTCTCACTGCGTCTTACAAGGCGTAGCGAACTCAATCTAACAGTCTGGAGAGTCCTCGTGATCTTCACCGGGTTCTCGCACAGATCGCCGTTTGTTTCGATTTAGTTGAGGGCAGCGCGTTCGTGATAATGTCATATTAACACACAGCTGTTAAGTAAGCCAGTGCGTGGGCTCCCGATGAAGTGACAGACCTTGGGAATGACGTGCTTCGGCAGCGGGGGGCTCCTGGCGATCATTCTGCCCCGCACTTCAGCGCCGCGGGGAGGCCCCCCCATATTGACTCCGTGCTGGATCATTGCGACCGGATTTGCTAGTCATTGGACCCTGATCCGTCCGTACTGCCAATGGCGCGTAACTCAAAGTGCTTTCACATTCTTCTATTTCCGGGTATAATGCACATATACTGACAACTTTTGTGTGTTGTAGCCGTTTCATGACCCCAGAGGCTTCGTCGACAACAATCCCGCAACCCTGTAGAACATGTCCTCGACAGAAGGCATGGCGAAAGCTGGCGCAGCGTCAAACAGCTCGGCCAACTTCTGCCTGTTAATGACAGCTGGCTGAGCGTCGTCATCGTCCAAATCCATCTCTTCCCCGGTGGCGACATCCTCTTCTTGCTCGTTGTCGCTGGCCATATCTTCGTCCTCGATGGCGTCGTCCAGGATAGCGCCTGTCGCGACGGGTTCGCCGTCCAACTGCATGTCCTCCAACGGTCTCGAGAGGACTACGGAGTCGGGGTCTGTGGCCTCGGCGATGGTCCAAAGCTGCGCGGCGTCGTCGACCGCCACGAAGCCGGACGAACTCCCGGTGGAAACGAGACTGGTAATGCGGTGGGGAATGCGCCTCACGCACAGCAGCTCGGGCTCCTCCGGCTTGAAGACGGCGAGCTGGGATGCCTGGCCGCCGGGCACGACGACGGCAAAAGTCCGCGACCTACGGTCGATTGCTAAGTGGCTGAATTCCTGCACTGCGGCAGCGTTGCGGCCGCTTGGCAGCTGGATGCCGTACTGCAGCTCATCGGCTACAACATCATACACTCTCAGGTCGTCCGACAGGGTGATAATGTAAGGAGAGAGAACCTGCAAACGGCGAATGTGGCCCTTCCACAGGTTTTCGAGTGTTAACCTTATGTCGCCCGTTTTGGTGTCGATTACGTAGACAGAGCCATCGTTCGAGTTGCCAAAAGCGACAAATAGTGTCGAGCCGTCCTCAGAGAAGCTCAGGCTGCCGCTGCGCTCGCTCGTCGCCTCTCCGGCAATAGCAAGCGCATCAGCACCGACGTTGTTACCGAGCCCCACCGCCAGGGAGCATGACCATGAATGCAGAGCATCGCCAGCAGCGTCCTTGGAGGTGAGACCATCCTGCTGTCTGGTCCTTGACTGCCATATCCGCGCCATACCGTCATCGCCGAGGGTGGCAAATCGGTTTGCTGTGTGATCTGCTGCAAGGGCAAGGACAGTCTCCGGTCGGCTTGTGACATGGGGGTTGTTGATTCTGGATGACAGAGCAAAGTTTTCTTCGCCGGCCGCAGCAGACCAGAACTTAAGATAGATCTCGCGCCTTTCTCTCACAAACTGCTCACGTGCTTCTGGTGCGACCTTCTCCAGGTCGCGGTTAGGTGGTTGCCAGTCGTCGACCGTCACCAGCCATTGGCCGTCGTGAGAGAATGCAACATGGGTGATGCGGGGCTCCGAAATCGGGTTTCCCTTTGATGTGATGTTGAAGTCCGTCGGCTGGGTTCTTGCCAAAGCCTGCTTTGAGATGCTGCGGAATGACTCCATGTCGAACGACTGCAGCAGAGGGGCCGACTGCAGCTCACCCGCCAGCATCGCCTGCTGACCCGTCCCGGTGCAGACGTAAAGTCTTGATGGCTCTGCCGGATTCAGAGCAGCAGGAACCGGATGCCGTACTTCATCGGACATTGACCACACACGCTTGACAAGCAGGTCTTTGGGCGTTGATGTGAATCGAGCGGCCGATTGGATGCCCGAGATGTAAGTTGAGGGCTTCATCTCGGAGGTAGAGAGAACCATGGCGGAGTTGTCGTCCAAGTGAAGGGCATACGACGCTCCCGTGGGCGACACGACAATGTTCTCAATGCTTCCCGACAGATGAGGAAGATGATCCATCTTGCCGGTGTCCATCTGCCAAAGCACGAGGACGTTTTCTGAACCACCAGAAATCATGTAGTGACCTGAGATGGATATTAGCTTCTGATCATCATTCCACCAGTCGTTTCTGCCGCTCACCGTCTTTCGACCACTTCAAGCTGTGCACAGCCCTTCTATGCCAGTGGTATTTGCGACCCTGCAGACCATCCTTCTTTGACTTTGGCGCGTTGATGTTCTGCAGCTTTCTGAGAATGTCATTGTAGAAGTAGATGGCACCTCGGGCACCACCAGAGATGAGGTCCAGAACTGAACCGTCCTTGTTGTTCGTGACACGGATATCGAGAGAGCAGACAATATCGACCGTATCGAAGGTGAAGAACTCGCATTCGAGCCCCACGTCGGTCTGTGTGATTTCAGGCGCCACAGTCCCGACAACAAGACCCTCTTTTGTAGCTCCGACAATGATTTTGCCATCGGCGCTCGAGCGCAGTAGATGAATTCCTTGGTCGGCCTGCTTCGTCGTAAAGAGAACCTCGGAAGTAGGCCGCGTGAAGTCGGGGCCGAAGTACGCCACGATCTCACCTCTCGACTGCTTCTTCGCCTCAGATACGTAAATGACCTCGGTCTTGTTGTTGGATGCGTCGATAGCCACCACTGACATATCCAGCGCCGTTTGCGACTGCGTTCGGAACTCGTTGTAGACCGCGGTGCCCTTCTTCCAGTTGACGCGCCAGACCCGGCCGTCAGAGCAGGCGACCCAGAGGAAGTCCGGCTTGACTTGCGATTGGCGCGTAGCCACAATCGTGGGCGCGGAAGACTTCTCGGCGTATGTGTTTTGGACCACTGGCAGAATAATTCTTCGGATCAGGAGGGACTCGGCCACAGAGTAGATTTGCAAGGATGTGTTGTAAGTGATAATCAAGTATCTGGGTTCATGTTAGGTGGGAGGACGACGGTACCGTCAGCAGGTGCACCTACTTCTCGTTTTCCGCGAAGATGGGATCAATGTCAGCCATACGACCTCCCATTGGCAGGGAAACCTGCCATCCTGCCTCCTGGGCCTCGGTGTTGCCAAGCTTGACGAGCTCGCTTTCGATTTGGTCGTCTGTAAGAGTCTGCTGGAGCTGCGACAATACGTTCAAAGCGTTATCTCGAAGGTCGCTTGCGTCGACCTGGCCATTCTTCAGGTGCTTTCCAGGGCTCTGTTTCCCCCTTTGGCGCAGACGCTTCGCTTGACCGTCCCTCTCGTTTTGTTCTCTCTTCCTCTTCTTCGCATCCTCCCGACTTCTCGGGGTCGACGGACCGGCCATTGTGTATTGTGTGGGAGCTAGTGAATACACGAATTCGATCTCTTCCTATGTTTCCGGGGTGGGGAGACAGGGGAGGGAAATTTTGCGGCCTTCAGACGTTCGTTCGGCAGTCTGGTTTGGAATTCCTGCTCTGTTCGCACGCACACGCGGGATGCTTCGCCTTTTGCTGGGAAAAAAGTTCGAGAGCCAAAGAAATTTTGGTCCCGCTCTGTCGCTGAGCCATGCAATTGGTGGGTCTCCCCCACATATGGCACTGATAAGATAAGAGCGGAACATTCCCGGGCCGACAAATTTTCTTTTCGCAGGCTTGCTCGTTCCTGTTGAAGGACGGCAGTAACGACAAAGTTTCTTTGACGACGGCGCCGATTTTCAAGCGACAACGAGAGCCTCAGCAGCTCAACACGCGACAAACGAGATACGGCCACAGCCACAGCCTTAAAGCGAACCTCGTTCCACTTGCGAATCATCTGCAGTTGAGAAATACCGCCAAAATGATTATTCCCGTTCGCTGCTTCTCCTGTGGAAAGGTCAGCCTCCGAAGCACCGGTGTTGGCTACCCTTCTTTTCTGACTTTTCGATTAGGTCACCGGCGATCTCTGGGAGCGCTATCTGAAGCTCATCGACGACGGCATTACTGATGGGTAAGCCCACAGACACCTCTGGCCATTTGCGGCCCCAGTATACTAATGTGCACACCGACAGCGACGCGATGGACCAGTTGGGCCTCAAGCGTTATTGCTGCCGCCGCATGGTCATGACTCACGTCGACCTTATTGAGAAGCTCCTGAAGTACGCGCTGTCCCAGACCATCGTCCTGAGGCACGCCGTGAAACTTACACATACTACAGATACACTCCCGACGGTCGCAACGAAAAGAAGATGTCCCTGAACCCGTAAATGCGCTCAGAAAAGGAAATCACGAATGGAGTTCTGTGGAATTAGGCGCATTGCAAGGCGTTAGGGAACCGCACAAGGGTAGAGTGTCCAACATCGGGAACAACCAGTCAGGCACTTGCGCCATGGAAGACTCAGATCACACGCCGTTGAGACGACATTCGATTTGCACCGTTATTGATCCCATACCAAACTGCAACGTCTGCAGTGCAGGCGCCATGAAGGACCACTGAAAAACGCCACCTACTCCAGTCAGCGTCGTGGTACAGCCTGGCGCCATTGGAATTTGCCATTGAAATTCAAGGCGGGCTNGGGGGGGGGGGGGCTATTGAGAAAGCTGGTCGCAAATGTGCAAAAACTCGAAAGACTACTCTGCCGGCCGTTTCGCTTCTCATCATGAGGTTAGAACGTATGTCGGGTCCTGGTTAATCTTAAAAATCCCCCGTCTTCTTCCTGGGCCAAATTCCCTGCCACTCCGTCTATAATTCTCCAACAGTGAATGCGGGTATATTAGGCAATTCTAGAACCGGCAATAGTAAACGCAACAGTGCCACGTCCAAAGCGCAGATAGAGTGCGTGGGTGTGATAGTTGGCGTTCCCTGTCGACAAGCAGTGACGGCGTCTTAATGTGGCGGTCAAGGCGGAAAGAGAGATGACCAGTGTATGCAACTCGACTTTACGCTGACCATTAATACAGTATTCGGTATGTGGGAGAGCGAAGGATCACTGAAGGGCACACTCAATGCACCTCTTGAGTGGACCGAGGAGCCACAACCGCTCAACGTTGAACGCAAGGCTTGGTTTGGGGGCTGAGGGATGTATATGATGAGTCTCCGCGGTTGAGCCGGAGTTTCGCGACAGATCGAGCATGAACGGTGCGGTTTCTCCTGAAAGCCCGAGACAGCTCCAGACGCTGCTGCCCGACGCTTTCGTCGGCTGGCATTTCTGATATACTCCGTGTCTTCCGAGGTCCCAATCATTTGTCGACGCGTATTTCAAACGGCCAGCAGAGGCTGGGTTGTGTGGGCTATTGGACAGTGGCCAGCTTCGGGACCCGAGGGTCTGGCAATGGCGCCGCGGCGTTTTTGCCGCGATATGCTCCAACAAGATTTCCGGAACAGGATGACATCCGCCGGATTCCGTTTCGCGGACGCTGGTGATTTGTCGCATGGACGCAGTGTGGGGTTCTCCAATGCGTCTTGGTTTGCTAGGTACACGGCAATCCACAGTCTATGGATAGATTAGTTTGATCAACGCAAGAACGTAAACAAACCACAAACCGGTTCGAACCGGCGTAACCGCGATAAGAACCAACTAGGCGCGCAGGAGCTCTTGTGAGTGGTCTCCTGTCCATAGCAAGAACTCTAGACCGTATGATTCACCGTATGATTCATGGTTGGCGCTTATGCGCACTCGCCTGCATGCGTGATGCGGCGGTGGCGTCAGGGATGCTCAACAAGCAGAAGCGCCGCTCGATAGTCCGAGTCGCAATTCTGTACGTCGACGGCTGGTTTTGGGAAGACGGCACGCAAATATCGTACCAACTATGACATTTCCTCGTCGTCGCGAAACAAATTAAGAAGAACGCCAGCATCTGATATCGGACCTGCCTGATGTTTCTTAATGCCGAGGGTTGCGGGAAGAACAGTGGCCATCCCCCATCGACGATCAGCAACGAGTGCGGGCATAGAGTCCTTCCTGGGTCTTGGATCCTGGAATCTGGCACCCTCTCAGGCCCCACTAGTGTATGTACACGATGTCCAAGGCTTATCACGGCAATAAGATCATGTCTGGGGAGGGCTTCTTCATCAAATTGACAGCGATGACAATCGAGAGTGCAATTCCGCTAGCTCCAGAACCAACAGCACGGATGGAGATCTCCAGCAAAGTATTCGCAAGGTACAAGATAATCCAGAGAGCGAACTGTAACCAGGGGCGAGACTTCGATAAGGTCTGTCGACTGACAACAGGAGAGAGTTGCTGGGAGGGGAAGTCTGGTCGAGTGCAAGCGACTGCCCAGCCCTTGACACCACCCCGCGACCCAGAAGCCGAGACAGTGAAAAATGCGCAACTTGGCTTCCCTTTTGTTTTTGGGCATAGACCAAGATATGTTCCGATTGAGGGGGGAGACGATCTTGATGTATCCTGGCCACTGAAAAAGGATGCGATAGAAGAACAGGCTGTCTTGCACTTCGTGGTGTACTGATAACGACATGATTTGATCATCCAGGCACGTTCCGAGAAAAGTTGGAAGTTTGAAAACTTGGGTTGAACCAACAGCCCGAGCGCAACCGATGGTGGAAGGATACGTACCCGTTGTGGCAGTACCTGTGAGTATCCGTACCTAGGAAAGATTTCCAAGCCAATTTAACGGGCCCGGGCTTCTCACTTCCCTCAAACGGTGGGCGGTCGCCGGTAGCCTGTCAGACTCAGGGCGCTAATGGATGTCGTCGATCAGTGGGATACTTAAGGGGCCCACTTTCTGTCGACGGCACCACACCAGTTGCATCATGTCACAGCTTCCTACGTTCCGGGCTCACAACCCGGACACAGCTGGGGTTTCTTGCTGCCAAGAAGGCGCCGGCCCAAATTCTCGGTATCCTTATGGCCACGAGGAGAGGGCGATGTGGGAGAAGCGAAAGGCCCCCCATGGTGGGAGGTACGGGCAGTGTTCCACCGCCCCCTACCTTGTTTGTCGTCGTCCTCGATTTGCGCCTCTCTCTCTCTCATTGAGCAGGTTACCAGCCTTCCCGCTCTGCCTGCCTGTCCCTTCGTCCATCTGTTCCAGAGGAAGGAGAACCAACTTGGCCCGACGCCCCGCGAACTGTTAGGCAGAATCCCGCGGAGGTTGCAACACCAACTGCACGTTAGGTTAATCACAGAGAAGAGAACATGGCCTTGTTTAAGTGTCGACCGACCGACGCAGGCCACTATCTGCAGACCCTTGTCGAGTATTGAGACCGAGGCCGAGGCTGCTCTCGCTTCCGTCACGCTGGAGCCGGCAAACGAGGTTACGACTCCAGCCTTGCCGCAGCCGGCGTGGATGAAAGAGAGAAAGTGCTACTACGTATGCTTTGCGTCCATTGTCTGTTTTTGCGCCCAGGTACTTCTTCTTCGTTTGTGTTTCGCCGCTGGGACCGGCAGACGCGACCACAACGATAGACGGGCAGCGCCGCCCACAGACAAGCCTGCGTGCTACAGCCCCAAAGTACACACACACACACACACACAGTAGACCCTGGCTGGACACAAGCATCTCCAGGTAGCATAACTGCGTTTCTTACATCTTTGCTATGATGGGTTTGCCCTGGAGGTTCTGGGCATGCCGTCGTTCGTGACAGACTCAAGACGCGGCTTCAAAAGGGTTGCGACTTGCGAGAGGTATACCGTCCTTGGATACACGAACAGACAAGATGCCAGCAACCAAAAAGGGAAATGCTTTAAGGCAACCGAGAACGCTGGTACGCCCCGCATACCGGCTCTGGCTGGGCATCCTGTCTCTGTTGGTTGCGATTTCCTTGAGTCTACAGGCGAGGCAGAGACCTGCTTGGTCGGAACATGGTAGTTCGGCTGGAACGAGGACCCAAAATTTTGTACTGCCAACCATGGTGGTTCGTCTAGTGAACAGCGTACAGCGTACTACAGAGTACGAATCGAAATTGTATCCAGAACTGTTGTCTCATTCAATAACTCTCAACCCCAACACAGCATATATCTCCCGCAACTCATTGCGAACACTGGAGGGAGATGCAAGCCACATCCTGTTCAACTCAACGAGCACCTCCCCTCTGGGTCCTTTGCGTCTCGCTTCCCGAACTTACTATGGTATGCAGCCTGCAACCATAGTAGGGATCCCCCGTGGGTCTCTTGGCGAGTGCAGGGGCTTGTGGTTCGCTGGATGAAGCGGGGCCTACCTCTGCTAAGCGCCGACGCCTGTCTGGCTTCATGCAGCCCACAGCTTGACGACGCTCTCCTCGCCCACCGACACCACCTTCTCGCCTGTGACTGGTTCGACCCTCCTCCAGGAGGTGCGCCGTGATGTCCATGACTCCGAGGGAGGAAAGACGCGCAGCTGCACCTATGACTGGCCCATCAGCGCATTCGCGACGTGCTTGCCGGTGCCTGCCTTACCCAGGCCAGGTTCGCGGACGGCAGACTGAGCAGTGAGCAGTGAGTAGTGAGCACACCGGGGACGTACAGTCAGAGTTGATCCTTTCATGAATCTTCTTCTCTCCCCTCCCCCCCCCCACACACTTCGGCCGCCGTCGAGAGCTCGATGGCCTGGGCTATTAGCATTCTCACCTTCGTCCTGTCGGATCACTCACTTTTTCCGACAGAGCGGCCACCGGACTCTTCGACGATTCTCTCTGGCCGATCCTCCTGATACCCAGCCGTGTGAGGTGCCTGTCCATAGGGCAGAGCGGAATTCACTGACCCGCTAGTTATCCAGACCACTTCATTAAAATCTTGACATCTCTCTCTCTCTGTCTTGTCGCCTTCTACAACTCGATTCCCGCCCTCAAATTGCTTGCTGCTCGACGGGAACTGGAGAGGCGTACAACGGCAACTCCTGTCTTCTTTTCTGCAACCACAACGCAATCCCGTTGTTCCCGTTGACGGGCTGGCCACCTCCTCGTTTGCCTGTACCACCAACCCATCCATCCGTCTTGGGGCCTGTACCACCAACCCATCCATCCGTCTTGGGGCGCCGCCTTGTGTCCGTGAGGTGGAGGGTTAACATCCACATGCAACTACCGAGTTGTCTTAGTCGATTGTCATCCCTCCGTCTGTCTGTTTTTTCTTCACTTGCTGCTTCTCCTGCCTGCCTGTTTCTCCGAGACGGAATAGACGACGAAGCCATAGGTGCTAGTCACCTGTTTCGTCGAATCCGAGCCGCAACAGCTCTTCTGAACCGCCCCTCATACAGCTTACGTTGCAGCATGATCGCAGATACGCGCAGCTCAGCCTGATTCCCTTCTCTGCCGTCCGTCCTTCTTCTTTTTCTTTCCACTCATCAAGGCTCTAGCTTGCTAGTCGCTCTGGCCGCAGGCCCATCCAACGCATCTTCCCCATAAATCGACCCTTCCCTCACGTACTAGAACCGCTGTTTTGGTACCCCTGCCGCTCGACCATCAAGCGCAGACCCGCCGCGACGCAGCAAATCCAAGCCTGGCCCTGTCGATATTTTGCCGGTGTGAGGCACAGACACGAACAGCCAGGGTTAGCCTGGAGCCCCCGGTCCCTTAACCATTCGTCGCTCAACCAGCTCTGAGGAGGTAACAGTGACCAGACACAGCGCCTCTTAAACTGCCATCCCCACCCGCTCGCTCTCGAGCTCCCTCACCCCAAGCCTGCTGCTGCTCGTCTGGATGCCTTGGTGATCCGCAGGCCGTTGTCGACGAGACCTTCCAGCACAGCTTCGATTCTTCGCCTCGACCTCCGCCAGGATCAAGGCCACTAAGTCGACCAGTGTGGACCAACAGTCATCTGGATTGACCTACAAGCGCGCTGCTCGAGGCCCTCGAGGCATTCTTCAGAGTGGAAGCCGCCGATACGGGCCTGCTGGACAGCTGAATTTGAAAACGCCTTGTGTCGTAGTCGAGACGTTGTCCGCCGACACCAACGGGAGATCCTGGACTGATCATGGCACTCGAGGCCCCCCTCCGGTCATCTATTGGAAGTCAAATATCTCGCTATTCCCATCATAACGACATGTCTGTCTCGTCTCCTGACAACGGGTCGTTTCAGTCTCCTTTTGCCAACATGTAAGCCTCGATGTAGATGCCGTTCAGTTTGCCCCAAACTTACACATCAGTCCAGGTCGTCGAACGCTTCAGACCACTCCAACCACAATTCCCTCCGTCCGTCATCTATCCAAAGGGTTCCTTCAACAAATCTGAACCTCATGAGTCCGAGCGATATCGTCGGCCCTTCTCCCGTGACGTCGACGGGAACCGAAACCACAGAGATTGAGGACGAGGAATCGGATGAAGTTCAACAGGCTCGTACTAGGCATACGAACCCGTCGCCACATCCCCAGGTACATCCTCTCCCAAGCTTGCAGATTTCGGCAGCATGGCTTACACACTGCAGCTCATGATGCTTTCTACCAACATTCCCGATCATGTGCGGCAGAGTAGTAGCGAGGAGGCCGTCTCAGTCATACACGCGCCAGAAAGTTTCCACAGCTGGGTAAGCACCAACACACTTGGGTGACAGTAGTAGCAGTCACTGATCAGGAGACAGGCCTCGACGGAGCCGACAGTGAAGGCGGACCAAGTGAGTGAAAAGTCATCGCCCAAAGCCGACACAATAAGCCGCCCTTCTATAACGGAACATGCAATCAAGGTACTTCTGACAGATGTCGCCGGTTCGCTCAAATCACTGACTGCGATGAAACAGTCGAGGTCACCTGGGCTTCCTACCCCCCCTCCCCTCTCGACCGACATCAGGCCTGTTAGATATAGCCTGGACAGTGCTACACCCCGCGCGCAAGACCTGCAGGATATGTTGAATGAGACTTCTCGTCTCAGATCTAGCAGTACAAGTAGCCTTGAAAGTTGGTTCTACCACCTCCGTCACCCTGAACTGCCTAACACAAAATAGAAATCGATGAAGGTAGAGAGGTAGAGACTGATGCCGAAAATGACGACGAGGAGCCTTTCGCCACACCCGCCCTGCCCCGAGAAGATCCGGAAATCAAGGCATTGAGGAGCGCCCTCCAGGAATGCTGGACTCTTTGCAACACCCTGGCCAATTTGAGCTCGATTCACAGAACGCGGATGTTCAATAGCTCGGGGACTCCCGACGCACATGAGAAGGCATGGATGGCATGCTGGAAGTTGTGCCAACGTCTATACGACAACCGCGATGAAGACGTTTACGATCACCACGTGCGAGAGAATCTTGACCTGTGCCGTGACTTCTGCCAGTCGCTTTTCGATGTTCGCCAAAAGAAGGACGAGGTCGCTGACTCTGTTTTGCGAGTTAGTTTTGAACTCAACAACCAGTACGTGTGTTCTCGGAATAGACATGAGCACGATCGTAACGCTAATATTTTACCAGTCTCTATAGCGCCCAGGATATTCAAAACCTACCCGAACCTTTCCGCGAGAGGACCTTGGACTTCTACATCACCCTTTGCCACCGGCTCATGAAGCAGCGAAGCGAGTTGGCCGACGAAACCGACTCCTTGTTGAAGGCGTGTTGGTCGCTGGCAGAGATGCTGTTCAGTCTGAGGCAGAACAAGCGCGACGGCCGAGCGCCCGACGAGGAGCTCCTGTGCTCAGCTGTCCAGGCCTGCTGGGAGCTTTGTGACTTGTTCAGAGATGGTTGGACTCAAGTCCGACCAGACCGGAATACCCCGCGACCGAGCCAGACCAGCTTTTTCGGTCACCAACAGCAGTACGATCAGCCTTCTCGCGGCGATAGCAGAGCTTCGAATCGGTCTTCCTACTCAAAAAGAGAAAGCCACAAGGGCCTGCCTGAAGAACGACCCCGAAAGCCCCCTCCAGTCCCCGAAACTCCCGTAACGGAGTTCGAAGACACGCCCATCTCGCCCGAGAGCTCCTCCCCTCGGGCCCCAAACATTCTAGTTCTCGGAACCACATCAGACAGTGGGCGCGGAGGTCGGTGGTCAAGCAGCGCTTCCCAGCTGTCCAGCTACTCGCAAAGCAGCAACAAGACCTCTAGCACAGCGACGACCGCCACGGCGGGTGAGGATAGCAACAGCAGCCGCATCAAAGCCCTCATCATCAAAGCGGCCATGAATGTCGGCTTCGCCCGGGACCCGGCCCTCGATAGCAAAGCTGAGAAAGCAGCACTACAGGCCTTTGTCAAGCATTTGCCTACGGGGTCATTCGGGGCTCTGCCCGCGCACTCAACGCTTCTGCAGCAATACAAGAACCTGGTCCAGGCCGACTCGTCATTCCGCGGATCGTCGCTGCTCCCGGGTCGTGGGAAGCGCATCTCTGCGCACGAGATGGCCAAAAGCGTCCACTACATGGGCCAAAGGGCTAGCCAGTATGTCTTCTTGCGTGACCTCTACAAGTTGGTGTTTGGCTTCCCGCCGGAGGAAGGCGAGTCGAGGAAGTCGACCACGATCGCCATCTGAGCATCCTCCTCTCTCCCTATCTCTCCGCATTGTCTTTCCCCATATCTAACAACTCTCAATCGTTTATCCAACAAAGATGGTACCGTCACCATCATCGTTCACATTCACAAAGAAGAGGCAGGGCTCATTCGGACGAAAATTTGGCTTGGAGAGGATTTCTACTTGACTTGAACTTGCATACGCAGCACGCATGAAGCAAACACGACAGCAACGGAGGCGATGCCCGTCTCTTCGTTTCAAATGCACTAGATACCCATCGTGTACGACCTTTTGGCGCCGGGAGCTTGGACATTGGGGGGGGGCTATAAAATCGCACATCAACATTGTTTTTACTCTAGGTAGAGAGGAGGCAGGTTTGAAAGCGTCGTTCATTCATACCACTTGTCGACATAAATCTGGGAATGGAATTCAACTGTTATAGCCCATGTCGCACCTGCGTGACGCAGTGGCATGCGTCTGGCAGCGTCTGTGCGCTCTGCGCGCAGACAGTCGGTTCGATTCCGACCGCAGGAAGCCACTTTTGCAGAAGTCTGATTGGCCACTAGAGCCACTGCAAAAGTGGAGCCCTAGGCCCTACATGCATAATAGGGCTCTAATAATAGTGCACCACACCTACGTATTATGTTTCCCTTTGTAATAATCCTATATTATGTTAGGCAAAAACAAGCTAACCTTCTAATGTGTAATAAGATAGAGTAGTTTTCTTCCTACATAAATTACAGGAGGTTTTTCTCTCTACCTGTATAGATTAATAAGTACTGTGTATATAGAATAGTGTGAGGGAATACCTTACTAGTTCCTACCTAGATAGTGAATAATATAAGACTCCTATTGCTATAGCCTATGTCGCAATAAATTTCGATTGCCTTATTGTCTAACTGCCTGTCTACTTCTTAGTTCTATTCCCGCCTACACATCCTGTGGCTTAGTTTTATGATTACGTGATCCCACACAGATAGACTTGCGGAGTTTGGCTGCCCTTGAATGGATGTTCTGTTGCAACTTTGATGCCAAGTCGGCCTGCCATAGAAAATCATGCCCTACCAAGGGCGTGTAGAGGTTGAAAGACAAAAAGAAGTCAGCCCTACTCGGAAGGTTGGGTTTGACCGTCGGACTTCTGTGTCTGGTCAGGAACAGTGGGGAGAAAAACACTCCAGTCAAAACCTTCAATCTCTTTGAGAAAGTCGAAATCCTCCTCGAAGTCGATATGATGCGGTACCATCCTTGAACCGGAGGCAGACTGCTCTTGGTTGTCGTCATTCACTACAGAGGCACTGCTGTGTGTCTTGAGAATGGCATCTCCATCAAGAGATTGTAAAGTGGCATCAACGCAATCCTCGAACAACGCCGGATCGAGCGCGGGGTCATACACCTCCAAGGACAGAGGATAGTGAGAGGAATCAACTTGATGATTGTACCCGAGACCGGATCCAGTATTGGCGAACATCGGGCTCCCATATTCTCTCGGGGATGTGAGCTCCAGATCCGTGTACACCGTCGCCGATTCAACTGCCTTGGAAATCGGGTCTTGGTGAGAAGGGCCGTTCAAATGGACGATGCCATTCCAGGTTGGGGACAGGTGGAGTGATGGGGGCGTAGCCATTGGTTTCTGGGGCCGGTTTTCGAGATCGGTGCCTTCGACAAGCTTGCTCCATGGCGAAAGTTCGTCTTCCATTGTAGTTGGATTGTTAGGAGTAACGGGTCTTTGAGAGGGAACGCCACTGGAGAAATATCCTTTGCTTTGTGTCATGACCGTTTGGTCCGCCATGCTAATATTCATTGGCCTTTGGGCTGGAGTAGCCGTGGAAATAGAAGTGTGATCGGCAGCTGGTGACTCGAGTTTCCTCCTTTTCTTCTCTCTTTTCTCGGCGGTTGTAAGAGCAGTGGTATCGATGTGCAGGGTGTCCTCCGATGCTCTTGTTGACGCTAGTTCTGCGGTCCACATCGAAGTCGGTTCCACAAGCTCGTCGTGCCTTCTCTTCCGAGCCACAGAGGGATACAGTGTTTGATTGCAGTAGTGTAGAACAGGCTGGTTACCATAGGCAGTGCTGTAGGATGTGGGTTGATATTGGTCAAACCAGTATGTACCAGATGGCTTTTTAGTGCTTGTCTCCAACTGATGATTTGGAAAGCTGTCGTGCTGTTGCTGCGATTGTTGGTGCCACAACGACAGATCTTTGTCTGCGATAAGTGGCTCTGAGGGAATTTGGTTGTATTCAACCAGATGTCTCATGGCTGAAAAATCCGCTGGTAGAGATTGCAAAGAACCAGAATTTGGTTGGAACGCATGCATGACGGTCGGATAGGAACCAACGCTCACAGGTTGGGCAAGTTGGACTGTTTCCCTTGTTCTTGTCAGCTGGCGTTGTTTGTTGGATAAGGTACTGGTGTTTACTTACTTTTTTGATGGTGCCTTTGCTGTCTTCCTGTTTCCACCATTCTTTGGGAGTTTGCGGTTGATCATCGCGGTGCTGCCACTGATTGTTAGTTGCCAATTCACTTGGAATCCGTGTCTATGAAAGTAACACACTCAAGGGCAGACAGAAGGGACTGGAAACATGATGAGAAACGGAGTAAGAGAGCTTTACTTGCCCAAATTCAGGGTCATGGCCGTATTTTATCTTGATGTATCGAAGCTGCGCTGCAGAAAGAGCCTTGTTGAACTTTCTCTTGTATTCTTGGAGAATGACATCGCGCTTCTCTCCAGCGAGGAGTTGATGCAGAACAAAGATTATCTGCTCCTCGGTGTAGGAGATTTGACCAACCATTGTTGCTGATGTGTCGTTTGGGTGTCTTGGGATGGGTAGGTAGGCAGTCCGGGTTGGTGGAAGTGTTGCGTCTCAAGGGGTTGCAGGTGTGGAAGAAAGTTGTGCAGTAGCAGAAGTGATGAAGTAGTAGAAGTGATTGACATGCTTGTAAAAATATACGGCATAAAAAGGAAAGGTGAGATCTGTTGGCAGAAGGAGCGAGTGATTCACGATAGAAGCTTCGTGGCAGGTGCCAAGATGAGTTGTTGCAGCGGCCGTGGATCAGATGAAGGGGGGAAGAGCGGCTGCCTCTTTGCCCTCTTCCTCCTTCTCTCCCATCAAATGCAATACAGTAGGCGTTCGAGGTGACGAAGGAAGGTAAGGCGTATAGCTTCCAGCCACACATACGTCGTCCACTTAGCATTCGAACATTTTTCTTTCTGGTCTAAATCTAGGTTGGGTAGCTCGGTATATATTGGACGCCTCCGATGTCGTCTGATTTCGCCCTTCGGCGACCTTCTTGAATCATGCCGGTCTCGCTCGTTTAATGAGTCGAAAGAACATTCGCCTCGCAGTCTAGGCTTATTGCTTGCGCGCAAAGATACCCCACCAACATGTCACTTGGGTGCCCTCCTCGGCCTCGCCCCAATCGTCCTGGCCATCAAGTGTCCCCTCTTCAATGCATACTAGAGACTCTTGACTTCCCATGGTCTCTCTGAACAATCTCAAAAGCCGTTTTGTAGTTTGGTCTCGCAAAGGGACCATCACAACAGCGCGTGCGTCGTCTTCAGTAGAAAGCTGTTCCGAAAAAGCGCCGGCCAGAAGGCTCGGATGACAATCGTCGTAGAGAGGATCAGCGGCGAGGACAACCTGTAAGACAGATGAGTAAGCTGGAATGGCCGTGGGGTCCAAGACCACCAACCTTGAACTGGTTCTTCTTGTCAAACAAGCTTTGGTCAACCTCATGTTCCCCTGAACCACCCCAGGTCAGGGCTCCCGCGTCCAGCGACCCGCCAAACTTCTCCACGGTCGCCCGGTTGGCCTCGACGTTATGCTGCAGGTTAGACATGATGTCCGGTAAGTCACTCAGGATAACGTGGACCTTCCACAGAGCCGCGGCAGCGAGTCCAAGCAGGCCTGTTCCGGAGCCCAACTCCAACACGGACGGTCGAGGCTGGCCGAGAGACTCGTCGAAGAGGCGGAACAGGGCGGTGGAGCCGATAGACGGTAGGTGCTGTGCCAGTACGTACGACGAGCCCCATGTTTTGTGACCGAGTGAGTCGCCTGTCAGGGGCGGCTCGCGGATGATGAGCTCGAATGTCGGAGTGAGAACGTCCCCCCGGAACGGCCACTGTCGCGTGATCTCGCCCATGGCTACACTCTGCGCGTAAGAGGCTGGGTGACCGAGTCTGGGAAGTGGCAACTTGGCCTCTCACGTACCTGTTCTCCCACAGCGCTCCGTCATCCTGCGGCTGGCCTCTGACCAGATCTCCTCCTTCTCATCGTCATCTTCGATCCAGGAGAGACTGCTCTTGATGATAGATGACAGGTACATAGACACCTCGCGCCGGAAGTAGATGGTAGCTTCCTGCTCATGAATGATGTCGGATCTCCTGCGCTTGTGACTCCATATCGGAGGGCTAAGTTCCAATTGCTTCAGTGTGTTGAGTAAATCATCACTTGACGGTTTCTGCCACATCTGCGGGAAATCCTTTGGCTCGAGTAACATGGTTGCTTTGCTGATTAGAAGTCTATGTGTGGTTGTCTATGTTTTAAGTCGTAGTATTTCCTCGCAAAACCGCAAAAGAAAAGCAGAAAGACAGTCGTCGCCCGAGCAAGGAAGAGGCGCGCGCTGTCCGCACTTCAGAAAAAGAGACATTAATTTAAGAGTCCGGGAAAGTTTCTGTGGCGGTCTGGACTCGCCCAACCAAGGACCCCATCGCCAAAAAACGAGCGCAGCAGCGACTGCGGCCAGTCCGATAAGGGGGTAGGCAGTCCTTATCGCCAAGCTCCGAGATCCGTAAACCGTGGGGTCTAGATCTGGCAGGTGGGGTGTCAGCTTTTGGAGGGGTCCTTCCCTCCCAAGGGATGGGTACCAATGATGCTGATTGGCTAGCCTCATTCGCAAGGCTGCCATTGGCCCCTTGCGACCCCACGTCCGAAAAAAAAAAAACTCATACATAAGACTCCAATTTCCGCGCAGAGTCTGACAAACCTCTTCTCTTTCCCTCCCTTAAGCACCGTCCTCTTCAACGCTGCGTTTCTATGCTACAAACGGAGAGATTCGAGCGCAAGCAAGAATCTCTCATTACTGGCATATGAGAAATTCGGAGTAACATCTTCACACCACTTACCCAATGTCGCCTGCCCAGTGCGGGATCGACGGGTCTGCCCGTGAGGGTCTGGCGTGACTTCACGTCTGCAATTGGCATCAGAAAAGCAGGGCCCGGGCCGCCCTCATGCATACCTTGAGTTCCCTTGGGGGACGATGGGGAAGATGGGGGTTAATGGACTCGGTGTTCCTATGGGAGAGCCGTTGCGAAAAGATTGTGCAGAGCACTTGAGTGCGATACGCAGCGTCTGGACCTTGGCTGGCCTCGGCCGGTCGGGGACTTGACAATTCAATTCCGATCATTCTGTTGAGGACGGTGCTTCACCAATTTTTTTCTCCAGTAAGTAATGACCCATTTGCGCGGTAGCACTCGTGAACCAAGGATGCTACTAACGAACAACCAAAACTATCACTTAGAAACCGTACCGCCCCGTTGCATTGTCCGCAATATCCTTCCCCTCAGCGCCGCACGCCGTCAAGCCGCATATGCCCCTCGATGCTCAAACCAACAAAACATACCTATGATCACTTCGTTGACTGCTTTCTGCCGGCCATCCCGTGCATAGCCGCGGTATTTAGAGACTGTCCTGCCCGTTCTCTCTGGCAATTCTTCTAATCGCTGCTGGTATTGGTTGGCGCATAGGCCTTCTCCGCTGCGGGCAGGTTGCCCAAGAGGCCTTTCCACACCACGGACTCTGGGTTAGATAAAGCCCAGGCCCTGTTCAAATACCAGACCAAATACCCGCAAGCAACATGATTCGTGTGGGCACTCTCGGCGAGCTCTACGATTTCCTCGACATCCTTGATGACTTTCCTGATGTGGCGCTCGATGACGGCGTTCTTCTCAGGAATGCCGGGAACAGAGGGCAGCCTGTCCTTTTCTGCTGACTGAAGGTGTCTCAAGCAGAGGCTGATCTGTGCTGTGACGGAGTCGAAGTCGGCCGGTTTCTCGGATTGAGTCTCCCCCTGTCTTAGCTCCAACTGCACCACATCGGTCCAAACTCTATCCAATGTGTCTGCGTTGGCAAAGCTCGTGATGGTGTCGCAATGTTTCTTGAATCTGTCTTCAAGCGACTTGTAGACGTTATATGCCGTCTCAAGCTGCGCGTGGAGCTGGGTCAACAACAGTCTGGTCTCGATAAGCCGTCGCTCACGGAGACGGATCGCGACCTGGGGGTTGGCGCCGGACGGAGAGCGGTGCGCGACAGCGAGGGTCTTGCTGTCGGTCTGCTTGCCGCGACTGGCTGCGTCACGACTCCCCTCGCTGCCGCCGCCGCCGCCGCCGTCCTCTGCTTGCGTTGCGCCGCTGCTCTTCTTCCCCCGACGCTTTCGACTTTCGGCCGGCGGCTCTTCGCGATCCCCCGACTGATCCATGAAGGGCGGAATGTCTCGGTCGATGCGAGCCGGGTACGTGGCGGACCAAACAAGTTCGCCAGGCAGCGCCGCGTAGAGGTCTTCCAAGTGGTAAGGCGACCGCGACGAGGATCGCGGGTGATAGGGCCGAGGTGGTCGATCGTAGTACGTGTGGTCGTATTCGTAGTACGGCATGACTTTCAATATTGACTGACAGCCCCTCGTTAATGTTGATGTATGCTGGATACCTTGTGTGACTGTCGGCAGAGGTTGCTAACGAAGACAATCTTGGACGGCAAGCGCGCAAGGTCTTAAAATACTTATCTTGACGGCATGTTCCAGTCGCATGCCAACAACGGCCCATTTGACCGGATCTCCATATTTCCGCCTTGCCTTTATGTAAATCTATAGAGACCGCTCATCGAGGAGTGGCAGGAACTGACTTCCTTTTGAGACACCCAAACAAGGCTGGCTTTCTTCAGCGTACATCAAAGATTTCAAAGACATCTTACAATGTCCCCTCATATTGCTGTCTCTCACCCTGGGGTTGGATGCAGGTAGGCTGGTTGCCTCAACAAAGCCGGGCTTTGCCTAGGCAGTATTTGGCTATTGTCTTCCTATGCCAAAGCAAGCAAGCATTTGCTGGGAGATGGCAACAACGACAACAACAACAACTTTTGCGGCAAAGAGACTACTATCACACGGAGGTTTGCGCTACCCATTGCCACAACCAATGCCGCAACAAGATGCCATCATGACGCTTACAATAGACCATGCATCAGAAAGGGACAGAAGTTCCCAGGAGCTGTCAGCCAGATAGTATGCCAAAGTTCATGTGACATATTCATCTTGACATCCTTGATGATAATCAAGGATGTTCAATTCCACCCATGTGGTTGGTCGGCCGATCGATCAGTGCAAGGTACTTTACAGAGTACGGATACTCGAGTAGCATCTGGCCTGGCTCCAACTCGGGCCCAAGCCCCGACACTGCCGCCACTACCAACACCCGACCGACCCCCGGGAAAGGCTAATAAACGGCGGCGGGCCGGGAACCGGGCGTGCCTAACGCCCCCACTCCTCTCACCCTCTTTCCCACTTCTGTAGCCGGTTACTTCCTACACATGCCCGAGTGCAGGGTGCTGACGACACCGCCGGAAGTAGTTGGTGATTCTGCTCCCGGCAAGCAAACATCGGATTACATCTGCATCTGCACCATCCCTCCAACAAATTCGGCCGAGAAAAAGATTGGTTCCGTCACGAAGCAAACAAGGGCCCCCCTTCCCGCAGTCGGATGGTAGAAAGACACTTGGAGTTTGATGAATGAGGTTTGGGGCGTTCTGTGGCTGTCGGCGCAAACGCACTACTCCTGCGTCCATCCTGCGCGGTGAGGTATGTGTCAAACAGCATCCTACGATGCTTTTTGTGTCCCTTTTCGTCTTGAAGATTGATGGTTCTCCAACTTCTCCAAACCAACAGATCGAGAAGGGGAGGGAGCGGACTGCGAAAGACAGCGCAGTAATAGGAAGCCTCGGTAAATGGGGAAATGATCCTTGTCGGTGGTCTCTCAGTTTGATGGAGCCCGTCCAAATTTTGGCTGTGGGCGGGCATTGGAGAAAAAGCGAAGGACAAACACACTTTACACCCACCCTTGCCTATCCATATAGGTAAATGAGAAATTCAACATGCGAAATACACCCATCTGCCTTTAATCTACCAGTTTACCGTTTATCGTTATTCGGATGCTTACTGTGCCATCCCCCATAGAAGTGGACCAACATGCATTCCGTTGCTGACAAACTGCCGCTAACAAACTCGCGGGAAAGCACCACCCCCCCCCCCCAACACGATAGTACGGGGTACTCCGTACGGAATATAAATAACCAAAATTGCGGGGAGCTCTGGTGGGAATCGTCGAAGATTGACGTTGGGCCCAATCTCTTATTGTGGAGCGGTTCTACGCCGAAACAGAACGGAAAATAATGGCGGGAAGGCAGAAATATTGCGACGTCACAGTAGGTTCTCTGTCCACACCCCATCAGCTAAAAGCAAGCAAAACACGAAGTAATAGAGCAAACTTATCAGGAAGGAAAAGAGGGAAATTACGGATTGGCCTCACATTCCTCCGTTCCATGAATTTTAAGCAACTTACAGATACTCTGTATACAGCTGGTATGCGATGAGGCTGCGCGCACGGGGCCATGGACTCCTGTTGCAGGTTGTGGAGCAAGGGGGAAATGACGTTGGCACTTTGCATAAACAAGCGCTTTGTTTACTTTGGCCGCAAGATCCAGAACGTTCTTGCAATATGGATGGCGAGGTTCACTTAACCTAAACCCAGGCCAAGCGAAGTTTTAACGTAAAGCAAGTTAGACAGCCAGTCACGTCAGTCTTCAACATCATTTTTCACTTCCATTTATATTTGCCTCTCTGTAGTTGACTACCACCTGGTATCAAAACAACAGTTTGATAAGGCCAAAAAATAAAATAAAAACCCACCCGGTGGATGAGGGAGGAATATCTCCAAAGGCGGGAAACCCTGGCCCATATCCATGGTGTTCCAGTTAGATGGGTTTTCCCTAAAGTCCATGCAGTCCTATATGCTGGTCGTCGTTGCCCATTCCGTCCCCTGTGATGAATGCCGTCCCAGTCACACACACACATAAAGAAAAAATAAAAAAGGAAAGAGGCAGAAAATCATTTCGCTGTTGCTAATGCTTTCATGCGACCGTCCTATCCAGGATTCCAGCCAGATGTTCCCAAGAATTAATCGCTTGTGAAAGAAAACTACCAATCCTGGTATCATAACATCTTTCTTTTCGCCGTACCCTTCTTGGCCGTAATCGTCGTCGATCCATGGATCTCGTCGAGCAGTCTTGGGCGTCCGTCCTTGATCACATTCTAAGCGACTGCAATTGCAGGCGGGCATTCCTTGTATATCTCCGTCTTCATCGTTTTCAGCCGCTCGCGCATCTCGAGGAGATCGTGCATCTTCTCCTGGGGCGGGTTGCGCATGTCGGCGATCTCCCAGTGCAGTGTCTCGTACTTTTCATAGAATGCCTTGAAACGCGCGGCCTTGGTGACCAGGTCAGGGCTGAGTCCGCGTTGACGCTTAGGGGCTGGCTTGGTCCGGGCGCTCTCGGTGGAGTCGGACGATTCCATGACTTTGCGCTTCTTGGGTGGCGCTGAGTATTCAAGCTCCGATGCATTCGTTGGCGGTGACGAAGCCAAGGGCGAAGACTTGGCCGGCGACGTGTTCTTGCTCTTGTAAGAGACGCCAGAAGAGTTGCGGGATGAAGCATGAGAGACATCTGCGGGGCGTTGCTTGAGGCAGACGGGTGCCTTGATCGGCGCCTTGGGTTTCGCGCGCTTGGCCAGGGGAGCACCAGAGCTGGAGCTGCTGTCGTCTGCTTCCTCTTCCCGCTGACGCTTAGGTGGCTGTGACTTGGCCGCCTTGACGGCTTCCCGCCGAGGCTGAGGGGACTTGTCCCTAGGTCGCTCAATCGATCTCTCCACTGGTCGCTCCGCCGGCTTCTCGACCGGCCTGGGCTTTGGCTTGGGTACGGCAATCCTTGGCTTTGGCGCGGGTGCCTCGGCCTTCTTCTTGAGGACAGGCGTGGCCGCAGGTGTGGGTCTAGCCTTGGAAGCCACGATGGTTGCCATGGGCTTGTCCTCTGAAGACTCAGAGTCGGAGTCTGAGTTGGTCACAAACTCTGCAGAAAGAACGCGGCCGTTCTTGCTGGAGGCGGGTGCCCTCTCTTTAGTCTTGCTCGGTGCGGCCTTGGGCGTGGCAGCTTTCTTGTTCGTCGACAAGAGGCGCTTGACCTGGGAGTCGGCGGCCTTCTTAGGTTTCGCCGGTAGCGGGTTCGACGACGACCGTGACATTGCTTCGCCGCCCTTTGCCTTAAGGACATCTTCGTCGCCGTTGTCGCTTGTTGCGTCGCTGACCTTGATCTTGGGTGGCGGTGCAGCCGAAGAAGCTTTGGCAATGTTCGCCTGCAGCTTGCTGAGGATCTTGCCCTTTCCTCGTTCTTCCCTCGGCAGGAGCTTCTGCCACTCAATCTCCGTTGTTGCCAGCCGCATCTTGTCGAACTGTCGGATCGCGTTGTCGATCGCCTTCTGCCGGGTATCTTGGGTATCATAGTCGTATTTCCACACATCCAACTCTCTCCAGTAATTCTTTCGCAACGCCCACGTTTGCGCGTCCGGCTCGAACTGGGCCACCTTTTCCAGGGCGGGCCTAAAGTCTTCCTCTTTGCCCTCCCAGAGGCTTTCCAAATAGTCGTAGGGCCGTTCCTGTACCGCCAGCTCGTGGACGATCATCGACCTCTGCTCCTTGAATTTCTCGACAACCTGTTGGGACGACGAGAAGACTGGGTTTGTTGACGGCGAGCTGACGGCTACTAGAGCTGGTGATCCCGATGGCGAGGATTTGCCGCCTCCGTTACCGTAAGATGCCATACTTGACAGTAGCTTCGACTTGGCCGTCTTCCCCGTGACCTTCTTGTTGTTCGCCGGTGCTAACCTATCCATGACCCGCGACCTGTAGCCCATGTTAGTCGTGCCTTGACCAGCCTGTCACAGTCACCGTCCACATACTGCTTCTTCGACGCAGTCGCCGCGGCGATGGAGTTCTGCAGATTCTCTATATCCGAGTCCATGCCGGACGACGAAGTCGAAGGGGCGCCCTTCGCTTTGGCTTGCTCTGCCTTTTTGGGGACATCGGGACCGGGTAACTTCTTCCACAGCGAAGAGGTTTGTGGTAATCGCGTGGCTCTTTTCGTTGATTCAAAGGGTTTCGTAAGGAAGAGGTCGTGGGAGAAGGGTTCGCGAATCGGAGAAAGGGTATGGGAGCTAGATCCGTAGAGCAGCATCTTGCGGAACACAGGACTTGTTAGCACATTTGAGCAAGCAACGTCCACCTATTGGCATTGTCGGGCTTCGTTTGGGAAGGCATCAAGGTTGCAGCATGCGTCCCCGACCGGTAGCGGCGCACCGTTTGTCATGCATGCAGCTCCAGGTGCCCTTCCCTCCTTCCCGTCGGCAAGACAATAGGATTGTGCCGGGTGACCCGGAATGTCGGCAGAAAAGGGTGTTGGGATCTGCTTACCGGGCTGCTCCCCAGGGCCAACTGGAGATCCTCACCACTCTGAACGCACTTAATCATGTCCTCGAGGACATTGTCGGAGAGGTTGATAGTAAAGGCCTGAGGAGGTACAGGGTTGCCCGAGGCGGCCGAGCTCTCAAGAATGAGGCCGGTTTCCGGGACCTTGAGCGAAGGCATCGTGGGTCTCTCTTTTTCTCCGGTCATGCGAATTGGTTGCTTTGTAGGACGGTCGCACTCGCACTTTGCATGCTCCAGTTCGGCTCGGAAGGTGTAGCAGAAAGGCGAAGAGCAGGTGCAGTGTTGAATTGGATGGTCGAGAAAGGGGGGAAAGAGGTGGCTGAGTTGCGTATGTTATTCTCGTAGGCGGGTGATGGGGCGCAGGTAGGCAGGACGTCACATTGCCATGGCAAGTCGAGTTGGGGGTTTTGGCTTCGCGGGCAGTGGATGGAAGGGGGGGGAGTACTTGAGGCTGCAGGCTCCCCTTCTCCGACGGAAGAGGATATAAAAAACGACGAATTCACCACTGTGGCATGAGCAGCAAGGAAAGTATGGTGCCTCGCAGTGAGGATGAGGTGAAGGTGAGGGAAAGATGTCGGGATCAAGAACTGGAGGAAGAGTAGCGGAGATGGAGGGAAGCACAGCCAGGTCCCCCAGCCAAAAAGAGGACGGGCGACGGAACCTACAGAGGGCGAGCGAAAGACGGGAGCGAGTGAGTGAGCCCAGAGCAGGCCGGCCACCTACCACAGCCCACTACCAGGTGGGCAAGTAGTGCCGGCCGGTAGCTGTACATGAGAAGAGACTTCGAGGTGATGGTGGACCCGGCTGGTCGCCCGCTAGGAAGGCCCCTAAAGGCCGCTGAAGTGCGCTGAACCTACTGGAACGGAGGACAAGGCCCTGCGTTGCCGCATGTAGACGGCGTGTACTCACCCCCATGCGAGACAGGGTGCCACGCCTGGCCAATAACGGTACTTGGTGTGTACTTTGCTGAATTCATCGGCTGAGTTCCCAGAGCGAATGAGGGAGGGGCAGGGAATGGAGGGGAGACACAGAGAGACTGAGCAGAAGAGGAAGCAGGGGATCCACTCCGTATGCGATCTTATGGCAACTGGCAGCTGTGACTGGCTGAAGAACCAGACCACGGCCGGGGGGGCAGTATGGGTTGACACCTGGCCGTCCTTGTGCTGATACCTCTCATACGGAGTACCTACGCAGGTACCTCTGACCTTCTTAGCGGACACGACAGGGGTCGTCAGGGTGATGCTGGGATCCACGAGATGGGCACATCTAAAGTAAGGCACCCAGTCCCCGTCGACCGCAAGAGAAAGACGAAGATACAGAGCGACCGGAGAAGTGTGAGAGAGAGTGAGAATGAAGACTCAAGTATGCGTGCATGCCCCGAAGAACCGAAGCGCTCAACATCAGTCAGCCCAGAGCAGATGACCGCCCCCACAGAGTAAGATGGACGGGCCGGCTGGACGAGACGTTACCGAACTGAGTGATGAAGGGGCTACCTGCTACCTGTATGTGCGAGTTGCATCCGTCGTCGGGGCCAGCCCCATCACGCGGGCGAAGACATTGAACGGTGGCCGCGAGACAACACAGTACAGCAAAAAAAGCACCGCAGTCTCAGAGTATCCTCGATAGTGGGCAATAGACACATCTTAACCAACCCAGTCGAATGGCAATTTTACAAATGGCAAAAAAACGTACGACAGGCGACCGCTATCTGACCGGGGCATACACGGGGATTGTCCACAGAAACTCATAGCCCAGTTTTACCTTCACCGTATCACTCCGAGCCTCTCTCTGCCCCCCTCCATCCTCGCCTCCCGATCACGGGGTCCGGATCCACTTCACAGCATGACATGGTCAGGAAAAAGGACCAGAAGAAACCGTAATAAATAAGGACGAAACTATGAACCACACACCAAGCAGCAAATTTGGTAGGGGGCACGTCAAATATATATATATATATATGAAATGAAATAAACCGGCCTGTTTCTCGCCCGCATCGCATCGAAATAAGAAGCAGAAAAGTCGCCGAGCTGATGCCTCACCATTTCAAGGAGGGCTAGTGGTACCGTTGTGTTTGTCACTTTTCCCTGCACGAAATCCGTCGATTGGATTTAGGCATCATCGTCTTGTTCCCACCAGGTGGGCAATGTCACTGGCTCCTTGCTCTTCGTCTCCCTCGGTCCCCATCGCTTTTGTTCTGTGATGTTTCGATATCAAAGAAAAGGAAGAGCAGGGGCACTTGCTGGCGGTTTCTCAACGGGGAACGGAACCGGCAGCGGGCAGCATGTGGCAAACCCCATTCATTCTTGTCTTTGTCTTGCCGTTCATGAGCCACCATCCTTCTCGAACAACATCCTTGATCAATGCTTCTGTCGTGTAGAAGATAGAAATACCAACATAACTGTTCGCTTTTTGAGATAACATGGGAAATATTCCGTCGAGCAGGACTGCGCTCTGTACACACGGAGACGAAAGGGGATACCTTGCTGCTTCATTGCTTCGAAATCTTTGAACGACGGGCTATCCGTCCAAACTTGACACACGGCCGCGAACTTTAATGGGAACTGATGGGGGCACTCTCAAAGGCAAAACCGCTTTTCCCGGTCCAGCCCAGTCCCGGGTCGACCGCAGCTAGCGGATCTGCCACCCGAACGTGGCCCTCGCTTGTCCGTCTCAACTGGAACATTGTTACATGTTCCCTCCCTCGGTCCGCTGCCCACCATGGCCGCCTGCCTTTCCGCTGCCGCAATCGTCTGCAAGGCATTTCAAACTGGGTATTTGGAGGGACACGGGCACACCTTGCATTTGCTGACATTCGAATAATCCGAGCGGGGAAACCACTCACGTATTTCCTATCGGAGGATGCTGCTTTAATTGAGGTTGGAATGGTGAACCTGTTTGATCCAATCCGTTGGTCCCAATCCTCCCACGCTTGACAGTCCCGCACTTGTATTCGTAGGGACGAAGCTGGTCCACTTGTACTGCCTATTTACGGACAGTACGGCGCTATCCTCAAGTAAGAGTTGGTCTCCTATCTTATCCTGGTATCTTGGTATCCTGGTAGCGGGCTGTTGTGTTACTATGCTGTTCCTCCTCAGCGGGCTGAGTATCGAGCCTGTACAGAGTACCTTGACTGCAGAACGCATGTTGTACTGACCCCGGGGGAGACAGGTAAGGTACGTGATAAGTGCACTGAACCAGTAGGTAGCGGCTAATATTGCCTGACCTGCCTGGCCTCAAACGAAGGCCCGTTTATTGATGTTAGACAATAATCGTCGTCGACTTTGATGCCCGGGGATAAGCCCGACAGATACATCGGCCGCAGAAGATACATTTTGACGTCGTGCGGCGCGTTGGTGAGAATCACCATGGCTGTTAAAGAAGGCGGTTGAATGAAGCGGGAACGCCTACAGCCTGCAGGGTGTCGACGAGTCAAGGGGCGAAACGCAGACGTGGGACTCTGGAGGCTTCTCTGCATCTTTGCTTTGCTTTGCGTTGCTGGCATGGCATGGCATGGCATGGCATGGCATGGCATGGCCAGGCAAGGCAAGGCAAAGCAAGACGGGCCGACGACCGTACCGCCAATGGCTGATAGTACTCATGCTGGCGCTCGCTGACCTCACCGGTTCTTATGTTTCTTGGCTTGCCCTGTTGCGGCCAAAACGTGGCCGGTGACCGATGCGATTTGTTGCGCGTAACGTTGACTACGCTGCAACTGGTAGGGGTAGGTGCCCGACGAGTAGACCTCATAAGGCACTCCAACAGGCCTCACCGCCCACGCACCCGTTCAAGCTGGTGCATCAACAACATGTGTATCGCAGTTTGTCGCTGGTTGCCGTTATCGTCACCGGGTGAATGGTTTCATTGAGGCGTGAGGTACGGGAAGCGAAGCATGGGAAGAGAGACTAGCTTGAGTGAGTTGGACAGACGGACGAACGAACGAACGGACTGCAGCTGTGTCCCTTCCGTTGGTTGCGGCCGGGTCTCGGCGCAAGGAGGGCGGTTTGCGAGGTCGTGTGCCCGTATTGGACGAGGTGAGGGGAACACCCACGCGGTAGCAATCTATGTCGTCAAGGTCGCCTCGCCCTCTTTGAACGGAGCCACGGATGGACGGACGGCCGTACCTGACCCTCTTCAAACTGCAGCTGGTGCGGACCTCGTGGGGGTCCATATGGAGACAGTCTCGCTATCACATGGTTCCTTGACCCGGTGCTCCATTGCTCAGCAGGTGGATGATGGGTTGCTCCCCGCCTCGAGTCGTGCCTGAGTCAATGACATCTGTCGAACGAGTTGGACGGCGAGCGAGAGGCATGCACGACGACATGGTTGATTGATGGACGGCGCCCGAGTTCCGGTGAGTCAAGGATCGGGCAGGCTGAAGGGAGTGTCGGTGCCAAGGAAACCATTGAAGAAGAGAAAAGACGGCAAACCCAAAAGGTGCATGGGAAAACACCCGAGATGTGAAATGAGACAAACATGAGGCGAACGACAGATTGAAGGGTCGCCGATTCAGCGTTTCCTAAACCCAGCCTTCGTTCTCGGCGATGGACTGGCATTATGGCTGACTACTCTTCCATCAGCCACGCTTTAATCTGTCAACCGTAAGTAATCCACCCGTCACTGGTGGTTATTCTCGCTGTATCCGTACTAAGGTACGTGGCTAAGGCGGTCCCTCTTAAGGTTACATAGGTACATAATATAGAAAAAAAAACAATAGGAAACATAGTATAAGTGCTATACCTAGCACTAAAAACAGTATATAGTTTCTATAGTATTAAGAAACATAGAATTATAAAAGCTTCTAAGACTATAACTACCCTATTAACTAACTCTACTGCTTAAGAATATTAAAGATACTATCTAAATAGGTCTATAATAGTAATATAGTATACTATAGTCTATCTATAATTATAAGAGAACTATTATAATAATAACTATATTAAGAAACTACCTAAAAATAGTTTTAATTTTAGCTTAAATCCTCCTTAATAACTATATACCTAAATTAAACCTATATTATTTACCTTAATAACTAGTTACTTCTATTATAGAAGCTAAGTAATATATATATCTAATATATTAGCTGCAGTTATATAGACTATAAGGCCTCCTTTATAAATTAATACTACTTAATTAGAAAGACTTAGTAACACTTCTATATCTTATAGCTACCCTCTAGCTTAAAAATAATATAATAAGAATCTATAATAAAAGTTATATAAAGTAAGTAAGATAGTTCTTATTAAATTAATAGGGGTAATAGTAATAAGTTAATATTACGTATATTATATGTTATATATATATCTCTATATATGTAACTATTACTATTTTGTTACCCTTACGCCTAGCCTTACTACCTAACTTAGCCCTTAGCAACCCCTTTTCTAGGTGCCTAAGGCCTCTATATAGCCTACTGCCTAAGGTAAAGCCTATAATAGTCCCTCTAATATTTACTAAGCAACTAGGCTAAATTAGGCTAATAAGTCCTATCTCTATATACCCTTTCTAGCATGTATAAAGTGCCCTCTATAAGACCCTCTAATTTAATATACCCCCTTAGGGAAGGCCTTCTTATAGGCCTTTATAGCTTATAGCTGTAAAAGGTAGAGCTTTTACTTTATAATACCCTACGTAAAAGGCGCTTAGAAAGGGCTTTCCTATAATCTATAGTGTTTATAGGGCACTAATGTATAGGAGATTATAAGTCTCCTTAATAGCCTATACATCCTCCTTTATTATCTACACTTCTAGGTAAGCCTTATTTTTAGTAAGCTCTTACGCTTAGTTACACTTAAGAAACGCCTTCTTATTAGTTATATTTATTTATTATAGAAAGGCCTTATACTTTAATAGATTAAAGGCCTTAGTAAGTCTGTCTACTATAAGCTTTATAGATAGTATATATATAATGTTAACGTACTGCTAAGTAACCTCTTATTATAACTAGTAGTTATAAATATCTATATAATATAACTTTATATAAAGCTTTAAGAGCTCCTTAGTTATAAGATTAATAGTCTATTAATTATTATATTATATTTATATTCTTATTAGCTAAGGCGCTTTTAATATATATATTAAGTGCTAGCTGCGCTCTATAGGGAGCTATACTTATAAGCGTAATATTAATTAGCTAGTAAAAAAGGCTTTCTTAGCTGCTTATAAGAGCGCTAGAAGCTCTATCTTAGTAGTTAATATAGTAATAGTATCTTACTTATTAGCCTACTAAGTAATAAGGCCTCTAAAAAGCTTTATTATAAAAGCCTAAAAGCTCTTATAGTTATATAAATTATCTATAAAGCTTATATTAGAGGTAACCTCTAAGGCGTTTTTATTACTACTAGGCTCTACGCTAAATTAAAAGTAAAAGTAATATATATAATAAAGGTATAATAACATATAGTTAGCAGCCTTCTAGTAGGCTTTACTTAGGTTCTAATTAAACCTTATAAGCCTACTTACTATAAAAGCAATATTAGGGCGTATTATAACAGCAGCGTAAAAGATTATACTAACCTTCTACTAGTATCTATTTATCTTATAATACGCTATATTATTAGTATGTAGCAGAAGCTCTTTCTTTATTATAGAGGTAAATTTATATATATTATCTATAACGTTAGTGTATATAGGGAGCAGTTTTATAGCCTTCTCTATGTATACTGCTTATAAGAGCTAGAGTCTCCTGCTTATGTAGTTATATAGGACTTTAAGGCCTAGGAACTACTAAAGCTCCTAGCCTCCTTTAAGGTAATACTTTACTTAGAGGGTGCTTAGCTTCTTAATTACTACACGCTTATAGGCCTTTAGAAACGCTAATATGTATTATAGGCTTTACTATAGATAATAAGTATAAGTAGAGCCTATATATAGAATAACCTTTTGCTAACTACAGCCTACTTAGTAGGCTGCTAGTTATCCCCTAGAGAGCAGCTAGAGTGTAGACTCTTCTATCTCCCCTCTTTAGTGTAGATACATTTAATTAAGGCACCCCTATTATTAACTAATAATAGCTATATCCCTTATATATCTACACTAACTTAAACCTTAGTATCCCTTTAGTGCCTTACTAATCTACTATACACTTATACTATAGACGCCCTAACTAACTAAGAGGTCTTAGAGGCCTAGATTACTACAGCAGTAAATACTATAGTAGGTCCTCTCTAGTAGAGGATTATTAAGCTTACTAATAAATTATTAAGGTAGATTAAGACTACATCTATAACTAGGAATATAACCTTAAGCTATACTACTAGTAGGCCTTTAGTAGTCTGCTATAAGGCTACTTAATATAAACCTCTACTTAATCTATTAAAGTTCTTAGGTAAGAGAAGTAAATATACTAGCTAGGCTTAGTAGATAAGAAATAAGATTACTATAGACTAGCAGTTCTACTAGTCTAAAGGAGAAGTCTAATACCTAATTAACTTCTATCTAGAAACTAGTCTCTAGTAAGTAGTTACTACCTTCTACACCTTAGGAGGTAATAGTAGTATATATAACCCTAAAGACTTTATAGTATACCTTAACTAAATATATAAAGACCTAAATATCTAGTCTTATACTACTATATTACTATACACCCTCTACTAAAGAGAAAATTAGTCTCTCTCTAACTTCCTGCTAAAGTAGAAGAGAGTTCTAGCTAAAGCTAATAGAGGTGCTTAGGTAGATAATATAAAGATTACCCTCCTTAAAGGAGCTTTAAAGCTTAGTCTGTAGAGGAGCTTAGTAGTAGTTAACCTACTAGCAGACTATAGTAGTTAGCTTATAAGAGTTTAGACTGTATTAGAGAAGCTAGACTATATAAACTTCTATAGACTAAAGTACTTAGTAACTACTTAGGTTAACTATAATAGAGATATTTAGATAATAGATACTATTAAGGCTTATAAGGTTAAGACCCTAAGGGACTATAGCTCCTCTAGTAAGAAGGAAATATAATATTACTACTATTACTATAAAAAGGGCTACCTAAAGTAGGATTACTTAAAGCGCACTAAGGCTAAGACCCTCTAAGTATCTAAGGCTGTAAAGACTATAGCACTACCTTAATAGCTAGCGCCTACCTACTCTAATAAAGAGGTTAACTAATTAACTAAAAATATAAACTTAGAAAAAAAGTAGCTTAGGTGTAAAGTTAGGCACCTAAGCCTACTAGAGAGGAATAAGAGGGGTAGAAGGTATTTAAGGAAAAAGGCTATATAGAGAGCTTATTAGCTTTAATTACAGTATAAGTTAATAAAGAATATATTATAGAAGCCCTACTAGACACTAAGTGTAATACCTATGCTATAGTAAATTACACTTTTACTTATTCCCTCTGCTTACTACTTATAGATTATATTAGATACATACTTAATGCTTTTACTAATAGAAGTGTAATAGTTTACACCTAAGGGGTAGCTACTTTCTAGCTAGAGGTTAGTAGTTATATACAGACTATCTATATATATATTATTAATAGTCTAAATAAGGATATATTCCTTAGGAAACTATAAATAGAGGCTAACTATATAGTATATAACGTAAAGAAATAACTAGTCTACTATAGTATAAGATAAGTAAGGGCTTACCTTACTACCTAAAAGGAGCTAGCATAACTATAAAAGATTTACTCTACCTAGGTCCTATTGCTTTATTATTTATAGTAGTATACTAGTAAGTTACCTAAGAGAAGCTACCTTCTAGGGGAGTAGTAGCATAGGTAATATCTATTAGCTTAAAGAATATTAAGATAGCATTAAGGCCTAAGAAGCCTATAGACCTTAATAAAAGAATACTAGCAGACCTCTTAGAGGAATTCTACCTATTATTTAACTTAGTAAAGGTAAATCCCCTACTACCCTTTTAGCTAGGTATTAACTATAAGATTAACCTAGAGAAGAGGCTAGATAGTAAGGAGCTAGTACTCCCCTAGGGACCTATATATAATATATCCTATAAAGAGCTCCTTATCTTAAAGAAGACCCTAGAGGACCTCCTAGATAAAGGCTTTATATACGCTAGCAGCTCTGCTGCTAAGGCGTTAGTACTCTTTATAAAAAAGCTAGGGGGGGGAATTTACTTCTATATTAACTACTATATACTTAACCTTATTATAAAGAAAGACTGCTATATACTACCCCTAATATTAGAGACCCTCTAGAGAGTAGCTACTACTAAGTAGTATACTAAGCTAGATATTATTACTATGTTCTATAAGATCTAGGTTACAGAGGGGTATAAAAGAAAGACAGCCTTCTATATAAGGTATAGCCTGTTTAAGTAGCTAGTTACCCCTTTTAGCCTTACTAAGGCGCTAGTAACCTTCTAGTAGTATATTAACACTATTCTTTAGAAATACCTTAATAACTTTATTATAGTGTATCTTAATAATATACTTATCTTTATAAACAGCTTTAAGAAGGACTATATAGATAAGGTATACTAAGTGCTATACACCTTAGAAGCAGTTAGTCTTAACTTAGACCCTAATAAGTGTAAGTTTGTAGTTACTACTATAAAATATATAGGCTTTATTATTAATATAGAGTAAGGCCTATCTTATAACCTAAATAAGGTTAGAGCTATTATTAAGTAGCTAGCGCTTACTAGCGTAAAGGGGGTGTAAAGTTTCTTAGGATTTATAAATTACTACTGTATTTTCCTCTTAGACTATATAGCACTTATAGAGCCCTTAATAGCCTTTATAAAGAAGGGAGTAACCTTCTAGTAGTTACTAGTAGAAGATATAGCCTTCTAGCGCTTAAAGAAGCTCTTTATAAGATAACTAGTGCTCTACTAGTTTAACCTTAATACCCTTACTACTATAGAGACTAACTACTCTAGCTATACCCTAGGGGAGGTAATATCTTAGGAAGATAAGAATAGAAATACCTATATAGTAGCCTACTACTTATAAAATCCTATACTTATATAATATAACTATCTAATATATAATAAAGAGTTATTAGTAGTACTAATATACCTCTAGGCGTAAAGGGTAGAGCTCTAGAGTACTACTAGGTTCTAAGTGTTAACTAACTACTAAAGCCTATAGTACTTTATAAAGAAGTAATAGCTTACTAAACAGTAAAGCTAGTAGGTAGAGAAGCTTACTTAGTATAACTTCTACCTAGAATATAGGCCTAGAAGATTAGCTATAGTACTAGATACTCTATCTTATAGGGAATAAGATACACTAAAGGGATAAACTAATAAGAGAGAGTAGAGCTAAGTTATCTAAGTTATTCCTAATAAGGCCTAGCTAGTTCCTACCTAGCGTACTACACTTAAAGTCCTTAATATAGTAGTCTTCCTAAGTAATAAGAAGTTATAATAGTTATAGAATAATATAGTAGCTAGAGATAAAGACTACTAGAGAGTATATACTACTATATACTAGTAGGCCTATAGCTTTCTGCTAGAGCTCTAGTTAAAGGTGTAGATTATAAAGTGCTATATTAACTAATATTATTAGCTTCTTTTTAGAGATAAAATATAAGTCTTAGGAAGCTGTAATTTAGATAACTCTCTTACCTAGCTGTAAATAGTAATTATATAGAGATTATATAACATACTAACTGCTACCTACTTAGGGTGTAATAGGATGCTAAAACTAATTACATAAAAGTAGTACTAGCTACACCTAAGGAAACTAGTTAGGAGGTTTATTAGTAACTATAATATCTATAGTTATAGCTATATCTAGCAGCAGGCTAAGAAGGGCTTACTACAGCCTCTACTAGTACCTAGCTAGAGGTAGTTAGAGATTTCTATAGACTTTATTACCTACCTCCTACTAATAAAGATAAAAGGTATCTACTACCTATAGGTTATTATAAACTAGCTAGGTAAAGGCGTTATACTAAAAGATATAGAGATAATAGAAGTAGAGGCCTATATAGAGCGCTTTATAAAGATCTTCTATACTACCTATAAGATACTAAAGACTATAGTTAGTAATAGAGAGAGTAACTAGACTAGCTGCTTCTAGAGACGTTTCTATAAGCTTACTAGTGCCTACTAGCTGCTTAACACCTCTTTTTACCTCTAAACAGATAGTAGCACTAAGTAGTTTAATTAGGAGATCTAAGCTATCCTCTAGATAGTTATATACTTTACTTAAGATAACTAGAATAAGCACTTACTAGCTACCTAGCTAGTGCTTAATAACTAAACTGCTACTACTATAGGATTTAGCCTCTTCTTCTTTAATTATAGGTTCTATATAGACCTATTCTCTATAGTAGATATATAACTAGAGGATAGCTAGGAGGTAGCTACTACTAAGCTAGTGTAGCACTAAAAGAATACTCTCTATATAGTATAGGCTATAATAATAGCAGCTAAGTATAACTAAGAGGAGTTAGTAAACTGCTACTACAGCCCTATAGAGAGGTACTAAGTAGGAGATATAGTCTAGCTATCCCTAGCTAATATAACTACACCTAGACCCTTAAGGAAACTTAATTAGCTATACTATAAGTATAAGGTTATAAGGATTATCTCCTCTAATGTAGTAAAGCTAGATATACTAAGAGGGGTATATAAAGTGTTTAATATAGACCTTCTTTAGTAGGCACCTAGTAACCCCCTCCTTAGATAATAGGTTAATAACTTCTACCTACTGCCTATTACTTATATAGAAGGTAAGCCTAAGTAGGCTATTAAAAAGATCTTAGCTATAAGAGAGCGTAATAGAAATAGGGTATTACAGGCGTTAGTTAAATAGGTTAGGTATAGTAAGCCTACTTAGGAACCTTTAGATTAGGTTAAAGACATATAGGCTTAGGAGGACTATAGGTAGGCTACTAGGGGGGCACTAAGGCCTAAGGGGGGGGATACTATTATAGGCTTTACTATAGACAATAAGCATAAGTAAAGCCTATATATAGAATAACCTTTTGCTAACTACAGCCTACCTAGTAGGCTGCTAGTTATCCCCTAGAGAGCAGCTAGAGTGTAGACTCTTCTATCTCCCCTCTTTAGTGTAGATACATTTAATTAAGGCACCCCTATTATTAACTAATAATAGCTACGCCCCTTATAATACGTAGTTATTAATATAAAAGAAGAATATAATCTAGCTTTTCTGCTAGTAGTAATCTTTACCTATAATATATTAAAAGCCTTATGTAATAAGTTCTACTTTAAAGTGCTATTACTAGAGGAGGGGTAATTAGCATAAGCTATAGAGGGCTTTCTAAAGGCGTATAATAACGCCTTTCTTATAGTAACCTAGTAGTAACTCTATATATACCTCCTTATTAATATCTATGTAGATAAACGTATTAACAGCGTTATATTAAAGTAACTTTAAGTTAAAGTAAGTAGCTAGGGCTATTAATATTTAGAAGAATATACTTACTAACGTAGCTATATACATATTATATAAATCTTTTACTTATTAATTACTATATATAATAAGCCTTACCTTTACCTTTATAAGGTAGCTATACTTATTAAGCTTATATATATAGACCTAAATATAGTTAAGAATCTAATTACTATAAGTAGAGCCTTTAGGAACTTCCCTCTACAACCTTAATGTCTTATAGCTATAAAGATAGCTTCTTTTAGCCTCCTTAAAAGCGTCTTTAAAAAGGTAGTTTACTAGCTAACTATATAATATAGGAAGGGGAGGTAGGTATTTCTAGTAGGTACCTATTAAAAAGGCTGCTTTACTGCTTCTTACAGTAAGCCTACTAGCTGCCTCCTGCTTCTAGCCTATATTAAGCTACACGCTAGGCGTACCTAGTTACACTTTTAGCTCTATTATAGACGCACCTAGTAGACCTACACTTACTAGTAAAATAGGGTAATTAGCCCTCTCCTGCAGTATATAAGTGCTATCTAGTTATTTCTACTTAGCTTTAATATATAAGCGTTACTTCTAGTAGGAGTAACCTACTAGAAATGCAGCCTTAAAAGATTATCTTAGCAGCTTATACTTAAAAGTTATATTATTAGTAGCTCCTTTAAGCGCTTATAATTATTATTCTTAAGATTAAGATCCTTTTTTCTACCTCTTTATATTAAGTATGTCTCTAAGGGCAGTTATAAATAAGGCCCTTAGGGGTAGTATTATTAGTAGTATTATTAATATAAACCTTACTTTAGTATAAAGTAATAAAGGGGCTAGCCTTTTATAGTTATAATTTAAAGGGTCTTTAGTTTTATAGCTATAAAGGGTTAGGCTATTAGGGCTTTCTACCTCCTTAGCGTAGTTAGTATATTCTTAAATCTTATTAGCTTCTTTATCTACTGTATATATAAAGCTTCTTCCCTACGCCTCTTAGCGTATAAGATGCTTAATTATAGCAGCTATTTCCTATAGATTACTTTTATATATATTATTAGTAAGCTTTATAATATTACTATTAAAGGTAACCTTCTTATTAAACATAACATCCTATATAGTAAAAACTTTACTATAGGTAGGGCTCTATATCTAATATAAGTTACTTAAGCTGTAGCCTATAAGATAGCTAATCTAGGCCCTTAGGGCTAGTTATTAGCGTTAATTACAGTAGAGTTAGGCGTTAGTAGTAAGTATGTATACTTTGTAACTATATATATGTAGATAAGAAAGGTCTAGCTAAGTATACACTACATTAGCTTTACTCTAAAAGTGCTTATACTACAGTTAGTATAGTGTTTTCTAACTGTAAGACGCTTACAGCATACAGTTATAAAGGTAGGTAGCTGTTATATAGACCTTAGGCTAAAGGATATTAGGTAGGTATATATTAATTACTATACTATATACCTTTTGCTTAATAACTATAGTAATACGCTCTATAGCTCTATTTTATGCTTAGGTATTTAGGGTGCTTACCTTAAAGTGTATACTACACGCCTCTATTACATCTATAATATCTAAGTAGTATAGAAGCTTATTATTAGTCTTAATAACCTTTACCTAATAGTTATATTATACTTCTAATAGGGTAAGAAAGTCTATGAGCGTAGTAAGTAGTATCTTAGTAGTTCTTTAGCGTAGGTAGAAATCCTATATGTAACTACTACTGCAGTTAGAAATTATTATATAAGATATATAACCTATATAACTAACCTCTAGGTTATAGAAGTTAATTACTAAGCTGTTATTAGGCTTTATGTAGATTATAGATTTATATAGGCTGCACCTAGCTAAGCAGTAGGCTTTACCTTTTATATAGGTATTATAGTTAATAGTATAAATCTTATAATTATTAGAGCCCTTAAGACGCACTTTATAAGCTACGTTAATAATCCTCTTAATTACTTTAGGGCTTAGGTAACCTAGCCTGTAGTGCTAAGTAAGTAGGCTGCTAAGAATTAGTTTCTTATATGTCTTTATAGTGTATTTATTTTGTTAGTGTAATTAGGGTGCTTTATCTAAGCCTATAGAAGGTAAGGGTATAGTAGCAGCTAAAGCAGCCTCTACCTTAAAGAGCCTATAGTTAAGGACCTACTAGTTATAAATATTATTAAGGTAGGCTATAAAGGACCTATCTGCCTTTTGCAGGTAGTTATTTCTAAGGCTTATATCCTACTAAATACCTTATTACTTTAGCTTCTTAAAGGACACTAAGTTAGCTATAAGGCTAGGGTAAAGGGTAACGTTATATAGGGTAAGCCTTATAATAGTACCTATATGCCTCCTAAGCCTAACTTACATAGTGCTATACGCTTTAATAGGTAGTTACTATAAGCTAGCCTATAGGAAATTACCTACTAGCGTAGCCCTTATTATTTTAAACTATAAAGGCTTATTAAAAATATATACTGTTAAGCTTAAATCTAATATTACTAAGTAAGCTAGGTAATAAAGGCTTTTTATAGTGTAAAAGGAGGATAGTGTAATCTTTCCCCTATATCTGCTATATAGTTAGTTATTCTTAATAGTTACTACCCTTACCTCTTATAAGCGTTTAGTAAGCTTTAGGTTGTATTATATATACTCTTTAATTATAGCCTTAACTGCTTTACTCTACTACTGCTCTTTAGGGTGTGTATATAGAAGAGCGTACTAGTAGTAGTTAATGTAGTGCCTTAGGTTAAGGTAAAGCTAGCAGCTTATACATTTTAAAAGCAGTATCTCTACTACACTTATACTTAACCTCTCTTACTTAGGCAGTATGCTTTACTCTTATAAAGGCGCTAGGGGCCCTAATAATAATAAAGATTACTTATAGAGTATACTTAGCTTATAAGATTATATCTACTAGCAGCCTCTATAGCTATAATTCTTACTACTATAGTTTCTATTATTTTAACTTCTATAGTTACCTTTAGGGTTCTTATAACCTATATTAGTTAGGCTAAAGGCGCTATATATAACCTTTTACCTAATAGATATATTACTAAAGAGCTTTACTGCTTCTTATATATTACTTATTATTATAGAGATTATAAGATCCTTTTTCTTAGCGTCCTTCTTACTTTACTATAGGTAGGTAAATACCTATTAAGTAAGGTAACTAATTAAAAGGGCTTTTATAATATTCTAAAACTAATACTTTAAGTGCTATATATTAGAGACTTTATTAGCCTTTATATTATAAAGGGTGCTTTCCTATATAAGAAGCTATTTCTTAAGCTCTTTTACGTTAGTAAGGTAATTCTAGGCGCCTTTATAGAGAATTCTTTTATATTTTATCTACGCTTTATTACGCCTTTCCTCTAGGCGCTTAGTAATATAATTCTTAAGCTTCTTTACCTATTAGTTAAGGTGCTTATTTAGTTTGTAATAGTATTCTAAAAGCTTAATACTTATAGTATCTCTAAACTAGTCCTATAGTAAGGCATATTTTTATATATATGTTTTATACTTCTTTAACGTATTAATATATTTACTTTACTATTCCTTATATAGCAGTAGGTTACTTAGTAAGAGCTTATAGACTTCTTTAGCCTATAAGTTAGCTACTACTATAGGCTTAAAAAGTAATCTCTAACTAGCTATTAGGATTAAGGTTGCTTCTACCCCTTAAGCGCTTAAGGAGCTTAATCCTATACGTAAAGCTTAGTATCTTAGATAGTTATAAGGCTAAAAGCGTATTAGGCGCTTTATAAGTGCTATAATAGTCTTACTAGGCTTATAAGAATTACTTACTAATAGGTTAATTACTTCCTATAGGTTATAGGCTCTAGCTTTTACCTAGAGCTGCTTAAACTAGATAGTCTAATTAGAGGAGGATTTTAGAGTAATCTTTACGTTATTAGTTATTATTATCTACTTTTAGCTTATAGGAATTATATTACTAAGCTTATTACTATTAATTTCTAAGCGTATAAGACTCTTAATTATTAAATTAACAGGGGTAATAGTAATTAGTTAATATTATGTATATTATATATTATATATATATCTCTATATATATAACTATTACTATTTTGTTACCTTTACGCCTAGCCTTACTACCTAACTTAGCCCTTAGTAACCCCTTTTCTAAGTGCCTAAGGCCTCTATAGAGCCTACTGCTTAGGGTAAAGCCTATAACAGTCCCTCTAATATTTGCTAAGCAACTAGGCTGAATTAGGCTAATAAGTCCTATCTCTGCATACCCTTTCTAGCGCGCATAAAGTGCTCTCTATAGGACCCTCTAATTTAACAGTTCTTTAAGAAATACTTCCTAAAGCTTAAATACTAGTAACCTCTAAGCTAGGAGGAAGAAGATAACTTAGCTAAGCTTTATATAGATAACTTTAAATCCTATAGATAAGACATTCTTAGCGCTCTCTTAATAATCTAGATAATAGGCTAATAATATAGGTTAGAGGATTAGGTAGGGGATAGGAGGGGTATATAGCTAGTAGGTATAGAGATTAGTAGGTAAGGGTAGTAGTAGTAGTAAGGAAGTTAAGTTATAAATAAAACATAGTTCCTAAGAACACTATATCCTTTTAAAAAGGGTTGCTATATCTATACCTATTAAATTAAAGGGTGTATACATATAGGGCGTAACCTATACGTATAGGGCGTAGGCCTAGAGATAGGCTTAAGCCTAGCGTAGCTAGCCCTTTGCTAAATACTAGAGAGACTGCTGTAGGCTTCTTCCTAAGCAGTAGGCTCTAGTTATAGCCTTAGGCGCCTAGAAATAGGGTTCCTATAGGCCTAAGTTAGGGGCTAGCACAGTAGGGTATAATAGTTATAGTAATACATATAAGTAATATATATAATTAACCTATTACTATAACCCTTAATAATCTAATAATTAAAAGTCTTATATACTTACAAACTAATAATAATAAGCACTATAAAGCTATTTATAAGCTTATAAGATATCTACTAATACTACTAAGACTATTCTTAACAGTCCTACTAATTAGGTTCTCTAGTTTAACTAGCTTAAAACTAAGGTAAAAACCTATAAGCTTTAGGATGTAATTAACCTATTAATTACTATATATAACATATCTAAGACGCTTACTAGGCTGCTTACTAAGCTAGAAAAGCCCTTAATATATAATTACCTATATATAGGCGTAGTTATAATAACTTCTATAAGCACTACTGTAAATACCTCTTTAAATACTACCTCTTTAAGAGCTATAAGCGTCTTAATATATAAGATGCGCTTACAGACTGTAGCCCTCTAACAGCAGCTGCAGCTGCAACCTAAGCTACAGCCCTTATATAAGGAGCCTAAAGATATAACTCTAACCTTAGACGTTAGTTATATGCTTATATATATAGCAGACGCCTTATAGCATATATTACAGCTAGAGGATCTCTCTCTAGCTAACCTACTTCTTTATAAGGAGCACTACATATAATATAATAACAACCTATATATATAGGAGAAGCGCCCTAAGCCCTATAGCAACCTATATAAATAAATACACTAGACTGTTTCTACTAACCTTAAGCTTTATTACTATACCTCTAATAATAAGGTTAATACCTAAGTAACAGCCCTCTAGGCTTATATAGGAATACACCCTTCTAAATATAAAGAGAATATATATATTACGCTAGAAAAGGTTCTCTAAGTAACCTTAAGGCACCTAGAAACTAAAAAGAAAGTTAAGGCCTAGCTTATAAAGTAGAAAAAGGCACTCTATAAAGCTGCTACTAGTAGTATCTTAAGGACCTAGCTCTTAAGTAACTAGTTTAACCTGTTTATAGCAGCCTTCTAGAAGACCTATCTCTTAAGCTAGGTATATATATACTACTATATAGAGGTTACTAACGCCCTTAATAACTACCTAACGCTAGGATTAATCCTCTCTAATATCTAAGAGTTTCTATAGTTAGTAGATAAAAGTAAGTATATAAGAAAGGCTAGGTAAGAGGCTTTTAGCCCTACCTACACTAAAATAATAGATAATAGTAATAAGAAAGAGAGTTATAGGAACTATAACTATAGCAGTTAAGGCTGTAACTATAGAAGGTATAAGAGAAAGAGAGTGTTATTAGCTAAGAGAGTAAATACCCCTCTGCCTTTATAAGAGGCTAGCGTAACTATAAAGCATAAGCGCTTAAGTATAAGCGTAAGTATAGTAGAGATACTACCTATAAAGTATATAACCTTAAATACTACCTATAAGCTCTATATAGGCCCTTATTATAGTATTACGTAGTGCTTCTATATACTTTCTTACCTAAAGAGAAATAACAGACTGCTTAGTAAAAGCATTAAAAGGCTTATTAAAATACGCCTCTAGACTAATAAGGCTCTTACTAAGAAGCTTTAAGTAGTAAGAATGTTAGCTAAAGGCTTTAATTAACTCTATAGTAGGTGCTAAGGTAAGATTTCTATAGCCTCCTTTTACGTTACTAAGAGCTAATATTACTTAGCTAAGTTAGTAATACTTAACTTAAGTAGTAATATCTATATATTTAATAATACTATATAGTTTAAAACCCTCTACAGCATGCCTATAGATAACTTTATATAAGTAGGTATATAGTAGCTACCTATTAAGGTATATAGCACTATAGAGATTAAGCTCTAAGCGTATAGGAATTATATTATTAAGCTTACTTTATATAATATTACTCTTTATAGAAGTATTACTACTAACCTTATATCCTTCTTAAAGCTATAGCAGTAAGGGATCTAGTAGGATATAAGCCTAGGTAATAATTACCTACATAAAGTAGATAAGTCCTTTATTATTTATATTAATAAGGTTTATAGCTAGTAGGTGCTTAACTATTAGCCCTTTTTGTTAGAAGCTATACTTATAGCTGCAGTCCCCCTGCTAGCTATTTACATAGATAAGATACTACGCCTAAAGCATAAAAGAAACACCTTTATAATAGCTACCTATAGGAAGCCTATCTTTAGTAACTATCTTACCTAGCACTAGCGCCTTAGACACCCTAGCCTAGAAGCGCTTAAGAGGATCTCTAATATTACTTATAGGGTGTATATCTAAGGTTTTAATAAGCCTATTATAATAGTTAACTATAAAGCTTACGCCTTAGGTAAGGCTTATTATATAGTCTAAAGAAGCCTATAAGAATTAGTTATTTACATAAAGCTTAGTAACTACCTTATAGTTAACTTTTATAACCTTAAGGTAGGCTATATAGGTTACTACTTCTATATACTCTTTTTAGACTATATAATAGGCCTAACTTAGGACTTTTACCTCTATACCTAAAAAACAGACGTACTACTTATAATAATTACAGACTTCCTTACTATACTTAAAATACACTACAGCTATAAGGTAAAGGTAATTAAGACTAATAATAAGTTAGCTAATAATAATAAGGTTTCTATAAGCCTTAATATATATAGTATACATATTAAGGTAAGCACCTTAAATACCTAAGCGTAAAACAGCGCTGCAGAGTGTATTACAGCTATAATTAAGTATAAAGCTAGATGTATAGCTATTTATATAAAGCTCCTAGACGTCCTTTAGCTTAAAATTTACACCTCTATAACCTACCTTTATAACTACATACTATAAGCCTCTTATAGTTAGAAGACTCTATACTAGTTATAGTATAAGCACTTCTAGGGTAAAGATACTATATAATTTACCTAGCCTAACCTTTTACACTTAAGAGTCTATAGCTATAAAGCATATATACTTATAGTAGACGCTTAGCTTTACTGCTAGCGCCTAAAAAGGCTTACCCTACATATATAGATAGGTTATCTTATTAGCTACACTTTAAGTAACTTATACTGCATTTAGAATCCCCTTTATAGTAAAGTATTTATAATAAGAGATATTATCTTTAATAAAAAGCTTATCTTTAATAGTAATCTAAAGGCCCTTACTAAGGATATTTATAAGTTAGACCTTTAAGATATTTAATATATTATTAACTGCCTTATTCTTAAAGGCTAGCATAATATAACTACATTCTATATAGCTAATAAGGAGGCTAATAAGATCTATAAAGACTATAATAAAGCTAAGGGGGCGCCTCTAGGTGCTGCCCTAAGCGCCCTAAGCGTAGTAAAAACGCCTTCTAATAGGCCTCTAGCGCTACACACTAAGTCCTAGTTTAAGCTTATAATACTACTACTAACACCCCTAAGATTAGCGTTCTTTACTACGCTTACAGCAGCGTTTATAGGGAGGTAAAAAGGATCTTAATAAGCTAATAAAACCCTCTTTCTAACATACTGCTAGTAGTTATATATATCTTTTAAGGCTATATTTCTTATAGGGCGTATATATAATAAGTATTCTTATGTATATAACTCTATAAAAAATAAATAATAACTAATAGATAGCACTAGAACGCCTAGGTTATAGGCTAACCCCCTATAAGACCTTATGTAAAGTATAGACTAATCTTTAAAACGCTATAGTGTAATAGGATTATATAGTCTAGAGCTAGCACTTATAGTATCTCTAGAGGGAGCTTATTATAAAGCTAATACCTTATGTAGCACCTACTAGAAGGAACTCTTACTACTCCCTACGTCTTATAGTTAACTTTAATACTATCCCCTTAAAGACGCCTTCTATAAAGCTAAGATATTACACCTTAATAGCTATATAACCTTACGCTTATAGTAAGAGGTATTTAAAGCTTCTATATATAGTAATTAGATTCTTAGTTACTATTAGGTCTATACCTATAAGCTTAATAAGTATAGCTGCCTTATTAAAGTAAAGACTAGGCTTATAATATAAGGTAACTAATAGGTAAAAGATAATAGAGATATATATACTATAATGCTTATAGGTATATCTTTTTAAATCCTAATAGTAATAGCTACCTATTTTAATTATAAGCTGCTCTAATATAATATAGTAAATATATTTATATATATAGATATTAATAAGGAAATATATATAGAAATACTACTTAGACACTATAAGAAAGGCGTTATCCTATACCTTTAGAAAGCCCTCTATAGGCTATGCTATTTACCTATACTCTAGTAAAAGCACTTTAAGAAGGGTCTTATAGTGTAGTGTTTTAAATATATAGCTAGAGAGGATTACTATTAGCAGAAAGGAGAGGTTACCTTCTTCTTTTATATTAATAATTATATCCTTACCTTCCTAAAGGCCTATAAGCTTATAGTAATAAATAAGCTATATATATTATAGACTAAATACTACCTTAAAGGCAGTAAGAATCTTTAGTAGTTTCTTAGCTTTAAGGTTATATATAACTAAGAAACCTATTACCTATAGCTCTTATAGGCTATATACACTAAAAAGTATAGAAAACTACTTCCTATACGTACTAACGTTATAGATAATAATACTACTTAGTATACACCTATAATAAAGGAAGAGCTACTGCTATATAAAGATAATACACCTCTTATAGAGATTTACTATTATTAATATAAAGTTAGTATTATTCTTTATACTACTATAATAATACACCTAGATGTTACCTTTACTATAAGTAGGCTTATAAGATTTAATTAAAACCCTTTAGATACACACTAAAAAGCTGCTAATAGAGTTCTTTAATACCTCTATAAAATGTAATACTTTTACCTTTACTTTAGCGCTAAGCTAGGTAGTAAAGATAACGCTTTTAAAGTTACCTCTAATATAAGCTTTAGTAATAATACTCTAACTTAAAGAAGCTTATAAGCCTTTATAATAAAGCTTTTTAGAGGCCTTATTATATAGTAAGCTAATAAATAAGATATAGTTACTACCTTAATAATAGAAGTAAAGCTGCTTATACTTACTTAAGCTACTAAGGAGGCGCTTTTTATAAGCTAATTAATTTTATAACTTTAGATCTAACTACCTATATAGCGTAGAGATTAATTCTTATATATATTAATAAAGGTAATACTAATAAGAGTATAAATCTAATATAATAACTAGCAGACTATAAAGCTTATTATAAGTAAGATTTTATAGCTATATACTAAGCTTTCCTATATTAATATTTATAACTATTAGCTACACTAAGAATTTACTAATAGCTATATAGATGTTATATACACCTTATTATTAGAGCTTATAGTAGACAGCTTAATAAAAGCCCTTAATTTAGTAAAGTATAATACTTTCTTTTTCTAGCTTAATATAACTAACAAAAAGGAGATCTTTAAAGCCTACTACGTAAGGGATCTTATAATTAATAAAGCCTACCTATAGGTAGAGATAGCTAAGCCTAACGTATAAGCAGTAGAAGAAATAATCTTATAAGTATATAAGCTAGTAGGAAAAGCCTTCTTATATACGCTAAGATTACATAATATTAATACCCTTTTCTGCTGTCTATAGAGGCTATAAAGAAGTCTTTCCCTAAGGGGGTATATTAAATTAAAGGGTGTATATATATAGGGTGTAACCTATATGTATAGGGCGTAGGCCTAAAGATAGGCTTAAGCCTAGCGTAGCTAGCCCTTTGCTAAATACTAGAGGGACTGCTGTAGGCTTCTTCCTAAGCAGTAGGCTCTAGTTATAGCCTTAGGCGCCTAGAAATAGGGTTCCTATAGGCCTAAGTTAGGGGCTGGCGCAGCAGGGCACGATAGTTACAGTGACACACATAAGCAATACACACAATTGACCTATCACTGCAACCCTTGATAATCCGACAGTACCTAATGTCTTTCTGCTCTCTGCGTTCTACTTATGCTTCCTGCCTTCTTTGCCGTGGGAGGCGGGAAAGTCACACTTTTGGTGTTGCGCCACGAGGTCATGTACCGCTGCGGTATCTGTACCTGTTGAGCAGAACAAGGCGAACCCGCCTGGGCGTCGGCGCCGGTACGTACTTGACGAACCGCAGTCGTTGCTCCTGACCTTGCCGTACCTCGAGCATCCCTGCATGTTCGCGTAGGGCAGCTACGCTCATCGTCTGGCAAGCACATGTGGTCCAGTCAGCTCTTCCTTCCCTTGAAACCAAGAGCAGCTGGTTTGTTTTCCCGAAATGAAAAAAAGAAAACCCCGACAACGACGACGCTACAGACAACTCCTCGCAGAAATCGAACAAAAAGAAAAGCAATTCTCTCCGCGATGTGCATCCTTGCTACGGACGTCCCTTGGCTACCCGCAATCATTTCTTTACGCTTCCTACAGCGGAAGAAAGTGTGAAACCCCATCTGCCATCTCTCAGCGACTTGCAGGAAACGACTGCTCGGTGAGCCGCTCGGGGTTTCGCAGGATTCAAGAAGAGAAAAAATTGGATCCATCCTCGCGCCCAGTCTCCCTCCGAAAAAGCGTCCCCAAGGACGGACAGGACAGGAAGGGACTTGACACTATGAAATGGATGGTACGGGAGAGTGGATACTTCAGGTATTCACTCCCCTCGAAGCCAGTGTCGTAGAAAATTGTCATGGCACGACATATATGCTGCTGTGCTCATAGGCATCGCGACCTCTGCACATCCACCAAAAAGACCAATTGAGGAACGGACGACGACGCGGCGGGAGTGTTGCAAATCTGTACGTCAAATTACAACCACGTGTGTGTCCAGGACCAACCATTCCATTGGTTGTGCTGTCGTCAGTCTCAGTGTTAAGCAAGGTGTAATGCAGCATGCAATGTTTGCAACTGGTCGCACCGACTTCTGGTAGCCTCTTCATGCAGACTGCACACTGACTCTGGGTTGTGTTGAATTCTGGCAAGAACACACTCTTTCAGGCTTTTCTGAGCGTATCTCCTAGACGACTGAAGGCAAGATATCTTGGCTTTCGTATCCTGCCTTGCCTACTTTTGCTGTGGGGAGATCCGTTTGGTCGGATTCGGAGCCTTTTGAAGCCTTCCATTTGGGACAAGAGTGCTCAAGGTAGCTGGGTAATAACATCCGGGTACTATACCACAATGGGAGACGCGGTTCTAGCTGCTGCGGCCTGATTGGCTCTCTGGGCCGTTTGCTGTACCGGGGAAAAGGTAAAGAAAGGGTTTTCAGGTCGCTCTGTGAAGCACTCGATCGCGCTACCACCTTCTTCTTCTGGTAGTGATTTGGGAGAAGAACGCAAGGCCAGAGCACCTGTCATGCTCTGGCGTGACTAAATTGACGAATACCTTGACTCATCACTCATATGCCAGGGTACCTCGCGGTGCATACAAACTACACACAATGCCCAGCGCCACGGGGGACGCCTTGCCTTACCTTGCACACGTACAGGTATGGCGACTCGCCTCGCCCAGCAGAGCATTAACAAACTACAACTACACAAACTACATGTAGTTTTAAAAAGTTTTAGTAAAAGTTTTAAGTTTAAAGTTTAAAAAGCCCTTAAAAAGTATATTTCTACTCTTTATATATAGACTACACTAGATTTTTAAAAAGTTTAATTTTAACACTTAACCTTAATTTTAAAAGAATTATTAAACATAAATAATAATAAATAATAATAAACTACATACTACAAACTACAGTTAGTGCTCTAAGAAACTAAGCCTTATAGTTTCTATAATATCTTATGCTTAACTAGTCCTATTTAGGAAGTATAAACTACTATAATATTCTAAATTTAATAAAGAATCTAATAGTATTTTTTATATATTTTTCTGACTAAGCAGTAATAAGTATATCTAAGATACCTAGATTTAGCTACTAACTGTAGTTCAAAAGTGTAGTTTTTTGTCAATGCTCTGTCGCCCAGCAACATCGTCCCGATGCCGTCATCTGCCGCATTCAACCAGGCCTGTTGCTCTGCCCGCCTTTGCAGCCCGCCGCCCCGCCGTCGTTTTTTGACTTCTCTGCAGAGAGCCACACTCCCCAGAAAACAGGGTTCTCGTCCAAGCGGCCACCGTCTGAGACGATGCAAACAATGAGGCTATTGCGAGCTGCGAGCACCCAGTGCCCTGGGCATTCGCCAACACAGACGACATGGCTTCAGCCGGATTATGCGTTAGTATTGTTCACTCGTCTGCGCTGTGATCCAAGACAGAATAAGGACAAATCGACGATCCCCCCCGCCCAAGGAAGAAGCAACCATCTCGATCATTACACAGACCGTGCTGTGTGGTCCACGTCCTGTGGCTCGCTAGTTACAGCTCACCCAAGCCATCTTTATCAATCAGCCTTTCCGGCGTTCCCGTCCCTGGCTCCCAACCCGCCAACCAACCGCCGAGCCCTTCGTTCCTGGCAGGGTTATGTGGCTGTGGCTCGGTCTCTCTCTCTCTATCTTTCTCTTTCTCTCATTTCCCCACCTCCACTCTCTCTTCCATTCTTGTTCGTGAAAACAGACGCAAGCCGAGAAGGTGAATCGGCATCTGAAGGCATTTGGATATCCCAGGCGCCGCCAGTAGGTTTGGTGCGCGCAACTTTCCATTGCGCGGCCTCAACAAAGAACCTTAAAACCAACCGCCATGACACGAGACGTCAGCAACAACCACGAATAACCTTAATTACTTGACGAGTGGCACTGTACATACAGATACCGCTCCCGGATCACAGGATCCGAAGCCTACCTGATACTTCAAGAGGCACTGCAGACATTCAAGAGGCGGCACCGCCAGAGTTCAGACGCCAGCTGGAACAAACCGAAGGGATCCCCATGAACGGAGCATAAACGTCCATTCTCATGTCCTGCTAGGCGCCTTGGCGCCTAACTCTCCCCGGTCTTAATTTACTACGTCTCCGTACATGGAGTCAATTTTTGTTTGATGCTGCCACCTTTATCAGTTGAACGACGCTGCAATGCCCTCCCGTATTCTGTAAGTTGTAACAGGAAACCAAAAACAAACCGTGGCCCATAATTGGCTGTCTTGCCACCACTGGACATGGGTCTTAATCTATTCGGTGGAACGCTGGTGAACGAAGTGGTAGGCATAGATGTCACCTACTCGCAGCAACACAAGGATTCCTCCGGCCAGCGGCTCCTGTCAACCCGATCCGACCACGTACAGGACAGCCTCGACATGGCCGGGGAGGGCATGTCCAACATAGGCCTCCCCCCTCCCAGTAACGCTAGAAAGGGCGTCACTTGTCCAACTTGTTGCACGAAATCACAAGCGTTTGATCGTCCTCTGTTATTCGATGATGGGATACGCATAGAGGCCATCATGTTTACAACATGAGTAGCTCAAAATAGGACCGACCCCGCGCAAAGAAAGAGGAGTGCCTTCATGTTTAACGTTCGGCTGTTGGGTGGAGAACCAAGCCAATATCTGCTTCCATCGACCAGACTGGCCCAGAACATTCAAAGAACATTGCCGGTCGACAGCAGATGTACATCATATCGAACGGGTTATGCGTGGGTACTCGAGAGATACATCCATCCCCGACTCATTGCTAACCTGTGCTTGAGATGCGGTAGCACGGTCAATATACTTGTGCGCTGCAGGTCAACCCCAGCCCCCCCAACTCCCACCTGATCCTCGGTCTACGAGAAGACTTTAGAGCTTTTATTTCACGTCGAGAAGGCCGGTGCTGCTCTGGGCCCTCGAAATAGTACAGGCGACAAGTCTAGGTTGTCTGACTGGACACGCTGAGGGCTGTTCCAGCGCATCGGGAGTTTGGGATCGAGCCAGCCGGAGCCAGAAGTGTGAGACATGCAAGACAGATGGGTGGCACAATACTGCTGAACAGGCCACTTTATCCGATGGTGGCAGACCTACTGGAAGGCTACCTACACACAGGAACTAACATTGGTGGGTGCGGGCTGGGAGGGGAAGAAACCAGGGAGACCAATGCAGAGGGACCTCGAGCCAGTCTAGATGCACGGGGTCTGGAGTTCGGACAATCAAGACCGGCTGATCGTGCCGCGCCCCCGCTTTTCTCGGGATTCGCAAGCTCACCCGCGTCAGCGGGTGCTCACTAGCCATACGAAAAAACCACCCATACGAAAAGTGCAATATTACATAATAAAGGAATTAAATACAGTATTTAAGATCTAAGTAGTTAACTATAGAATAAATAGAGTAAAATTAATACTTAATTCTGTTAAAAATTAAGTATCTATTATGTATTTTTACTGTATTTTATGTACTATAGTATACTAAGAATATATAAGTTTAGTAGTTATATAATTTAAGAAACTATACTTCTATATATATTTTTAATATATATAAGACTTTAAAATTATTTCTAAGCTCTTTAATTTATTTAAAAATTATTAAGATCTTACCTCCTACTTTAAGATTAAGCTAATATTATTATATTAAATACTGTAACTATTCAATTCATTTATTATGTAATATTACACTTTTTGTATGGGTGGTTTTTTTGTATGGCTAGTGAGCACCTGCTGACGCGGGTGAGCTTGCGAATCCTGAGAAAAGCGGGGGCGTGGCACGATTACCGCCCTGTGCGCTTCGAACCCATTTCATGGCAAGGCAGGCAGATCGGCCAACTTGTCAGGCTGCTTCCGATCCTCGAAGCAAGGCCAGATTTCAGCCGAGCCGAATTAGTCATATTGGCAAGAACACAATGAACGATCTCATTGACTTCTTTTACGCTACAGAAAAGGGTTCTCGGCGGTTGCCCCCCAAGCAATATGCATCACCAAGATTACGGTCGGCGGTTCGAAGAGACACCATCTTTCTTGGGTGGGACTCTTCAAGGTAGTCGCTGACACACGACACACCCTCCGCTCCGGCGGCGGATTGCCCTGATCGTCCTGATCATTCGTCCCCTGGACCTGGACCCTGAATTGGTGTCTGGGGCCGACCGTGCCTCTCGAAGCAGTCGCAGCGGTCGGCATCCAGCCCGGACCAATTGCTCATGATCAGTAGAACAGCTCTACATGGACTACCTACATCTCCATGTACATGTTGAGTGGATCGAGTTGGCGGCATCATTGGGTTTACCCCGCCTTCAGCATTCGCTCCTTTACTTGTATGCTTGGTAGGGTATGCGTATCATGTGCCTTGCTGCAGTGCAAACTCAGCAAACTCAACCCTTGTTGAGCCTTGAGTACGGAGAGGCGATGCCTACAGGCTACCGTAGTGTAGACGACAACCGCATCCCACCACGACCACTACCATCGGAACACTTTTGCACCCCGCGGGTCTTCGAGCTCTGTGGCGGGTCAGCATCTCGGGACGACATGGCGTAGCCGCCAGCAGAGAATTTCCGGAAGGCCGTCGAGAAACCCCCTCCAACCTCGTCGATTTAGTGTGGAAGCTTGACCCAATCCTCCGCACCGGTCTCTTCTGTAAGCTGCTTTCGCCAAGTGGAATCTGGTTCGTGTGCCCTGTTGGCCTCATCTTGTCGCCGGTTGACCTCTTTATTGTTTAGATCAATAATTTACGTTCGTGACGATCATGGTAGAAGAGCTCTCCCAACCCGGCTCGCACATCACATCAGCACATGCCCGCCCGCTGCGCAGAGCGCTCCACTGCCTTCAACAACTCCGTTGCATCTGCTACCCCCCGTCAACGTCGATCCGGCGCGGCAGCAGCCAGCCACCGACCGCCGAGGAAAGCGGGCTGGCGGGCTCTCCCCTCGCCCTTCAACAAGCGTGCGTACTGTGTAGTAACGTGTGGAGCGCTACTTTGGCTCTTGCACCTGCCTAGGTACCGCCAGCGTCGTTAGGCCAAAGAGCTCTCCGTTGTCGAGTACGTACCCTTCTGGCCAGGTACCTAAGAGGAACCTGAAGGACTGGAACTGCTTCTGCTGGGTGCCTGGCTAGCCCTCAAAGCCACTTCCGGTGTTACCCCAACTCGGACGGTGTGGAGATCATGGAATGAGATACAGCGGGGATGCGGGAGGTACGTTTCTGGACACTCACTGCCCTCATTCTCGGCGGGCCCTTCGACACTGTGACCGATGCTGCCGCTGGATATTTGCTGACTGCCCAGCCTCTGCGACCTTGAGTGCCATTAATGGCCGGCCCCGGACGGAGTGGGACCTAGATGGGCATGGGTACATTCGATCCCACAGCCCTTTCCCCCCTTCTGCTGTAATTAATGCTGTTGCTGCAGCTGCAGCAAGAGAAATCGCGAGAGACCAGCAACGGCTGCTGCGGATGGAATTTCGGTCGGCTGGAAGGGAGAGGGGGGTCCCCTTTTGCTGTTATCCAAGATGCTGGGTAACTCAAATTGAAAGCCGGGACGTTGATCCGTCAATCTGCCGCGAAAGGAAATGGGGACGAAACTTGAGACGAAGAACCATGGGCCTTGGTTTCGTCTACGCGGTACAAGAGACTGGCAGTGACAGTGGCGGTGGCAGGCTCCCCCCCCTCTCCGCAGAGAACGAGTCAAGTCCCACATGCAGCCCGTTTCCACATCCTGTAACCTCCCGGTAAGAGGCGGAACATGCATGTCACGAGTTCCCCTTGCTTGTCGTCTCGATCGTGTTCGACCTTGATCTCGGATCAGCTACAGGTCCCTCCCGGGGCCAACGGTATGGGCCTGGCTGGTGCCGTTAGAGCAACATGTCTGAAACGACATGTCGACCGCGGTCCCCTCACTAGAGACGAGAAGTTTGCCGCGCCGTGAGTTTTGGGAGCCAAGGATCATGGCGATGGGGCGATGTTTCTGCCGACGATTGGCATGAGATATTGAGATCACGATGGATACAGCAATATATTTGAGCAGATTCCGTCCGCAGAGCAGACGTGAAGCGGCATGCAGCTGTTGTGCTCTCTCGCAAAACCAAGACAGGAATCTTCTTCCGACTATATTGCTGCTCAAATGAGGCATCATTCGATCCGGGGATGTAAAGTCACAGTGGAAGCTACCTTGTCATGAAAACAATGCCGTTTCGTCGTTCCGTCACGCCTATTCCAGCACCAATTACTGTGCTGCGCCTCGATATGTGAGATAGCCAATATACACCCTAGGGGGCCATCGTTCTGTCGTTTGTCCATGTGCGAGGCAAGATCTCTAGATCGGGACCAAGATTGTTTATTGGTAGGTATTGATGACAAGGCCAGCTCAAGATAACGGGGACGGTCATTCAGCAAGAGTCGAGCCGTGTACAACAATAATAGAATCGTATTGACCGATAACAGGGCTAAGAACGCCACCAAACAAAAGCTCAAAGTAGGTCTAAGTGCCGAACGTAGTGTTCGTTTTGATCTCTTCTTGAATTTAGCACCTTCTCTCTCCTCTCCCTCCTTCAACCAACAGGTAAGGAAACCCCTGCCCACGCCGTTTTAAGTTCATATATCCCATTATCCCATATCAGACTGGCCGGTAGTGATAGATAGCCATTTCCCCGTAAGCCTATGTTCTGTACATCATAACTGCGACATGAGGTTTTGGGGGTTCGGGGTCGCAACTCTCTGGACAGCGGTAGTCGGCTGGCTATTGTTCTTTCGGCCTGTCGCTTTGTTGATTTGCCACCTATTGGGTCTTGAAAAGCAGAATTGCGCAGTGGCCGAGGTAGAAGTAGATGAAGTGCTTAGTTTCTGTGTCGCAAAAGGTTAGCCCCTAAATAGCATCGGCTGCGAGCAGGTACGCGTGCCCGGAATATAGACCAACGCGTGGACTGTATACAAACATACCATGGGTCACGAAGCTGCCAAAGTTGCGACCGACAATGCAGTGCCATGTGGGACCCTTGCGCTCGTCGAACTGTGTGCCGGGAGCATGTCAGTAGCTGATCGCAATCGAGACGATAGAAGAGGATTAGGTTGGACAGACGGTTCGCTTGATGTGCTGGGCGATATCCTGAGTGTCGCGCATGTCAGTAAACAGTATCCCCGCCGGACAAAAAGCATGTCGGCAATAAACACCTTCTCAATTGTGAACTTGGCCATGGCCTCCTGGGCTGCAGAGGGGTTGTCAGTACACCAAGGCGGGGTCTAGCAGAGGGGCTTCCTGGGAATGACATTACGTACCAACCTCGATAGACTCCTGTTGCATGTCATCGGTCTGAAGATGTCAGCGTCCTGGCTTGGGGGTTTCCAAGTCGTCGGCGAGCCTCACCATGTCGGCGCTTTTGACCTGCGCTGAATCCCAGTCGCGTCAGCACTCTTCGTCGTATATCAGGATAGCAGGTTGCTCTGGTGTCACAACCGACCTTCCAACTTCTCGCGAGGGGCGGGTGAGGTGCTCTTTGCGTCGGCCATTGTGATAGGTGGTTACGTTGTTGATATCTCTTGTTTGCGCACAATCGTCAGCATCGATACAGGGCGTGGGTTTGGTTTGCGCAGCAGGACTTGGATGAGCCCCTTTTCCTCCGTTCTGTCTGCTGCTGCGCCTTCGATCGTCAAGGTGACCAACTCACTTATGCAGAAAGAGGTTGTTCTGAATTGGTGAGTCAATTTTCGCAAAACTGTGGATCGCTTACTTACATCAAATGCCTTCAATCAGAGAACTGGCGTGGTTGGCGAGGTTCTTCGGTGCTTGGTCGTCGCGTGTTTTGAGGAAGCCTGACAAGTGCCCGCGACTGGAAAGGGTCCCATTCGGTCGAATCGTGGTTGGGTTGCCATAGCCGCACGGATCACAGCTCCTTCCGGGGTGGCATGCTGCAGCATTACACACACTAACGTGACATAGAAGGCGGGGCTGGTCACATGCTGATAGCGATAAGACTGGGGCGCATAGAGGAAGAAAAAAAACTTCATGAAAAGTCCCGCTTCCTCGCATGTAAACAGTACCTTCAATATTTTCCTTCTCCTTCCGTCCCTCATACACATGACAGCATGGCCTTGCATTTATAGCCGCTACAAACACCCGAGCACTTGAGCTCATAAGCTTTCCTTACTAGTGCAATCGTCTTTTGTTTCTTTCGTTCTAAGATACCCCTTTCGCAACATCTGCGACTACTGCTGCTCCTACCACATCAATGGAGACCTCCCGCATTTTCGTGAGAGGGCTCCCGCCCAAGATTACCGAGGCCGACTTTCGACAACACTTCTCGGCTGGAGGTCGGGAGGTGACGGACGTCAAGGTCATCCCCCAGAGAAGAATTGGTTATGTTGGATACAAGACTCCCGAAGTTGCTGCCAAGGCGGTCAAATACTTCAACAGATCCTACATCCGGATGTCGAGGATCAACGTCGAACTCGCAAGGCCAGTATGTTGCAGCGCTTGTATGATACAAACCGACGTGAGAATACTCACACCCCTTTAACAGATTGCTGATCCCACCCTCCAGCACACAAATGGGAGTGTCGGACAGACGTCTGTGGACACGCCATCAGGCTCGGCCGCGCCTCAGCTGTCCAGTGTTGAGGAGAAGGACGCGAAGAAAAAACGCAAGCGAGATGATTTGGACGAGTCGGACCCAAAGCTGCGCGAGTTCTTGCAAGTCATGGGACCAAGCAAGAATGCAGCGAATGAGATATCGGATGTCATGGACCCTGTTGCTGTCAAGGAGCAGAAAAAGCTGCTTCAAGACGGCGAGAGTGACGATGAGTATGAGGCCATCCCGTCTCGGCCTGGGAAACGGCAGATGAGGGAGGCGCCAAAGGGAGAGCAGCTTACGGAGCCCATGCCAGAAAAGGACGAGGCCATGCCTGACGCTGCTTCGGCCCCTGAGTCCATGGAAGATGTGCCTCAGGAACAAGCTCCCGCTGCTCCCACCAACGCAGCCACTACGGATGATGATTGGCTTCGTTCAAGGACGAACCGGTTGTTGGACCTGGTGGATGCCAGTGAGGCGGTCCAACCTCCTGTCCAACAAGACAGTAGAGAGACAGCCGGAAGTGCACCCGCGGGACAGCGAGAGGTATCCGCGAAGGTTGCCGAGCTACCTAAGGCTGAGACCAATGGCGGAACCATGGTCGACAACGCCCTGGCCCCTGTTGAGAAGGTCGAGGAAAACGGCACCCTCGCCACCATCAAAAGAAGCTCCAGGCTGTTCGTGCGAAATCTGCCCTTCAGTGCCAACGAAGAGGATCTGCGGGTGCACTTTGAACAGTACGGAGAGCTTCAAGAGGTAAGCAGACAACTTTTTCTTTCATTTCGCTCGATGCCACACAATCATGTGATGAATCCAGATAGGGACAGCTTACATCAAATGATGGTTGATGCGAACCTTGGATCGGTATTTTAGTAGATGCTTCGATTTCCTGAAAAATGATTGCCTCCCCTGCTGCTCATACGGACCTCATGAATGGACTCGGATGGCTAATCTCCCGTTAGGTACACCTGCCAGTCACTGCCGGAGGCGCAAGCAAGGGCTTCGCCATGGTGCAGTTCACGAGTGCAGAGTCGGCCGTCGCCGCATTCCAGTCGACGGATGGTCAGACCTTCCAAGGGCGACTTCTGCACGTCTTGCCCGCCGAGGTAAAGCGCGATGCTGGGCTGGACGAGTTTGCAATTTCAAAGTTGCCCTTGAAAAAGCAGAACCTGATTCGCAAGAAGGCGGAGGCTGCGTCTAGCACATTCAACTGGAATTCTCTGTACATGAGCCAGGACGCCGTCAACGCCTCCGTGGCAAACCGGCTGGGTGTGTCGAAATCGGAGCTTCTCGATCCCACGTCGGCAGACGCTGGTGTCAAGCAGGCCATCGCTGAGACGTCGATCATCCAGGAGACTAAGGCATACTTTGTGTCGAACGGTGTGGATCTCGATGCCTTTAAGTCCCAGAAGCGGGGCGACACGGCCATTTTGGTCAAGAATTTCCCCTTCGGCACGACGATGGAGGAGCTGAGAACTATGTTTGAAGAGCACGGCACCGTCCTGAGGGTACTGATGCCACCCAGTGGCACCATTGCCATTGTCGACTTTGCGCAGCCAGCGCATGCGAAGGCGGCGTTCGCCAAGCTCGCGTACAGGCGCATCAAAGACACGGTGCTGTTTCTCGAGAAGGCCCCCAAGGACCTTTTCAAGAATGATGCCTCTGTATCCATGACGCAGGGCAATGAGGATCGGCCTGCCGGTATCCAGAAGCTCAGTGTCACGGAGCTTTTGGGCCGGGACGAGCAGGGCGAGACTAATGTGGTTACGACGTCACTGTTTGTAAGAAACCTCAACTTCTCCACGACGACGGAGAAGTTGGCAGAGACGTTCAAACCGTTGGATGGCTTCCTCTCGGCAAGAGTGAAGACCAAAATGGACTCTAAGAAGCCCGGACAGGTACTGAGTATGGGATTCGGGTTCGTCGTCTTCAAGACCAAGGAACAGGCACAGGCGGCTCTCCAGGCCATGGATGGGTTCGTGCTAGAGGGCCACACGCTTGCCGTCAAGGCTTCGCACAAGGGTCAGGATGCCGCAGAGGAACGCAGGCGGGAAGACAAGGCCCGCAAGGCGGCGGGGCAGCGGACGAAGATTGTCATTAAGAACTTGCCCTTCGAAGTGACAAAGAAGGACATTCGCACCCTCTTCGGCACCTACGGCCAACTCAGGGCGGTGCGTCTGCCCAAGAAGTTTGGCAATTCGACGAGAGGTTTTGCCTTTGCCGAGTTTGTCGCGCCCAGGGAGGCGGAAAACGCACTCAACGCGTTGCGAGACACCCACTTGCTAGGCCGCAGGCTGGTTCTAGACTACGCAGAGGCCGAGGCGGTCGACGCAGAGGAGGAGATTGCCAAGATGCAGCGCAAGATCGGGGGCCAGGTCAACAAGGTCGCCATCTCGCAGCTCATGGGCCAGAACAGGAAGAGGGTGAACATTGGGGGCGACAACGTCGACGAGATGGACATGTGAGTGGAGGGGCCGAGAAACATCAACAACTCGGAGAGGATAAGATGGAAACGAATCCAATACATCAACGTGTCTCTGTAATGCCACCACAACATCATGCATCAACCAACTCCCTTTGTACCGGCACTATCGCCGCGTCATTCTCTCAAGTACGTCTCGTCAGTGACATGACAACACTCGTACATAGGGTACTGACTGGTGAAGGGGCACGTCTGCTCTTCCTGTTCGCTCCCCTCTTCTCTCTGCCTTCAGCAGCATGTCACCAAGTCACCCACTTTCTTTAGCTCCAGTAAGCATTCGTGTCCATCTGTGTTTCTGTATGCCAATCTGTCTCGCTCATCCCTGGCCCCGCGATTCGAATCCCTGCCCACCACCCCTTTCACCCTTCTGGTCAATTCCCCTCCTCCCCTCTCCGGGCGCACCTCCTGCAAAAAATAAACCGTCCCGCTATTGGAGGCGTCTTTGCTCCATGGCGTCGGGGAGGGCGGGAGCAAAGGAGGGTTTCGTCAAACGGTCGGTGGGGTTGCGGAGGGCGAGTGCAACTCACTACAGTCTGTGCTATTTGGCTTTGCCCCGTGCGCCGGGACATCGAATGGCAATAGCCTCATCTGCGCGAGGATCGACCTCTTCCATCATCAGCGGGATCATATTGAGGTCGAGGCCGAGGGGAATACAAGGGCGAAGTCTCTACCATCCGTCATCTGTGCTTCCGTGGTCCAGCTGGGCGGCCCTGGCTTTCTCTGCTGCTCGCCTGGCCTCATCGCCTCCTTGGCCCATACGACAGGAATGCATATTTTCCCTTCCTCGGTGCTTTGTCTCTTCTAATATGGGCCGCATGCCAATGCCGCTGTTCCCTTTTCTCTTTGTTCTGTTTTGATCAGGACTCTATTCTTTTGTTAATGTCTTTCTTGCTTGATGCCGTTGTGGAAAGGCGTTGAGGGCAAGGGAGGTTCAAAGTCAGCAGCATCAAGCGACAAGAAAGCATCCTCGCTCTCTCCCCTCAACGAGAGATAAAACAAAATAATAATAATAATAGGGTCGCTATTCATACATCTTCCTTCTGATCCCAGCCCTGAGAATGGGGAGAAAAACGCCGCTCAACTTGGTAAGCTTGAATGAGTCGTGGTGGTGGTGCTGATCTGATGATGCTGGCGGTACGTATAGATGGAAAATAAAACAAAAACAAAAAACAACCCGCTCTGGGCTTAAGCTGGCACCCATCGAGGCGAAAGCTACCTGGACCAACCCCCTTGCATACCAACACCCTCGATTCGTCCAATCCTTCAGCTTTGAGTTCCCAAGACGCTTGCCATGTGGAAATGGCCCTTGTCGGACTGGCAAACGTCCATGCACACAATCAGCAGATGAGTGGCCCCAAGGGGAGAGTCCAACGGGCCCCATATTGGCCCTCCAGTACCAGCTAACGACTGTCTCGACAGTCCATTCCATAGAGCTGCCAAGTCATGTCAAGTCAGACTCGAGTCTCGCGATGTCTTTTTGATCTGCCAATACAACTACCCTCTCCCTATCGTTCCATATACACGCCCTCCAGGCACTGTCCTTTCTCCGGAGCTTCTCACCACTTCCCGCCCTCTCCTCTACCTCGCTCGTCGTTCCCTTACACCCTTACTACATAGTAGCATGCTAGCAAGCTCCCCTCGGATCATCGATCCGAATTAGCTTGCCGGAGCTTCCTGCGCCTACACGCCTTCTCTGCAGTGCAGGCGCTTCCTTTTCGCCTTGGGGTTACTTCTCTCTCATTCACGCTCACACACAAACACACTCACCCTCACTGGGCCCAGCCATCATCCCTTCGCTCACACAGGACCCCATTCATCCCCAATAATGCCGGCCAAAAAAAAAAAAAAAGTGACATCTGCCCTTCACCCCGCTCCGAGGGTCTAGTCCGCATGAGTCTCGCAGCCCAGAGCCTCGAGCGGGACCTGGCGGAAGCACATGCTCTGTAGTCAACTGTTCCAGAGAGGACAGGGCTGGGGATGGTGACAGGCGTACTCGGGGAATGAGCGAGGAGAGAGAACGACGAGCCACGGGGCTAGTAAGGGGGTATAGGGAGTGTTGCCATTGATCTGGAACCCGGGGTGCCGACCCAAATTCTAGTACTCGGATAGCTACTCCCACACTCACCACTAACCCGCTGTGCCATATCGCCTCATTGCCGTCTTCCTCTCTCTCGGTAAGCCGCGGGTGTCGTGGACGTACCTTTCAAACGACCTCGTTCGTTCCCTCGCCTCCTACCTTTCCGACCTTGAGGCGGGTGTGCCTGACTTTAGGAACTTATATTGACGTACGTCCCATGCCAGTATCATTCCTTTCGACCTCATCAAGTCTTTACACTTCCTCTTCCCACGTCTCTACTTTTGCATTGGCTAATAGTAAGAGTCAAGCAAGCAAGGTTCAGAAGCACTTTCAAAGGACTCGTTGGAGCGGTGGAATCCCAACATACACTCCTTTTTCAGCTTTACCGTTCTTCCCAATCAGAAAACACCATCCAGACACTCACTTCGCCATCATTACCCTCCATTCCAGCCAGTTCTTTCCAAGAGGGTGATTCCCACGAGGAATTCATAACCTTGGGTCCTATCACGCGGGAGAACAGACGCTTTTGCAGTCCCTTGACGTAGCAACAAAACCCTTGCCAGGCCCCGTCTCGAAATTCCTGAAGAGTCATTCCTTTCACCTCTCTTTTTGCCTCCCGACTTACCTTCCATTCTTTCACTCAGGGGCTCCGTTCTTGTCAAGGAATCCATTCACAATCCAGTCTAACCCTCTCTCGTGGGAGAAAGGAAGAAGACGAAAGAACGGAACGAGCTTGACGCATCAACCAATCCTCATACCATCTACCACCTCCAGAAAGAGATTCCCCGGCAACGCAAGATACTAACGCTATATACTCGAGAACCTCGCCAGATGGAGCACCCACGCCCAATGCTCCCGTCACAGCGCTACTCCCCCTCGCCCGTCTACAGCTATGATAGCAGACGATGCACTCCGACCGGGAGGCAACCGCTGAGGGAGTCAACTGGCAATGCCCAGTCGGCTGGCTCCCACCTCGGCAGCCTCGCCTCCTCTTGCCGCAACAGCCCTCTTGGTCTCTTCTCACCTAGCTTGACTAGCATACCCACGCCGCCCATCGTGCCATCCCAAGCTGGGCCTGGCTACAGGAGCAGCAACGGCCTACGAAGATCAGATGCCCTACACATGGCAAGACAGACACGTCTCAACATCAACCCCATTTACTACGCGCCCGAGTTTCGACCCTATCGGGACAAGCAGGATCAGAAGGATCCCAACGAGAAACAAATCTGGCCTCGCGTGCTGGAAGATGCCTTCCTCGACTGTAAGGTGTTTCCCTCATGAAGAACACGACATTCCTTTCTGACGTGTTTACTAGCCCTGCTCATCATCCCCCACATGGGAAGAAAAAAGTACAGCATGCAGGGAAAGCAGTTTGGACGTAACATGCTTATCAGCGAGTACCTTTGGATTGCCTACTGCTGCAGCTTGCAGCCTGGACAGAAGGCTGAAGAGAGGAAGAGGAAGCAAGTATCCAGCCACATCCAGGTGGTGAAAAAGATGTTTGAGAAGCACCGCTGCTGTAAGTCGACCCCCGCCGTTTCCATCCTTGCATCAATGACTGACATTCTTCCAGACCACTTCTTCTTCGTCAAGGACCCTGACAAAAGCGAGGCCCGTCTTAAGGACAACATGGAGGTCGCCTCCTTCAAGGACAACCCGGTCCTGATCGCCCTCGCTGAGGGTCGTCTTCCAGATGTCCGCCCCAACTATGAGTACTTCGCCCAGATTCTGGCCATGGACTCCCACGTCGTCATGAGGCCAAAGACGGCCTGGATCTTCGTTGCCTCTAATAACGTGAGGATGGACGAGGATGGCGAGGCGTACGACCACCATGGAAAGCCCCTAGACAAGAACTACTACCCCCACCTGGAGAAGAACATGCACAAGGAAGACATCACCTCGAGAGGTCTCAACGGTAGTATTCTATTGCATGAGTACAACAAGGAACTATCACAAAAGGAGTCCGCCGCCGTCACCGAACTGGCCCAAGAATGGGAGGCCAAGTTCCCGCCTCTGCACAAGTCGCTTGAGCACGCGATCCACGACAACAAGTGGCTCGACATCTTGGAGATGACAGTCACACTGGAGATCCACCCCCGCAGCAACTTTCCCGCCGGCTCCGAGCTCAACGGCTTCGTTGAGTTGAGCATCTCCCAGCCCGCGCTCCAAAACCACCGCTGGAAGTGCGTCACGAAGCTGGCGCGCCCGGAAGAGCTCCGGAGCGCCGACAACGACGCCTCCGTCGTTGAGCAAACGAGCGAGATTGGCCTGCAATACATCCACCGACCGGGATGTCAGGAGGGCAAGTTTGAATGTGACTGCCGCAGCCGTCCTAGGCAAGACGTCCGCGTACCCTTCCCCGCGGCGGAGTGGGCCAGCATACTTAGCACATGTGCTGTCTACCTTGAGCCCATCGAGGACAAGTCCAAGGTGGATGACGACGATGATGAGAGAGCCAAGGCCGCCGAAGACGCCGCGCTCGAAGCCGAGCGGACCACCGCCGAGCTGATCCAGCAGGTCGGCATGTTCCAGGAGCTGTGGTCCGCCCCGCCCGACAACTCGGACCGGCGGGTGTGGACGCGCCGCGGCATCATCCTCTGGAAGTTTCGCACGATTCACGCTTTCGATGACAAGTGGAACCCCATCTTTGAGAAGCCAGCACCACAAAAGGGAAGAAAACCTGCCGACGAGGATGGCGAGGAGCATGGCGCTTCGTCGAGGCGCGAAGGTCGTTCAAAGCGGGTTTTCAATCCCGCCGGTACTACCTGGCGGTTCCTCACGGCTCTAGATCCCGTCTCCTCTGCCCATCAGCAGAACGTCTGCATCAATCCTGCGGCTGCCTCGGGCCGTGACATGCTCATGGCCCCGACACCTCCCTACTCTCATCACCTCGCTGCCGTCATGAACGACAACCTCGGCTCTGCTTGGGAGCCCGTCTCAATGGCCGGCCAGCTGCCTAGCCTGGCATCTACCGGGACACTCGGAATGATGGACAATTTCTCTCATGGGCTGGCGACGCCTCCACCAACGGCATCAATCCACTCGTCATACGCGAGCAGCTATGACGGCAGCCACGATCTGGCCAGCGGGTCCCATCACCACCACCACCACCATCAACTCGACTTCCTTGCCGCAGCCTGCACTAGCTCCATGGACAGCCAGAATACTCTGGTCACTGACATGGGCTCGGCTCCTGCCGATCCTTTCCTGTCGGCCACGGCCGGCATCCAAGTTTCAAACGGTGTCGGCGTCGGCGTGTACGATGAAGGGGATGTTGAGGGGATGTCCGATTGGGATACTGCGACGTCGTCCTTCCACAGCCTCAATCACTGGAACGGCTGGAACGAGTCGTCCGATGCAAAGACGCAGCAATGGCAGAACGAGAACCAGCGCAGCGTGGCGGCCAACGCCAGCCTCTGGAGCGAGGGCAAGGACCACCAGACGTGGCACCAGCCGCCGTGGGCCCAAGCCGTCTCGGCAGTCGCTGCCGTGGCCGGCACGGACGTTAGATCCGGATGGTCGCCTGTGGACCAGCAGCGTGGGCTGCCCTCGCTGGACCAAATCAGCCCGCTCAAGTCGCTGGCCGGCAGGAAGAGGGCGCGCTCCAACAGCCTCGACATGGAGAACCGGGAGAACTACCCCGCCACAGCTATCCAGAAACTGGTGCACCATCGAACGTCGGCCTCTGTAATGGACAAGGGCGGCCACGGACACCATAGTTGGGAATGAAACATTCACAATGCAGTTGGTGGATGGTAGAGAACGTGAACTTCTCGCAAGGCAAGTGGGTTACTCATTTGACACACACTCTGTGAGGCACACACCTGCATGCAGCGGGCATCTGAGTAAAAAAAAAAAAGGGGG
>NWBT01000048.1:5997737-6009050 GCA_003386485.1 Colletotrichum lentis
GGGGGGCGTTGGGGTTGGGGTTGGGAAGCTTTGTGCGGACTTGGTGGGATGACTGACGACCGACTCATGTGTGAAACGCCTCAGAAAATGTCTCTTCAGGGGGAGGACCGGTGAAAAGAATGTGATTTAACGTACTATTGGAAAGAAACAGCACCCGTTGATACCAAGAAGCCTGCCATGCGGAATTAGTACAGGGACCAGGTGCGTGTCTTGGGGCAAGGGAAAGAAAGCGAAAAGAAAACACATGTTGCTCCGGTTTCCACACCATGGTTGCATTGGTCCGACAAGATGTGATGTTTCTCCTGTCACCTTTCATGCCCGCAACGTAGGTTTGGACGAGCGAGTGGTTCGGAGAGCCTCGCCGAAGGATGAGATGAAACTCATAGAACAGGAACTACGGCATGCAGTTGGTGTCTTGTCATGTATTCGCATTCGGGGGCCACCTGGTGTGGGCGATTTCTTTTCATCAGCGTTTGATGTGATGGAAGCTTAAAATCAGATCATCCCATGCATGCCAAGACCGGCGTTTGGTGACGCACACCACAGCGACTGCCAAAATGTGGCCCCTCGTTTCTTCGCTTCGCATAATCACGGTGGCTGTCTGGTCGATGGAGTCGAGTGGAATCGTCGCCGCTGTAGCGCCCAGATGGAGTGGTGCTGCTCCATTGTTGATCGATAGCAAGTGGCACGTCGAGTTGCGTGTTTCACGCAAAAGCAAGAGGATGAGATGCGGATCAGAAGGAGGGGCGGAGCGCACGTGGGCACCTATCGTACCATGTACTGCAATGAGAGCACTCGGAAGAGAACGATTGTTGGGTACCTAGGCGGGGGATGCTCGCAGGGGTTATTCTTTCCCCCTAGTTGGGATGGGAAAAGGTTGCGGATGGTGGCCCGAACAACGTCGACGGTGGACATCGATGAGACGCTGCGTGTCTGAACGTTGGCGATCGCCATGTGTGATATCATGTACAGTGGCAAAGATGAGGGTTGAATAAGAATGTTTCTGCCCGCAGCCTGAATAGTCTATTTGCGCAACCGCCAATTGATGATGGGAGTTGAAATTGTGGCAGCTGTTGATTGCGCGTTGTCAATCTCGCGGTGGTAGTGATCAAGCGCTGTCGATTGAGCCTCAGCCACGATTGGGTATGAAGCCGTTCCCGTGGATCTTGTGCCGTGGCGGACTGTGGAGTATCCGTGAAGACCAAGGTGCGCACAGACAATTGGGCAGGGACGATTGGCGAATTCCCACCAGCGACGAGGATGCGATTGTTTGCCGGGGCATGCCTTAAAAGTCAATGTATCCAGGGCATTGAGCACGGAGGCGTAGGTGACAATCTCTTGGCAACAAAAGGCATGGTCCACGGTACATAGGGGGCCTTGAGCCCTTGTTTCGCGTCGATTTACAATGCATTCTTATAGACGCCATGTAGCGTGTAGGCGTCCAAGCTTGTGCTTTCAATCCTTGGTGGGTTACACAACCGACCGGTCTGGTTTACTGGGCCTTGGTTCGTTTGGATGGACTGGTACTGACCGGATCAGGGTGCCGATGGCCGTTGCAGTAGCTCACTGATAATCCCGAGTGTGGGATTCGAAGTAGGTTGGTGCTCTGAAATGAGTTGAAATCCAGTATATCCGTGACTCTGTCCGCAACAAAGGAGACAGGGGACTCTTGGCTAGGAGTATTACGGTAGGAGGCAAAAGTAAAACCCCCCTGTGAGGTAGATGCGGCCGTGCTTCCTTGATTGCGAGCACATCAGCGACGAGATTCTTGTGCACGTCCACCACAAATCCATCCAGTAAGAGTCACGGAGCTTGTGGGCGGAAGCTCCACACTGCCTGGTAGGAAGTTTAAACTTACACCTAATACCATAGTGCATATATTTGTACACGTCTTGAAGCATTCGCAATTTCGATTTGGTAGCAGCCAGGTCTGGCACAGAACACTGGTCAGCGTTGGTAGTCGCCCGGACAGAAGTGGGGACTTGTTCCCTGTTCATTCCACTTTCGTCGACTGTCCGGCGGTAGTCTGCGCCAACGGTAGCCAGTCGAGCAGGCTCTCAGACCCTTGTTTCTGGGCGGCGCGGCAAAGCGAAAAGGGAATCAAAGAGGCTGAGTCAATCTGGCGGGTGACGGCTGTGGACGTAGAAAACAGGCAACGACGGGAATGGCGTCGGCGCGTCGATGGTGGACCGTGGTCGATCGGTGGTCTGTGGAACAAGCAGGAAAAGTGCCAAATTTGGCAGGCGCCGCCAACGTGCAGAGCGCTCGCTGCCAGTCAAGGTAGTTGGGGACCCTTGTGTCTGGAGCTCGCCTACTTCGGGCAGGGGCCGCATGGACATGGTTGACTGGATGAGGTACATCGGCTGGCTCTCGACTCTTTGGAGAGTGTGAGCCCCTTGTTCCAGATTTTTGCTGTGAAGCATGAAGACCAAAGTCTCCCACCCATACGTTTTGGCCTGCAGAGGTACACGTTTCGTCGTTCGGTGCCCATCCTTGGACACACGGGCGACGACACGCACAACCGGAACCGAGGCGCCTATCACCCCTGCTCAAGATCGGTGCTACCCCACGAGGGCTGGTACCTCACAGCGGCAGAGCAGCGCCAAAGGGTACATCCAGCCCCGTTGCAAGCTCCACCCGCGCGCAGGTTGTAGCCCGTAGCGCGGCCCATCTCCCGTCAAGTGCCCACTGCCCCAACGTCTCCCCCAAGCTGCCACCAGTACGGAGTACATTTCAACCACAACCGTTCCTTGTCAAACGTCTACCATGGGGCTTTTTGCGCATCGTGCTCGACTGGCGACCAGCAGCTCGCACCAGAAACATGCCTTCTTCTTCGTCCTATAGTAAAAACACCGTTCGACCCTATGGCCAGCCCCCCGGCACTCGAGCGGTGTCGCGCGCTCTTTGGCTAGGTGCCCAAAAGCCCCCCCCTGTCCGAGTGTGCGCATGCCGTCCNGTCCCCCCCCCCCACAGCTGTCGTTTGGGATCGCGAATCCCAAGATGCGCCGCATGGGTCTTTGCTTGCCAGTCCGAGGACCCATCTGCGTCGATCTTGACTCTCGCCCACCCTTCTCGACTGGCTGAACTGCGAGCACGAAGAAAGGCATGAGTGTATCCGTAGACGTGTAGGGATTACCCAGGGTAAGGCGGCAGATGTAAGCCATGTGTTGCCGCGCCCGAGGAGGAGATAATCGTGATATTAAACCCAGCCCAGTCGCACATCCCAAGATGCTCTCCTGTTCTCGACCTCACCTCCCGCATCGACCACACGCCTCTCTGTCCGGCCTCTCCAATTCTACGGGAGTCGACAAAAGGAAGAAACAATTTCATTGTTTTCCTTTTTCCCTGGTGGCCCATTGTCCTGACCGCCTAATTTCCATGGCCCGCGCTTGAGGCAGGCAGGCACCTCCCTTTATCTGTTCATTGTTCCTTCCTCTTTCCTCCGCATACAAAATCGACCACCCGGGCTGTTCGCTCTTGCCTCGCCTTTCAACCTCACATTCACCGCTGCCCCACTCAAATCAAAGCATCGCCTAGGCCTCATCAATTCCCTCCTATGTAGCAGCACAGAGGGCCTCACTTTACTTGTCTTCTTTGACTTTTTAATTCTTGACTCAGCTGGTACCTGACTGCGCTGGTCGTATTAATTATTAAAAGAAATTATTAAGTGTGTGTGTATGTGTGTGCGCACAAACAAATAACTTGATCCTGCTCAGCGCTCCTGCCCAGTCAACAATATTTGCCTACCTCGTCAGAGAGGCTGCGTACTTAAGGGTCCTTAAGAGAAGTTTTCTATCCTAGACTCTTCTTATTCAGAATCACAACAAACACACAAAAGCAAAACAATTACAAAGTCCTGCCTTCTCGACTCTTCAGGAAAGACTCGGCTCGGAAAAAACCACATCAACGCGCTCCTTCCTTCTCTGTAGCTACCTTGCCCCTCACCTGGTTTGTTTACCTTCTTCCCTCCAGCTCACAATAGCAAGCCCTAACTTCTTCTACCAGCCAGAAAGCTCCCACTCCTTCTGAGATTTTTTCTTTCTTCTCAAAAACCCATCACCACAATCCCTCACTTGACCTTCCCTTTGGAATCGCATCGCAAATCCATCACATTCTTCCTTACCTCTTTTTGCTCTGCGAGCATCATCAACAGTTTCCGATTCACACAACCCAACAAATTCCTTCCCCTTACACAAACCAAGTTGCCATTACCCCATTCACCTCACCGCTCTCACAACAGTCACCATGGTTCGCCGCAACTCTCTCGCCGTTGCCATCGCGACCATGCTGGGTGCTCCTCACCTTGCTGAGTCTCACACCTGGGTTGAGCAGCTCAACCGGGTTGCCGCCAACGGCACCCTCATCGGCCCTGCTGGCTTCTCTGCCGGATGGCCTGGACGCATTGGTCCCGCCTTCAACGACGCTACGTTTACTAACCGTATCCCGAATGATGGCTTCGCCATGTGCAAGCAGACCCTCGGCAACCAGTTCGAGGGATTCCCTGCCCTCACCGCTGCTCCTGGCGATTTCGTCTCTCTTCGTTACCAGGAGAACGGTCATGTCTCTCTCCCTGGCGCCCCGGAGAACAAGCCTCTGAACCGTGGCACCATCTTCATCTATGGTACCACCCAGCCCAAGCCTGAGGATACCCTCTTCGATATCCACCGCCAGTGGACCACTGATGGCAAGGGTGGCGACGGCCGTGGCCGCCTCCTGGCTACTCGCAACTTCGACGATGGTCAGTGCTACCAGATCAACGATAAGTCCATCTCTCAGGAGCGCCAGGCCAAGTTCCCCCACGAGGCCGCTCAACCCATGGGCCGTGATCTCTGGTGCCAGTCGGCCGTCCAGCTCCCTGAGGACCTGGCCCAGGACTCGGACTACACCCTCTACTGGGTCTGGTCTTGGCCTACCCTTGTCCCGGCCGCCGCCGCTGCCTCTCAGAGTGGCCAGTTCGCCGACTTCCCTGCCGGCTTTACTGAAGACAAGCGCGCCGTCACCTCTGAGGATGTCATCATCCCCGAGATCTACACCAGCTGCTCCTCCATCAAGGTCAAGGGCGAGAAGCTGGTCAGTGGTGCCAAGGCTGCCTCTGCCTCTGACAAGCTCGCTGGCTTCTCTTTCCCCGAGAACCCCGACTACAACTACAACGCCATCAAGGACCAGCTTGCCAACCAGTTCCAGGTCAGCGTCGACGGTCAGGATGACCCCATCAACTCGAACCCCAACAACGGCACCCAGAGCAGCGCTCCGGCCACCACGGCCCCTGCCACTCCCAACGCCCCCGCTGCTGGAGTTGCTGATGGCGCTGGCAAAGTTCGTGTCGTCACTGTCACTGCCGACCCTGTCACCCTCTACTCGGTGGTCACCGTCACTACTCAGTCGGCTCCCACCCCCATCCAGAACCCTGCCGGTGATGGTGGTGCTTCTCAGGCCGGTGTTGGATCCTCCCCTAAGGGTCGTCACATCCGTGGCAGAGACTCTTGGAGCTTCGGCCAGCGCGACTAAGCTGTTTTGTGTTAAGTCATGCAAGCACTATCAGGGACACACACACTGAGTGATGCATTCGTCGACTGTTCTGTCAGGAGGCATTACACCAAATAGCACCCCAGCTTGCTTTGACAACTGCAACACTGGATCGTGTTTTTCACAGTTCAAGGAACAGCTTTCTTTCTTCATTTCTTTCTATTCTCTTTTATTCATTCACTTCTCAGCAATACCCAGCATTGCCTGTCACCCTCTTGGAGGATGGGCTCTTTCCAGTTGTTCAGCCACTCGGTACATACAGTTAGAGTCATCGCGTTCTCCTCAACTTTCCGGCATTCACAGTCACGGGATTGGACAATGGATTATGAACAGGAGTATCAAGGCATCATTTCGGATTGCAACCACCGCCCCAAAGAACCTGCGTGGGCAGGGTTTTTCTTTTCTTCTTGACGACTCTGGCATATAAAACGGAATGGAATTTCCGGTGGCGTTGGAGGACAAAGGATGATACCAACTTCTTTTTCTGTCATTGCCTCATTTGGCTTCGAGGTCTTTTTCTTCTCTTTCTCAATTTCAGGTCTGGTATGATTCGGGAAGCATATCCCCCATATTTCTCATGCCGCTCGGCTTCCAATACTCAGCCTTTGTGTCTTCCTCTGGGATGGGCGGCTTGATGCTGCACTTAAGAGACACTGGGTGGGTGGAAGAAGTGGGTGTGAAATGGATGATGAGGCAACACATCAAATGTTTATGGAACGCAGAGGCTCTAGTACTCGACGGGACGTTTGGTAGTACTATGGAAGCTAGTTCACACACTTCTCTTGCACACTTTTACGTGACACATGTAATGCAACCTGACTATGCATGTCTTTGTGGAGTGACTTGCTATGTGCCCTTGCTTGTTTGGTTCTTTGCAGGGTTTGTCCTCTTGAGTCATCACTCAGACTACAGCTTAGGTTCTTGGAATGATTCAGGTGACGTAGGTGACCAAGTCAGATGTGACTCCCCATAAATTAGACAGTGCGGTTGTGATATAACACAGGGCTAGACATTGTTATAGACGATGGCTGGGCAATGCTGGGTATGCCTGCTCTATCGGCAGGCAGCCCACAAACTCGCCAAGGGTAGGCCCTCCAGCACAAACATGTTAGCGTATACCAGAGGTTTCTGGAGGGGCATAGTATGTATATATGTATGCCACTAAATGAAAACTCGAGAAGCCTCTCCTTGTCCTGGGTTGCTAGTGCCTTCAGAAAATCCGGATGACTCTTCTTGTACGAGGGGATAGGCGGGAGACCTTGCCCTCATGAGTCTCTCCAGTCGGGTCAGTCCTTGTGCCTCGAACTGAGGGGACAGAGAAAACTCCCCCACCGGCTAAGGCATTGCAAATATAGTTGGAAGCTCAACCCTCAGAACCTGCTCTCCGATAGGCCCCGCCAGCTTTGAGATGCGGTGCAAGAAACAGTGAGGGCAACGAGTTGACGGCCTGGGAAGTTGGAAGCGGCAGGGATCACCCGCAAATCAAGGCAGCTCACAAAATACGCAGGTCCAGTTGCTATTGAAAACGACTACCTGGGAGGATGAGCCTCTGGTTGTCCGTCTCCGGTTGTCTGCTGTCTGGACAAAGCTACTTCGAAGCTGCACGTAGGCGAGCCGTACAAAGACCAGGAGGCCCCCGACGAAACAAAGGCACAGCGGCATGTCCATCTTGATGGGTCTATCTCTGTCGTCCTGAATGCGCCTCGGCCTTCATAGCCTCGGGTCTACACTAAAGCACCAAGGCGCTTTGGACCCTCGAAGTTTCGCTACCTCGTCCAGATATCGGACCGCCAACCTCGCCAACCCCTCGTGCATCGAACAGCCGCGTACCAATCCTATAAGCCAACTCACATCTCGCCGCACTGCGCGATGACGACGTCCTGATTCGGCTGGTCTTTACCGCGGTACCCCGTCTTGGTGGCCTCCATCATCTTGACAATGTCCATGCCGTCGACGACCTTGCCGAAAACGACGTGCTTGTTGTCAAGGAAGGGTGTCGGGACGGTGGTGATGAAGAACTGGGAGCCGTTGGTGTTGGGGCCGGCGTTCTACGGGCGCAAAGAGGACATGTCAGCAAAGCACCATCATCATCGGGACAACGACACACGCCAGAAGAGGGGGGGATGAAACAGGGCGAGAAATGCAAAGGCGGTTGGGAAGAACATACGGCCATGGAAAGCAGGCCTGGCTGGTCGTGCTTCAAGTTGAAGTTCTCATCCTCGAACTTGGAGAACCCGTAGATGCAGACGGAGCCCGTGCCGTCGCCGTTTAGGAAGTCGCCGCCCTGGCACATGAAGCCTTGGATCTGCAACACGTCGCCGTCAGTCTCATGATATTCTCTATCCTGTCGCAGCATGTCTTTTGAGGAAGGGTCGGGCTCGTGGGGAGGGATTGCGGTAGGTGGCCGACTCACTATGCGGTGGAACTTGGAGCCCTTGTAGCCCTGCGGACGGCCACGGGCGTCCTTGGACTCGCCGGTGCAGAACTGGCGAAAGTTCTCGGCCGTCTTGGGCACGACATCTTTAAAGAGCTCGAAAGTGACGCGGCCCAGGGGTTCACCTATATTTCGTTTCAAGAGGTCAGAAACGGTGCCCGGGATGGATGGGCGAGAGGACCCTAATCGCCGGGGGCAGAGATGGAAGACGGCGGAGGCGGAGGGCGAGCCAAGAAGCCGACAGAGACCAGAGCCACGAAGTCAAGATTCTGAGCCACGGCCCTCCTCCGTTATCCATGACAGGGTCTGTCTGCTGTATGGCCTCTTCTTGGACAACGGCGCCGGCTTGCGGACTAGGTGACGCGCCAGGCCGGCATGTAGGGCAGAACCTTGGTGTTGAGCCGTCTACCTCGGCATGTGCACACGTGGACGGCGTCTGCGAATGGCTCCGACGGCCCCAAGACCTCCGTTCTATCCCATGCAAGCCCAAGGCGTTGGAGCCCGTCGCTTCGCCGGGTCCGCTTACTTGGTCCTTACCTCCCCGCAGCACCTGAGCAAAAGAAGAGGTGGATGAATGGATGCCCCGATGAGGAAAGGGGTGGACATACCGCCAAGGGTGATATCAAAAAAGACCCTATTGACGCGATAGCGTTAGCTCTGGAAAGCTCATGAAGAGGTCGAGGCTCGGGGTGAATGTAGGATCCGTTCTCCATGGCCCCTCGAACCGCCCCCCGGCCCCCCGCGCACAAGAGGGTGTGGACGCGTGAGCTCAGCCACAGCCGGCGGCCCGGCAGACCCTGGGAGTTGGGTATCGATGAGGGGGTTAACAGGACAGTTCGGTGGGATGAGAAATTGGAGAGGCAGAGAGGCCGGCGGAGACCGTAAAACGGGGTTTTGGACCGGGATTCAAATCGGTATCACGAGAGCCAAAGGATCGGTGCAGGTTTGCTTCCTGTCGTCAGACTTACAGCGGGTTGCCGGATTCCGGGAGCTTCGTGGGAGGCATGGTAGGATGGGTTTGCGGTGGTATCCGTGTAGGTACAAAGTCGGTGTGGGAACCAAGGCAAAGCGGGGGGGAGGAATTGGAAATCCGCGCGTTCACACCAGCCGCTAGGTTGTTTGCTTCTATCCGTCGCGGCGCCGTGGGGCTGTGCTGTGTTCAGGAAGTAGGATGGAGGGGGAAAAAGGTGGTTCACGCTGCTAGGAACGTTCAGTCGGGGAAAAAATCATGGACTCAGGCTATGTGGAGCTGTGATTGACGCCCTGAAGCTCTGAGGCACTGGGGGGCAGCGAGCCGAGTTGTTGGAACCGGGCAGAATATGTGGGGACCCACCGACAACCATCATCAATCCAGCTAGGAACGAAGGGCAGCGCTGGCGAGCTTCATCGCGAGATTTACCGAGTACGATTTACCGGCGAATGGTGTCCAACGATGACCTTGTTTTCTTCTCGTATTGTAACAGCACTAGACATGGACCTGACTGGCTACAATACCCGAGCCAGTCTGGGTACACTTCAGCCATTACGAAGACTCGTCACCCGAGAACCGCGCCCCAGAACTCACCGCTTGGCTCCTTCCGCGAGGCCGAGAACGAACCTGTCGGCTCAACCTGGACGTTTTGTCATCTACTTGAATCCTATGGCTTTCCTTTCAACACCAACATCCACGCGTTTCGGACGACGAGGTGCAGGCTACGCCGAAGCCATCGTCAGAGTAACAGAGGAAGAATCACTTGAATGCAGACCTTACCAACGGGCCCGGTGCTTCCGGTCTTTGCCATCTGCTGACCGAGACCGAAGTCCCGGATCTATGAGAAGCCCGATCCGTGAAAAAGCGGGACCGGATGGTCGACAGCCGGGAATGCGCTACAGTCATACGGGACGTTGGAGTTCAACCACGATGAGGCTTGAAAGTGCTGCCAAACCCGGACCATAGACTCCAGAGGTAGCTGAACACTTTCCCGCGGGTGTGCGTTTCTCCTACGACTAGAATGGCCAAGGTTCATGGCAGTCATACCTCCGGGCCTTCAATCCGATCAGGTCGAGTTGGGAAATACATCAACCCTGGCCAATAAATCAACCAACAGCTGCCGACAAGCCACCTCGAGGCAGCGGCAAAATCAGGATTCACACATCATGGAGATGCCGAGCGGAGAAGTAGTGACATGTTTCCCAGCAACACGAACCCGTTCTCCTGTGCAGCAATGACAAAGCTCGACTAGGTCTGTCTGTCTAACTAGTGTTATCCCCCTATGGACCGATGAGCAGGTAGACCATAAAGACCGAGCCCTCCGACTGAGTGGTCAGATACTGGAGAGAAGACCAGCGCCTGCGCGACGTCCGGCCGGCCGCCGGCGCTGTTCCTATCAGCTTCTTCAAGCCAAGCACCCAGCCCCGTGGGCGGTGCCGACTGAATTCGCCCGGGTCGTCTCCAAGGTCGTCCGGAAAATTCCACGTCACCGGAACGGCATGAATGGCACAAACACACTCTCTCTCTTCGACAATCTCAGGCTGTGTGCCCCACTTGACGGGGGACTTTACGAGTGACAGTCCTGCACCCGGGAGCACCGGAACGTCATGTGGCATAGTCCCGATGATGCGGTAGGCCTCGCCTCGCTCCTTCTTCCTCGGGTCTCGAGAACGCTGAGGAGGGGGAGCCTCACAAGTCGTATGGGCGGAAAGATCAACTGGACTGCCGGCGCGACACTGCAAGATCTGCCGGGACAATCGAAAGTTTCGGGAGGGCCGTAGCCCTGTTCGGTCGTCGTCCGTGCCGGAGCCGGGGGTTGCCGAATATAGAGTGCCTGACTGTCACTCACTTGACTCGGGGATGGTCCGAGTAAGGCGGACTCGCAGTAGAGTATGGCACGCAAGGTTTGAGACAGATAAGGATGCAATAAAAACAGCGCATTGGTAGGTTTCTTTGGTCGAGCAGACGCAAAGAGAAAGGTATGGTAGTCGTGGGTGAAACAATGGACCAGGCGCCCTCGAATACAAACGACACAAGGTAGAGTACGGATACGGCTGGGAGAAGGCGATGGTCAAGAGCAAAAGTCGACCGAAGTGGTCGTCTTCAAGCCCAGAGGAAACCCTTACGATGAAGGCGGAAGGAATGTGCGCTCAAATGCCTTCATCCTTTCTGCCACCGTCAAACCGAACGAAGCAGGAGGGGGTTGGACCAAGACTGGGATCCATATGTAGCCAAGGCGGTCCTTCTTGGTTCTTGGGGCCTCGAGGAATACCGCGAAACTCTGCACGCGATCACGCGTTGTTACTGTTCCGAATACGGAGTACAGGTACGTGATTTTGCAAAAAAGAAAAAAAAAGAAGAAAAAAAAAGCCCTCCCCCCCCC
>NWBT01000048.1:6009076-6138362 GCA_003386485.1 Colletotrichum lentis
TCCACCCGCATCGCCCGGTTTTCTCGCCCGCCTTCTTTTTCCTCTCCCGCCGGTAAGTGATTTGTTTGTTTCCCGAGTCCCAAGCGAAAAACGCGCATAGAACCCCGCGGACTCTGCATTCTGCTACCTACGGTCCTACATACAAGCTGGATTGGGCTGGGCCGGGCCGGGGGGTCGGAAGTGAGGAGAAGCCCAGGGTCCGATTGCGCAGGAGCAGCAGGCCGCGTCATGAAATGTTGGGGTTGATTGTTTGTCGCATGCCCCAGCTTCTCTTGGCCCGAGGCTGGGGAGAGGGGTCTTGTGGCCTCCAGTCTTGGGGGCCACCTCCGGGTTTGCTCACGATTGAAAGGTTTCTACCCCTCTCCTCGGATACAGAGAGTAGAGTGCATCTGTATTGTACACAAATGTTGTCGTTCTGTCGACCTTCATCTTGCTCATCTCCATGGCACGCCATCCGAACCGAGTCCCGCATACGGATGATGATCTGGAAGACTGGGGGGACCCTACAAAGTTCCTTCAGAGCCCGACCCCTTTTGCTGACAACTTCGACACCGTTCCTCCGGACGGCGTGGGACAAAGCGCGTGACAAGGCCGGGTTCAGCACTTGGGCCTCCACCGGATTTCCTCATTTGCTGTGCCGCCCGTGGCATCGCGCCGTCGTTATCGCAGCGAGCTAAGTTGACAGGAAGCCCGTAGCCGAACGCAGTCCAGACCATGTCGTAGTCCCCCCCCCCCGCCGGATGCCGCGGCGTCGAGGATCGACAGCACCAAGCAAAAGGTGGACGAATAGGGGCGGTACAATGATCTCATCCATTCCTTGCTGACGGCCACGACCCATCGGAATGCATCCACAGGAGTCTGGTGCTAACGTACGGATACATACGATACGATTCGCGAACAGGGCCTCAAGGACTCCAGATTCTCATACATGATACAGCGGGGTGCTTCTTGGGACAGATGTTGGGGGGTTTTTTTTTTTCTCTCCCTCCCCCACCTCACCCACGCATGCCCGGATGGGAGCTGCTACTTCGCTTGCCAATGGGTTGCCGCCCGAGTCGATCATTGTGGCGTCGAAGATGGGCGCCCACGGTGGGAGACCTGTAGGACACCGGACCCATTAGATGCCGTTGTTCGGCAGCGGTGGCGGCCAAGGGTGCGCAGTCCAACGATGTGGCATACGTGAATTGGCGATTTGGAATCGGCACGACTTCTTTCAACGTTCAATGGTTTCTCGACACAGCCCGCCCTGCTCCAGTTCGCACGTAACCTGGGCGAAAACGAATCAAGAATGCACATGATGGCCCAGTAATACTCGAGGGATAGAGAATCAAGCATTCGGCTCCCGCAAGACTCGTGGCCTGACATCACGACGCCGAGGGTTGCGAGACAGGCTCGTGCCCGTGCCGTCTGTGGTCAGGGACTGACCCAGGAAGGGAAGGGTGGCAAGGAATAATTTCTATTCCCACTAGAATGCGGCATGGTCGATCGGTCAATAGTCCGAATGTCGCTTGACGATGCTAAAGGTGCAGTTCCGGGATGGCTGCGGGGAATTGGATTCGAGTCCGCGAGTCCCGCATGGAATGTTGTGGTTGTGGTTGTCGCTAACCATCTGGCGATCCGATGAATTCTGCAGAACTGCTCCGGCGAGTAATCTCAAATCCAGGGTCCCACCGAGACGCTGATCGGCAACGCTGCGGCGCGCGCTGAGAGCCTGAGGACGATGATGGCATGATCCCAGTTGTAAGTCAGGTGCCCTCTTCAACCCCAGCCTTCCGGAGATTCTTTTCTTTCCACCGTAAGAGACTGCTGAGCGTTGACTGGCACCTCCTCCTTTATTTCTGTGGGTCACTCCATCCCGATAATGACGGGTGTAAGTATTCGCTAGTCCCCATGACTGAGCGACTAGTTAACATATTGGGCGCGCAGCCAGCCACCAGGCGGATCGGAAGGCAAGAGAGACAACATCGTTATCGTCGTCCTTTATGCGTGCGCGCACGCGCGCGCGTGTGTGTGTGTGTGTGTGTGTGTGTGTGTGTGTGGAGGTGCAGGGCTGAGTTCAGCGTGGTTGACGATGGTATCGAGCCTTTGGAGGTGAAGAGGACGGTTTATGGCCAAGCGAACGGGAGGGCTAAGCTGCTCTTGTCGCCGTCATCAACGGCGGGGGTAATCTGATGGTGTGTCCGGACTTCGGAATCGACGGCACTCACCTTCGGTCAGCGTCATCATTCCTCCACTGGGCACCAGTCGTCTGCTGTCGTATCCCCCAACGCACCGTAAAAAGATTATTTCCTCATACTGTCGCTCTGTTAGCCACGGATGAAGCGGCCGATTCTGTCTTCTCACATGCACGCCTCACACACACACACAAATGAGTCGTAGAGTGGTCCATGAAACGGACTTCTTCGTACCTGTACGGAGTACCAGCATTCGGTGCCGGCTGGTTGCTCTTTTGATATGCCTTCCACTTGTCGGCAAAGCCGTATGTTGGCTAAAGCAACAGCCAGCTCACCGGCCCCTCGGTCATTGCACTGCAAACCAGGCGGCTGGGCGAACGCGTTAGTCAGGTATCCCCAAGCACAGCAACGATCCCCAAGAAGGCCAAGCTTTTGCGGAGGAGGTGTCTGAGCGTTTCCAGGGGCTCGAAGCTCTTGAGACGGAGCTGGACAGAGCAGTTGGTGGTGTCTAGCGTACTGACACTGACATTGATTACTGGAGGAGCGGCTACTCGCCAATGAGTTGTCGGGTCGCTGTGACCTGGCATCTGATAAGACGTTCGAGACACGCATGTGTTGTGTCGCTAAGCGGCGCTATTGCACTTTTTGTGTGTGTCTGACATCTTCTACGTGGCGGGGGGCGCACACGCCGACAGCGACACTGCGCTTGGACCGAGTTGAATGCCATGGCACTGACATACCCGTAGGTACTGACAGTGAGCGCGGACAGACTCTCGTAGGGGCTGCGAGCTGCGCCTTTTCGGAGCGCTGAGGCGGTAGGGTCCGAGAAGTCAATTGGGGTCGAAGAGACGCACAAGGAGGAGGTGGAGAGGAAGTGGCACTGACTGAGATGCGAAGCCAAGGCGGTCCTTCTTGAGGTCGCCCGGCGCTGGAGAACTCATGAAGAAATCGTTGTGGCAAAAACGCGTCGTCTTTGTCTGTGATGCTGAAACACTGCGATGAGGTGAAATCAAATCTTCGCTGGCCCAAGCGTCCAGGAGGTCCATCCGAGCCTCGTGTGGTCGCAGCGGGCCTGATGGCACGCTGAGGCTGGTGGTGCTTGCACTGTACTGCCGGCCAGATTGACCGACTAACCGCCCGTGTCGAAGCGTAGCAAAGCGTCGCGATTTCGCGATTCCGTATCTATAATTGATTTCGCCTGAGACGTGAGGGACGAGGCGTGACAATTGTCGTCGTATGCCGTGCGAACTGGGCGCATGCTTGCTTCTTCTCGTATCGAGCGGAATCGTGCATGCGTTGCCATGCTTCATTTTTGTTGCAACGAACAGACAGGCTGCTGTAAGTAGTGTGAGTTGTGTAAACAATATGTATCCGTAGGGATTGGTTAATTGGGTGGTTATGGTCCTGATAGCTCTCATGATTCTGCGCTTCTCAATACCACAGAAACCATATACTGTTTTCAGTGCTGGGTAGCACTTGCGCTGGCTGTGTTTCCTAAATTTTTTGATTTTTTTTTATAATACATACCTTGGTGTAAACAATAGGATGGGTTGGGTGATGACTCGAGGCATGTTCCAAAGCATTGCCCCCCCTTCTTCTTTTTCGCCGGGCCGGAGCACCCTAGTGCCATTATCCAATTGTGCCATCTCGCCGGTGCGAGCTCGTTGCTGACAAGTGACTCGGTGCTTTGGTCTCCAAGATTGCGCAAACCGAAGGCTTGGCCGATATTGACTTGACTCGGGGGCAAAGGTTCATCGAGAGGATACCTGAACCTGACAAGACACTGAGGTGCGCGTGCAGTGTACATGTGTTGTGGATGGTCAAGGTTGGCAATTGTTTCGTGGTGACGGGGATGGAGAATCAACACAAAGTGCGCCTAGAAGAAGCAAGAAACGGATAATTCAACAAGGCACCGACCGCGGTGGATGGGAATGTTTGTTTTACAACCCTGCGGAATGAACGTGTATGTTTGGTTGCAGAATGAATCCGCATCTGGCCTTGATTCTTGAGAAGGCGTTAACTCCGGTCAGACTTGCTTCAAGCCTGAACTGCACTGCCGAAGAGACAACAGGACAAAGGAGACTCGATCCTGCGACGATGAGTTTTCATAGGAGAGGTTGTCAATCGATACCACAGCACAGATAAATTATCCGTTGGTGATATTGGCAAGAGAAACCCCGTCGAAATACACTGAAGGCCCGTCCGGTGTTGACCTTGCAAGGCGTTGCTGATGCAGATCGTTGGCCATCTCAAGGAATTTGAAGAATCGAAGTACGAGTTGCGCGCAGGTAGCATATCACTATGGATTGTGCCCCTGGATTCGATGTGAGATTTCCTCCCAGATGAGGCGTCATTTCAGCCAACGGGGTTTGCGGCTGGCTGTGTTAGCCTCCCGATGACAAAGAATGAATACAAAGAACAAAGGGGCTACATCAGTGAGTGGGCTTGGCTAGGTACATAGGCAGTGGCCGCTTCGCCAACCGTCATCAGCCCTTCTTCGACCACTACTGGCCTATGTAGATAGCCGATGGCTTGGGTGCATGCATGTGCGTCTGCCTGGGGGACTGACTTGTGAACGTACCAAAGGTGCTTCGCCAAATGCCATATTGGGACCTGGTATCCATATTCCAATCTGCATTCTTGATGCTCTCAACCAGCAACCGCCAACCTTCAAGACAGCAACATGCTGCTCTTCCATTTCTCCCCGCCTCGCTATTGCCAATCCCCAAGCCAAGATCTGGGTCCTGTAGACTCTTTACTGAGACGCTGCACTAGTCTTAAAGGGGGATGACGGCCTGCCTGAGTGTCTAGTCCCACCAATCAGATGGTGCTTAGTATCCTGCCTCTTGTCTCAAACGGGACTGAATCGGTCATCCCCGGGCCGGGAAAACGAAGTGGGAGTGACAGAAATGACCCCTTGACTACTTGCTCAAACCCCAAGACAATGTGTGTCAACGGCGGTCACCTTGAGCATAGAACATTGGATTACCCAGGCTTTGCAGTTGATATGGAACGTAGAATGTCTTGTGGTATGGCATCTGGCATCGGGTTGTTCAGCCTACTGCACGTCCTTGTTAGATGCAGCTTTTCAGCTTTGGGAGAGTTGAGGTGTGTGCACCGGCATACAGACCGTCACACACACACAGGATGTACCTATGGTTCCTTGCTGTCGAGGTGCTGTATCCGTACGGATTACGGATACGGATACTAGATTGGAAATCCGCATCCCTAATGCCAGTCGTCTGAGGCATCCCAGTGGCACAGTGTGAGCGCAACCAACACCTTTGGCACCCTCATCAGAGTTGCCTTCCCCACCCCTGGTTTTGGATCCCCACTCTTCCCTCCACCTCCTTGCATACGGCCTTGACTTGATGACCCTGTCCAATCCCACCTGCTCCCGTTCCATCGCTCTTCCCCGACTTTCGTCTGCCCTTCTCCCTTCCCCTCCCCCTTCCCTCGCCGCCTGTGCTGAGCTGGTTGCTGGCTGCTCCGTCCATTCTGCACTTGCTGGTTTGGGTGTCTGGGCTGTGGTGGTTGGCAACTGGGTTCTTCCTGCTTGGTCTCCTCTCGCACTTACCCGCACGCCGCCTCCTGTACCCACTTTTTTACGCTGTCGGTCAGAGTTCCACGTCCTGTTCCATACTTATCCCACTCCACCTGCACTTTCCTTCCCTCCGCACTCTCTTGCCTGCTTTTGTCAACCTTTCCATCACCAGCCCCCATCCGACATCGTGTCGTGGTTTTCCTCTCGTTTCAATTACCCTCTGCTCTCAACGCCTTCTGCGGCCAAGAGTGGACTGGAACGCCAACCGAACTCAGTCCCAGCCTGATCTTCTCAGTGACGGTCTTTGCAGTGCTCAGCGAGAATCCGTTGTGTCGGTTCCACGCCGCATGCGACCGGGGGTTCAGGTAGACACCATTTCCGTCCAGAGACGCTGTTTTCGGCTCCCCGGTTTCAAGTCCAGGCAAACCTTACTCCCCTGCGACACCCAACTCACTCCTCCATGATCTTGCCTGACCGTCGACCGTGAGTTAATTCTTCGGCATCGCCAACCGTTGGTGTGCGGCCTTTTTATTCCTCGATCCTCTTCCACAGCTTGAAACTTGGGACTTGGTTTTGGGATCATTAAACCCACCCACCCTCAGAATGGCTGTCGTCGACCAGGTCCTGGTCGAGGTCTCCCGCTTCGTGGTGCGTCAGGTGTCGGAGTCTGCCTCGTCCTCGCCATCTTCGTTGGCGGTTCCATCGACTACTGCACCTACCTCGACGTTCATCGAAACTGCACCGACGCTGACGGCTACCGATGACCCATCGCCTACCAGCAACCCAGGCAATGGCGGAGGAGGAGGGGGCGGAGGCGGCGGCGGTGGTAATTCCAATTCTCCGCTGCTCTTCTTCGTTGCTCTGGGCTTCGGAGTTGTCTTCACCAACCTATGGTCAGCCTGCTTGCCCAGCCTTTCCTCATGTACCCCACCGAACGGCTAACAATCTGCATCAGGATCATCGTTGGTGTCAAATACTGCTTCCGCTATAATGCCCGTAATCGTGCCATGCGTATGAATGAAGATGGAGAGCCCATCAACCTGGAGAACATGCCTCGTCCGCACCGCCGCCGTCGCGAGAAGAAGCTGATGACGATGGACGAGGTCAACGACAAGTTCCCCATGACCAAGTACAAGACCTGGGTTGGCGAACGTGCGAGAGAGGGCCTTCCCACTGCCGGAGGCGTCTCTGCTCCGCCCAGTCGTGCAAACAGTCTTCGGTCTGCCGACGGTATCGTACCTGAGCTGCCCTCGAAGGAACGCGAGTCTACCGAAGATCGCCCCGCCACCGGCGCCAGCAACAAGCCCGTCACTTCCGAGAAGGCCACCGAAGATGCGGTTGAGAAGGAGGGTAACACCTCGACTACGACAGGCAACGCTGACGCCCCGCAATCCACACCTACTTCTGCTACTCCTCTTCAGCGCATCAACAGCGAAGATGACGACGACGAAGACGACGAGCATATCAACGCTGCCGTCCCCCCTGAGCTGATGGCAACCAGCGGTGACACCTGTGCTATCTGCATCGATCCCCTGGAGGACGACGACGATATCCGCGGGCTGACTTGTGGCCACGCTTTCCACGCCGTCTGCGTTGACCCGTGGCTCACCAGCCGCAGGGCTTGCTGCCCTCTTTGCAAGGCGGACTATTACACCCCGAAGCCTCGTCCAGTCCCTGGCGAAGGCGACCCGAATGCCACTGGCGACATGAGCCGCACGGCGTCCCGTGCCAACATGCCCAACGCCCCTCCTGCTGCTTGGTACAGCCTGAGTGGCAACCGCCTGGGTTTTGGACGCAGTAGAGGCAACCAGGCTGCCAACACCCGTTCCGACCGCCGACGCCGCGCTCGCCAGCAGGCCGTGTCTGCATCTTCCAACCAAAATGCGACGCAGGGCTCGCCGGCCTCGCCGCCCATTGTCGAGAATCAGGAATCTCGTGGTCTCCTCGCCAACATCAGACTGCCCACATTCCGCAACCCCCTCCGACGTGGTGGAGACCAGCAATCTGGCAGCCCGACAACGGCTGCTGGTGCTAATGTCACGCCTTCTCAGCTCGAGGCCGGCACTCAGATTGCACCGGCCACCACAACCACAGAGGCCCGGTGACTGCATTCCTGATGATTACACCACCCATGCACATAGTGTGCATGGATTGATATTTCGATTTTGATTTTAATGCTGTGCTACTCGTGTACATCATACCCCAGAGACCAATCTGCAGATCTCAGCATAGACCTGCGATGTTGGCAGCATCATACATGCAACACGACGCCGCCTTTTTTTCATACCCACACTTACATACACGCGCCTGGCGAGGACTTGGCCACATGGAACAAAAGGGGACGGCGGAGGATTCTGTTGCGAAGCGGCAGAGAAGGAGTTGCATCAATGCACATGGTGGCCTGGCTTGATTTGGTTTCTCTCGAATTACAAGGGGAGCGGCGGAGTTGGGGCGACATGGGCATCACGTCACGGAATAATGACTATTGACAATCTTCACCTAGACTCTGGGGTTTCGTTTCGTCTCTTTTGTGACATTCATTGCCCAGAAACTCTTCAATCATGAGGCGCTGTCAAATTCGTTGTTGACCGTTTTCGTTCTCAAAGATATGGCCAAGAACGGGAAGAGTTGAGGAATACGAGCCCCTAGTTGCTTTGCTGTTGACATGGACAGAAATGCCCTTGTGTTTTGGCAGATGGGTATCAAAGATATGACCCTTTCTGGAAACGACCACCAAAGTCTTTGGCCCGGTTGAGCAGCTCCCTTCTCTGCGCCGTCCCAATCTTGCCCCCCAACGACATGTCTTTCTCTCTGTCAAACGCTCTCTTGCTGGGGTCATCTTCCTCCTCTTCGTCCTTGGTGGTCTTGGCGGCTCCTTTCTTGTTCTGCTGATGGTCTTCGTACATGCTCCGACCACGTGCGGTCGCGATGTTCTCGCCGATGCGCCTGTCGCGGTCCTCGTCCTCCTTGGTACGGCGTGGCTGCTGTGGGCCCGCCGCCGCGGTCGCATCCCCGCGACCGAGGACCGCATCTTCGAGGCGCTTGCGCTTCTGGTCCGGCGTCTCAGTCCAGATGCTGCTGATGCCGCCGCCACCTCCGGCCGCCGCGGCGGACGACTTGCCGCTTGCAAATTTGCGGTTCTTGAGCTTTGTCGGGTCGCGTTCGTGGTAACCTGACTGCGTGGGCGGCGCGAGCATCCAATCGTCGCGTTGGGGCACCGCTGGGCCTGCGGAGGCCTGCGCTGCTGCTGCTGCGGCAGCGGCCTGGGTTCGTTGGGCAGACGTTGCCGAGGACGAGAGGGCGGGACCGTAGTCGTCGTCAGAGTCTGAAGAGGACCTGTCGCCGCCGTCGTCTTCGGCGCCCAGGCGATGGTTTGGTGGCGGCATGGCGGGGCCTATGGCTTGCTTGGGTGGAAGGGTCGGACCTATTGAGGTCTTGGTCTTGGGAGCTTCTGCTGTCGATGCGACGCGGGGAGCGGACGGGCCGTAGCCATCCTCGGATTCGGAGTCGTCGAGAGCGATCTCGCTGGCGTTTGTCGGGTTGAAAGGAGAAAGTGTTGGTCCTACGGCGGGGTTCGATAATGATTCTAGCTTAGAGGATGCCGCTTCAGGGGCACTTGGATCGAAGCTATCATCATCGGAGTCGTCTTCCAGGTCAATCTCGTCAGTGTTGCGGGATTGTTTCATTGGTGGTGATTCTACGCCTTCATTGTCTGGGGTGCGCTTTCTCTTTGTGAGGTGTGGTGGCAGTTGAGGGCCAATGGAAGACATGATGGAGGCTTGTCTCGCTGTCTGCAAAGTTGGCTGCTAGGAGAAGAGTGCGTTGCTCAGCAGTGTCGTCCCGGTCAATTGTACATCAAAGCTGGGGTATGTTATCGCAATGCACCTGTGTGGAGTGTGGATGTGGCGAAAACGAAACTGCGATGTACCTATGTAAGGTACCTAAAGAAAGGTACGGATACCTACTATGTCAGGTAGGTAAGTTCAAACGATAGTAGGCTTGTCGCGTCGTTGCGGCCCGCCGGAGAAACCCCGGTCCGCTGGGCTTTGGGTGGCTGGAACCTGGAACCTGGAACGGCAAGGTGCCTGGTTGGTGTAGGCTGTGGTGTCCAAGCTGCGTAATGCGCTCTTGCAGATTGCTATCCGTACCGAACGACTATTCGTGCTGCAGCTCACCTTCATACGATAGGAGCTTAAGGAGCAGGATCGCATTATAAAGGGAGCCTTCATCCTCTGCACCGGATTCCGACATCTCAACCTTGCGTTCTGCTTGAAGCAGTCAATTCTGCAAACCCTCCCTGCCGAAAGCATACATTACGCCTCCAAACCCAAAACGAACTCTCCGACCGACTGCGATTGCAAGCCATGTGCCTGATGAACCGCCATTGATGACCCCACCGCCGACGGAGAGAGATGATGGATCTGGGGACACAATGGCAGATCAAGATGACAGGTCCTCTCTGGGCATTCCAGCTTCCAGCGATGAGGAGAACATGACGGCTGAGAGGGGGGAAGACGGCACCGCCAGCCTCCTGGACGACGAGATCCAGACATCCAACAGTACGCCACCAGCAATCGGGAACGGTGCAGTTTCCAATCGATATCGCGAAATATTGCGCGAGCAAGCCGAAGATGCCTCCGACGAAGGCTCGGCGGATGCAGCCCCGAAGCGGGCGGGGAGCCCGGCCGAATCCCTGATGTCGGTTCCCGATGATTCCCCGTCCATCCAGGCGAGTTTGGTCCCTAACTTCAGGGTGCGCATCAGCTAACCTAGGACCCAGGGCTCCGTAATATCCTCCCCGAGCAGCAGCATCCTACCGTCTGTGGCCTCGCGACCAGGCCTCAGCAGTCCCAGTCCCTCATTCCGACCCTTCGATCGCCGCTTCCAGTCCCGCATTTCCTCCAGCTTCATCAACAGCCCCCGATCCTCCTCCCCTGCCTTCCTGACCGGCCACAGTCGATCCGCGTCTCTCAGTTCGGGCCTGCTGGATCGCGACGATACCGACACGCCTTCTCCGCCATGGGAAGTCGTACGATGGACGAGGTTGAAGAAACTCAACGGCCAGGCCTTCTCGGAGGCCGGCAAGCGCAACTTCGGAACACCCACCTGCTTTGCTGTCTCTGCCTCGATCGTGCTGGGGACCAGCAAGGGTATAATATTAATGTTTGATTACAACCAGGTCCTGAAGACCATCATCGGCCCCGGGACCAAGGCGGTCGAGTCTGGCGCCATTACGGCAATTGCGGTTTCGGCAGATCATACCACAGTTGTTGGCGGCCACGCGAACGGAAGTATCTTCACCTGGGAGGCGAACCGGGCGTCGCGACCGTTCTTACACATCCCGCACTTGGACCAAGCGCAGCTCCAGACCCGGACCATGGATGGTCACCTTCCCAGCGTCGCCGTTACCCACCTTGGGTTTCTCGGCACTAGACATACGGCGCTTGTTTCGGCGGATGACCGGGGTATGGCTTTCTCCCATCTGGCTACGAGAGGAACGGGATCCCTCGGCCGGACTGTTAAAACCACAAGAATACTTGGGAGGTACCCGGATGCTGCGCCTCCAACGGGCAAACCTCTCAAGCCCAGCACGGTCCTGGCATTTAGTCCTTTGCCCCTCGGTAACACGGAACGCGCAACTGACACTATGGGCCTCACGGCCATGTTGACCCCTTACCTGTTGGTCATTGTATCCACGACGCCCGTTGCCCAGACCCAGCACAAGTCGGTCAGGCCGAAAGACGTTGCTCATCACAGCGCGATGACCGGTTGCTTGGCATGGTTTCCCGCGGTCAAGCTCAAGGTCCCAGATCCCGCTACCGGAAGCGACATTTCCAAAGTCAAATTGGTGTACTGCTGGTCCAATGTGCTGACTGTTCTCGACGTTGACGAGATACCGGCCGAGAACAAGGACAAACCCCCAGGGCTCAAATTCAAAGCTCGGAGTCGGTGGAAGTGCGAGGAGGCCATCGTTGCCGTCCAGTGGCTCAGTCGCTCGGTGCTGACTGTGCTGACCATCACGCAGCGGTTGATTGTGCTCGAAGATCGAACCATGCGTATGACCGAGGGTTTCGATCTGATGAACAAGTTCATCTACCACGCCGACCTTTTCTCGAAACAGTTGCACAACTTGGTGGAGCAGCTCGACGAAGACGATACTTCTATGCATGGTGTCGTGGCTGACGCATTTTACATGAGCTTCAAGACCTACAAGGGCAAAATATTCCTCCTCGGATTCAACGACGTTTCGATCGGGTCATTATCGAATTGGGCCGACCGAATCATTGCTCTTATGGAGAACGGCGATTACGTTGGAGCGATACAGCTTGGAACATCATACTACAGTGGCGACGCTGATAAACTTACCATTGGCCTGCCTGAAGATACCGGATTACGGCATTCAATGGTACGCGACAAGCTCATGGAGATCATGAGGGCGTCACTCAAATACGCTTTCACCCAGCGGCAGAAGGACAAATCTGCTGCCGACGACGGCCATCTGCGGGAACTGGCCGAGATCTGCTTTACTGCCTCTGTCAGCGTGGCGGATATCGATTTCCTCTTTGAAGAGATGTATGAGTGGTACGAAGATGCCGGCGTGGAAGGCATCTTTTTCGAAACCATGGAGCCTTACATCCTTGAGAAGCAAATCACTATCGTCCCTCCGGCTGTTGTCAAAACCACTGTGACACACTATGTCAGCAGAGGGTGGGAGAGCCGCCTCGAGGAGATGATTGTTCACATGGAGACTACGACTTTGGACCTGGATCAAATCACCGTGTTGTGCAAGCAGCACAGCCTTTACGATGCGCTCATTTACGTCTGGAACCAGGCACTGGACGATTACATCACGCCGCTGATCGACTTACTAACCTTGCTGGTACCCCTCATGAGCAATGGCGACTACATGTCTTCCGGGAACATGGAAGACGAGATATATGGCGTGAACGCCTTGAAGATGTTCCCCTACCTTTCGTATACTTTGACGGGCAGAGTATACCCCACTGGCGAAGTCATGGACGATGCAGTTGCCTCGAAAGCTAAAGCTGAGATTTACTGGTTTCTATTTTCAGGAAATAGTGTCACATGGCCAAAGGGCAGCGACCGCCGATTTCTCACACGGCCGGACCAGCACAATGAGCCGTCCTTCCCGTATCTCAGGCTGATTTTGAAGTTCGACGCCCCGAGCTTCCTCAGCGCCGTCAATGAGGCCTTTGAGGATTCTTTTCTGAACGACTCGCCGGAGAAGCAGGTCAACGGCGGCATCAGGGGCGATGTGCCCGAAGAGCAAATATTTGGTCGCACCGTTGATCGTCAATACATCGTCTCCATTCTTCTGGAGATCATGAATCCCTCGGACTTCGCCGCCGAAGACACGGTCTACCTCGACATGTTCATCGCTCGCAACCTCCCCAAGTTTCCTCAATACTTGCTATTCCCCGGATCAACCTTGACAAAGGTCTTGACGGGACTGTGCAATTACCCCGGAGCAGACCTTGCCGAAGACGCGCAGCTCAGCGCCGAGTATTTGCTATCGATATACCAGCCGCCCGACGCCATTACGTTGATTCCCATGTTCAAAAAGGCTGGGTTCTATCGGATTCTGAAGAGGCAATACAAGGTTGACAAACAGTATGGCAAACTTGTCCAGACTTATTTCGAAGACCCCGCTGACCGGGACGCCGTCTTTGAATGCATCGGGGATTGTCTACGACCACAGAGTGGTCTGAACCGTCGTCAGGTTCAAGAAGTCCTAGACGCAATCAAGAACAACGCCAGGGCGCTTCTCGAAAAGAGTCCTCTCGAGGCCGCGAAAGCCCTATCAGCCCAGCCAGCTGACGTTCATCAGCATATTCTGCATGCCGTCGAGGATTCACCCGGCCTTCAGTTCTTCTACCTGAGAACATTGCTCGAGCCCGAAAAACGAGACGGAGAATCTCCAACGAACCCTGACCGAGAGCTCATCGAGCGCTACGTGCAGTTCATGTGCCGGTACGACCCGTCTCATGTGTCCGACTACATTGGGTTGGTTCAGTCTATCAATCTCAGGCTCGATGTCTTGCTTCCAGCCATGGAGGAGACCGGTGTCATTGATGCCGCAGTTGTCCTCATGGCTCGCGAGGGCCAGATCAATGATGCTATGGACAGGCTTGTGAAACACCTTGGCACTCTCGAGTCAGCCTTTCTAGGAATTTTGACTGGCGCTCAAAAAAACGACTCCGACGGGTTGCAGTCAGGGGCGGAGGAGACGCTACGGGCCCTGCAAAAGTACGTCCATGTGGGTGTCTGGCTCTGTCAAGGCCAGACCAAGTCATCAAGAAAGGCAAACGGCGTTCAGAGGAAGTCCAAGTCGGCCACAGAGACGCTGTCACCGGACGAGGAGCTCTGGCTCAACTTGATCGATGCGGCGGTGCAAACGACGCGGCAACTTTCAACCGCTATTGAAACATTGGACAATACACAGAATGGCACAGCAACTGACAAGACCCGCGATGCGCTGGTTGGTCTAGACAAGGAGAAGCTCTTGGCCCTTTTGCGGTCCCTAGTACAACACACCTTCACGGCTCTCCTGACGACAACCTCCAGCCCCGTAGGAGCTCAAGTGGGTGGTCGACTGCTTACCAATGCTGGGAGCAATCTTTCTTTTCTTCGTATCCTGCGAGCGTTCCTCGCCCGAGCCGCAGCCTCCTCGCCAAACCTAGCAGACCTGCGTTCTGTCTTGGCCTCGATCTTCTCGGCGTACGCCTACGAGGAATCGATACTTCGGCTGTCCAACCGACTGCTTGAGCGAAGTTTATTCGTCAACGTGAAGCAGGCCGTGGAGCTTCGTCAACGGGGTTGGCGACCTAGAGGCTCTACATGCGAGGCTTGCGGTCACCGAATCTGGGGTCCGGGTGTCTCAGGCAATGTCTTTGAGGCTTGGGAGGAGAAGCAAGCACGTGACGAAGAGCAAAAGACGGAGAGGAAATACCAAATAGCTGCAGGAGACAAGGGCAAGGCCGGAAGCTCGAGCGACGTTTCTCAAACCGCAGGGGATTCGAAAGGCAAAGGCAAGGCGGCGCCTGTGGCACCAGAGTCCCTTGCGGAGGGAGACAGTACAACGGCGGAGGATGGCGCGGGAGACCCCGATACTGCAGTCGCGCAGCCGCGGGAGCAGCCGCTGGGGCCGCTGGTCGTGCTCGCATGCAGGCACATTTATCACCAGAGCTGCTTGGACGCCTACCAGGCACGACCGGACGTTGAAAGGAAGAGCCGAGTGGAGACGCACGCGAGGGAGTATAGGTGTCCGATTGATGGATAGACGAGGTGTACTTTCTGTGCACGTGTGTACAAATTTCACGAATTTATGAGAATGATCCGGGCCAGTACGGCTCGTATTTGCCTAATCAACCGAGTTTCTGGGGGGAGGTCGCGGTGTCTTGTGTTGCGCACCCCAGACTAGCTGTCATGTTTCTGTTATATAACGATGTGCGGACAGAACGTGTCAGCACATATCGAGAAGCACACGTGAACTCTTTAATCTTTTTTGCGAAGTTGATTTAGAGATTGATCGTCATGCTATAACGTAGATGCTAAGCCGAGGGGGTGGGGGGGGCGTTCGGTCACTCGCTGGGATCGACCGCCAGCCAGTCAAGTCTTGGCTTTTTTCTTTTGGTGGGGGGGTTACAACTACATAATGCACATCACCATACTATGGTCAGGCTATGGTAGCCGTCACAATGGCGATCCATCCATCATTGTCCTCTGTCTATCAAACCGGTTGCTTTGTGTACCTGTGGGAAATATGCCTCTTGGGGGAGCCTGGTGGAGTCCCGTAGTGCACGGAGCACCACCGAGTCCCACCGCCATATTTCGCCGGAGGGTGGCCGTAGCCCGTAGGAGACACGGTGTCGTTCGGTGGAGTCGGCGGGCCACCGGTATGAATGATCGGAGGGAGCGGGGCACAAGCCACCCTCCGACCTTTGCCTCAACTGTCCCCTTCCAATGCTCATATCGCGGTTCTCCCGATTCGGAAACGAGGCGTCTCGATGAGGAACCAAAGGTCGGTGTTGTCTGTGAGGGACCGGCGTTCATCTTGACACTGCAATTCGATCCTTGCCCTGCTCCATCCGACGAATGATTGGGGCTGCACATGAACGCTTGGAGCCAAAGCCGGTGCATGACTTGGTCTGTAATGAGTGGGCAAGTCAACCGCGCGTCCTCGTTGTCGCAGTGAAGATGACATGCTTCGCCGTGAACAGCTGTGAGGGCAGGCAGAGGGACGCCCTACGGGGCCTACGTGGACGGGGTGAAGGGTTTTCCCTGAAACGCCGACTTTACCGCGTTGAGAAGCTTGCATGTCTTGGTATACTCACGAAAGCGAGATTTGGACATACGCACACACACTTTCTCTCAAATGTGGACAGCATTGCCGGCACTTGGAGGTTTCTTATTCTGGCGTGCATGTAGGGGCATCACGGGCAGACTACCGAATACGGCTCGGTGCTTGGGTTTCTGACGTGCCAAAGACTGGCCGTTTGTTGACGAGCGAGATGCGCAAGCTGACGGCTACTACCCCCAGCCTACTCTGTTCAGCATTTGCATACAGCAGGCCAGCTACGGAGAAGCGCGGAGTCGAGCACAAACAGATGGTGTCAACAAGCAATATGTTGAATGCTACCTCAAGCGAGTCAATCATAGCATGTACGAACCACTCCGCCGACGACGTGGGTTAGGCGAGTTTTGCACATAATTCCACCAACACGTGTTGGGCTTTCTTTCTTCTATCCACACGATGCGGGCCTTGCTGCTCCACGATTCACTTCATTCAACGGCCGAAACGCGGGTGTTGCCGAGCATGCAAAAGGTAAAAGGGGATGTGGACGGCAGGAAGTACCATCTTTGAACTTCCCGCCCACCCCAGTCTTCTATTCAGTCCCAGGGTTCAATGTCAGGACATTTAATGGGTGGGGCCAGGATCACGGACGAAGCGCCTGGTAGGGTCACCAGCGCCGAAAGGGATCCACGGGACGGCGAGGGCAGAGCCAGCACGCACCAGCCCCCCGCTTGCATCGCAACCCTCGATCTACCCAGTTCCACCGTACGCCTTACTTTCCAAACGTGCTTCAGAAGGATTTCCCGAGAATCCCCTTTCGCACGTTATCTGCCGAGGTGGCGAGCGTATAGTGTACGCAGGGCCTGTCATGTCTTCGGCTTCGAATGGGGCGGAGCGGACGAGGATGAGGGCGCCTAACACACAGGGGAGGGCGTAGAGCACTCTATGATGCCAGTATAAGAGGTCGACCCCCAGATTACGGTACCTACTCGAGGAAAGATACATCTGCACGTCGTCTTCCCGTTTGTCACTCCTTAGCAGCAAAGACCGCACTGCTGCTGCGGCTTCTCGACTCTCGTTGAGGCCTCGCCAAAAAGACATCAGCAACCATGATGTTCCTTTCGCTCCTTTGGTCGCTCCTCTTCCTGCCTTCGGTCGTCTTGGCCGCCTTTGGCTGGACTGACAACGGCTCCGAGTACGTCATCGACAGCGGCGCCGACTTAGTTATCAAGGTCACCAAGTGTTGCGGTGACATCTCCTCGCTCAAATTTAAGGGTGTCGAGTACAACGGCTGGGGCGGCAAGAACAGCCACGTCGAGTCCGGTATGTTTAAACCGAATCATGGGACCAGATCACCATGTCCGACGGCTAACTGGAGGCAAAGGGCTGGGAGCCAGCACCGTAAGCATCGCGAGCTACAGCGGCAACGTTATCAAGGTCTCGGTCGTCCACGGCGTACGTCGTCCTCCCCTGTTCCATACATTGTACAGCCCCGACATACTAAGACGAGCAACAGACGCTCAAGCACTGGATATTCGTCCGTTATGGAAACAACAACGTCTACCTCTTCACAAACAAGGCCGACAACTCCATCTCCGCCATGCGTTACATTGTCCGCATCAAGGGCGGCTTGTTCTCACACGCCTCAACCGAAAGTGTACGTGATGGCAGCATAACAATGCGGGATGCGTGGCAACTAACGGGCCAAAAGGATTTCTACGACGGCGGCAGCAGCGTCATCGAGGCCCAGGACATCAACGTCAACAGCGCCGGGCTGACCAAGAGCAAGCACTACCAGGGCTCCAACTATGGCCGGTATGTCTCCTTCACTGTGGTCCACGCTTCCCTGAAAGTTACTGACACCTTGCAGGACCATTGACTGTAATATTTTTCAACTCCAATACCCGATGAGTTACAGTACTGACTGTTCCCAGACGATTACGTCGGCCGTAAGAAGAGCGGCGTCGGCCTGTTCATGATCAGAAGCAATCACGAGATAAGTTCTACCGGCTCGGCACATGTAGCCCTTTTCCGTGCTAACGCAAAACACAAGGCCTCGGGCGGCCCCTTTTTCAGATCTCTGTTGCGTCGCGCCGACCCCACCGGCGAGGACCTGTATGACATCTACTATTACAACATGGGTCACACCGACCCCATGCGCACCGGTCTCCAGGGCCCCTCGGTCCTGGCCTTCACTTCCGGCGAGGATCCTAACAGCAATCTCTTCGCTCGCAAGGCGGACTGGTCCTGGTTTGATGACAAGGGCGTGAGTTACTCCATCTCATCTTGCAACCCTCTCTCTCTCTCTCCTGCCGTGTCACAGAGTGCGCTGGTCGCTGACGTCCTCTCCAGCTCAACGGCTGGGTGCCTGCTTCTGGCCGCGGCTACGCTTCTGGCGTTGGTCTCGCCAACATGAAGTCCGGCAAGACCTACGTAGTCGGTCTGTCAAACTCGGTTGCGCAGTATTGGGGAACGGCGGGCGCCGGCGGCGCCTGGTCCATCGCCAAGGTCATACCCGGCACCTACACCCTGACTGTCTACAAGGACGAGCTTGAGGTCGCAACCTCGTCCGTCACCATCAAGGCCGGCGCCGGCACTGCCGTCAACACCATTACTTGTGTCGACCCGCAGGATGATGCCCACATTTGGCGCATCGGCGAGTGGGGTGCGCCGGACCCCTATGTTGAAGAACTCCGTGAACGAAACTTGTGCTGACATTTGGCGTAGATGGAACCCCCAAGGGCTTCTTGAACTTCGAGAACACCCCCCTGAAGCTTACCTACATGCACCCCTCGGACAGCCGCATCTCCACCTGGAACGCCGGAAACTTCATTGTCGGCACGCACGGCGCCAATCGCTTCCCCGGCTACATGTGGAAGGTGAGCACATCATTCCTACTAGCCACCCCCTGCCATACAGTAGAGTTTCAAGACACGGTATATGTTTAAGCTCGTTGCTCACACAGGCTTGCAGGAGGTCAACAGCGGCTACATCATCTACTTCAAGCTCACGGCCGAGCAGCTCAAGTCGGGCCACACAGTACGCATCGGCCTCACTGAGGCCTACATCGGCGGCCGCCCCGCCATCAACGTCAACTCATGGGCTTCGCCCCTGCCCGCGGCCACCACGCAGGCCAGCACCCGCTCGTTGACTGTCGGCACCTACCGGGGCAATAACGTCAAGCTGACCTACGCCGTGCCCCAGTCCGCCTGGGTCCAGAGCACGAGCGAGTGGCAGGTCCTCAGCATTAACATCATTAGCGGCAGCTCCGGCACCAAGTTCCTCAGCCCCGGTGTCAGCTTCGACGCCCTCGAGCTTCTGCCTTGAAGAAAGAGGGATGCCGGAAGTTGGAACAACAGAGCCCGCAATGGCTGGGAGATGAGGCAACGTCACTAGTAATACCCCATATCCTTGCACCTGCAATCAACATCTTCCTTGAACATATTGTGTCTTATCCCACTGTAAATAACACTCGTACATATCACCTGCAAGGCCCCCTAAGTCTGAGTACATAGGAAACAATCCAATACCGCACCCTACCCTCTTCTCCCCTTCCGCACGGGGATAATCTTAAGTCGTCGCAAATCAGAAAGGGCGTGGTTTTGCTTGCATACCTCTCTGAGGTGTTTCTCTGGTCTGAGTGGGAATTAGGGGCCCGGGAGATACGTGGGATGTTTCGAACATCTTGTCTCATCTATAGACCATGCTCATTGCGAAGCCTTGGACAACCATGATAGGAGGGTGGCAGGCGTGTTGGAAACGAAAATGACGAGTAGAACATGGCCTTTTGTTTGTCAAGAGCATTCTTTTCAAAACTCTGGTCTCGCGGGGTGGGGCCAAACAACCAACAGCTACAAGACAACAGACACGCGGAAAGCTTTGTTGGAAGTGGCCACCTGAGCAGAGAGCGTGTTTGTCCTAAGATCCACGCGAGCAGGAAACCGGCTATTCTTGTCAACGTTGGAGAAAGGCTTGAAGGGAGGGGAGCCAAAGGGATCTTGTTTGTTTCAATTGGTGTTGCAGCATTACTTTTTCAGCTGGTAATAAGAGCGTAGCTTACCAAGAACGCACTAATACGTTATGTACGGAGTACCTACTCTGATCTCGCTGTGGAACCCGCTAATTATTGCTTACAAAGGAAGGGATGCTAAGTCCTCTTGAATCTAGGCGTCAACCCGAAAAACACGAATGAATAAGCACTCGGAGAGATCGGCTTACTCATTATCAGACCGTCTTGTCTCTTACCTACGTAGAAACCTCCCCCCCACCCCCCACCCTGGCGGCACCTTAGGAACAGACTCAACCCGAAGTGACAGCGACTCGCCTGCCTCCCGAGGCCGACAATAGATCAATGGAAACGATTTGATTCGTCTGCTCGGGTTTATTGCTTCCTCCAGTATTGGCCAATCTCTCCTCTATAGGGGACGCTGCCCAGCAACGATGGCAGATAGCCTCGTCGCCCCAAAACGGAACATCCAGAGTAGAACCAAGGTGAAAACTGGTTGTACGACGTGCAGGTCGGTCCCAAATCTCATCGCCGGGTTCCCTAAAATCTATGTCTGAGGCCTCAGGACGTACGCTTGGTGGTTGGACTAACTAAGCAACAGAATAAGAAAAGTCAAATGCGACGAGAACAAGCCGTTTTGCCGGAAATGTGTCAGCACTGGGCGCACTTGCGACGGCTACGCGTCTCCCTTTCGGCTCGTTTTTGCCAGACAGTCCATAAACAACAACGTCCATGCCGGCAGCTGCATCAAGCCAGGCGCGGCTGGTTTGCAACCCATCCGGCCCACCTCGACCGTGATCGAGATCGCCCCTCAGGACATTGACCTCCTCGGCCGTTACTTCTCGACCAAGACCATGTTTGATGTGAAGCTAGGCTGTAATGAAGAAGCCAGGCAAATTCTCCATGCCAGCCTGACTGATTCAACGATACGGCATGCAGTCTCGTCTCTCAGGGCTCTCCGGGAACAACTCGAGGCCTCCGTCGCACAGCGGACCCCGAGCTGTGGCTACGATTATGGCCTCCAGCAATATTGTGTAGCATTAGGGGGCCTGGCATCCAGACTGTCGTCCCCAAGTCCCAAGCAACCGATGTCGACGTTGCTCTGCTGTCAGATCTTCATCAGTATTGAGCAAGTGCGGGGGAACTACGCCGCCATGACCCAGCACATAATACAAGGACTCGGCATCATGCACGAGTACCGCGCGAGGCCGAAATTGCTGCCGGCTGACCGTGAAAAGATACCGATGCTGGATGTGTTCATCATCAAGCTGTTCGCTGCGCCGTGCAAGTTTGCGGATTCTCCAGCAACGACCGAACCACATGCGAGCGGGACGGCGGTTGCCGTATGTATGAAGCAGTCTGCCAAATCCCATAATCTCCGCGCGATCGCACCCGATATCCGGACGGGGCTCACAAGGATCGCTGGAACGACGCTGGAGTTCCTTGGCAGGCTGGCGCATCTCGAGTCGGCGGCAAGCGCCCCTCGGCTACTGTCCGAGCAGGCATCCCTGCTGAACTTGTTGGACTCGTGGCTCGTTGATCTCGAACTCGTTCTTGCGGATATGAGACCTTCCCGGCACGAGCCTCTATCAGTGTCTTTCTTGCGCTTCTTCCATCAGATCCTGAAAGTGGCTCTCCTGGGCGCGCTTTGCTTCTCGCCGGATCTTCATACCGAGCTGCGGACCGAGATCGACCGATTGTGGCCCATAGCTGGCACCATAGAGGAAGGAGTAAAGGCGTATGAGACACGCGGTGGTATGAGAATATGTCTCCTGAACAGATTAGCTGGATCGTACATCATGGATCAACCGGCCAACTTCATGTAAGAGTCCCAGGCGGCATCTTCGCTGGCAAGGTCTTTGACTACTTTGGCTCCCGCTACCTGCTCGTCGCCGGCACCTCCTTGCACGTGTTGAGTTTCATGTTAACCGGCGTCTCCAAGACTGACTGGCAACGCCTTTAGTCCCGCGTTTCCAAGTGCACGCCCCAATTCTAGTCAGTCAACCAAGTTGTGCGTCTTTCTTTGCCCATACGCTGCTGTGCCTCCATGATGCTGGTACTCTTGGTGTTTGCCGACCCTGCTCTCGCTGGCCGTTTCAAGTTTAAGGAACGCATCATGATATTCACGGCATTCATCCGACCTCTCCCTTCTCGTCGTCGTGTCATCTCTATTCCTCTGACCTCATTCCCCAGTCCCACGCCTTGCCCCCGCTAGCGAGACCACGGGGCCACAGCAGCATCTTGCACAATGACACAACATGAGCTTTTATTGCATTAACAAACTAATACCTAGCGGAGGTTTCTGGGCGAAGCCGCTTTTCTATGTGACTTGCGGCAAGAAGGGCATGGAAACTTGACGAAGCTGCCACCGTCCTAGTCGATAATGCTCACTGTCATGCACTCTCATCGAAGCCCTCCTTTTGCGACGCGCGGTGGTAGTACCATTCATATTCCGATTGATTTCTATTTCTCTTACTACACTATCCACGCGTGGCGGTCATAGCCTCCTTGTCCGCGGCTAACAGCTGCTGGATAGCCGGCCTGTTGACGACTCGGTCCCACCAAGCCTTCACGGCCTTGCGGCCGAGGATGACGTCTCCGTATCCGCACGCAAACAGCCGTTGTACAAGCGGAATATAATTGATGTCGACGAGTGTGAAGTCCTTCCCGGCCATGTAGTAACTATTCTGCAGTGCACGCTCTGCGACGTCGAAGAACGCCTCGACGGACCGCAGGGCGGCTGAGACGACGGCCTCGTCGGCGGGCAACCCGATGAACTTTTTGGCGAACTTCTCGTACCCAATTCGACCTGCCGGGTCGGCGAAGTAGAGCGTCTCCACCGATTGCGCCTGGTCGAACAGCGCTGCAGCCTCGAAGTCTGAGTCCGAGGGCAGCAACGGGAACGAGTACTTCTTGGCGAGGTACTTGCAGATGGCGCGGCTTTCGTATAGGGTGAAGCCGTCGGGAAACGTGATGACGGGAACCTTACCCCACGGGTGACGCTTCAGGTTTTCTCCGGACTGATGGCGGGCGGCGGCGTAAGCGATAGCTTCATAGTGCGAAGAAGAAGAAAATACAGGAAAATATCGTTGACGCACCTTTTGTTCACCTTTGTACAGGTTGATGAGAACGAGCTCGTAGTCAGTGAAGCCACCCTCGGCGAGGGTTAGGCGGACACGGTCCGTGTTGGTCGAACCGCGGGCGCCATACAGGGTAAATGCTGGCGACATCTTGGAGGAGCGGTGCAGCAGTTTCGATACGATCTTGGGAGTGTTTATGTCGAGCTTCAGCATGGGGCTACAAGAAAGAGTATTTTGTTATGATCATTTGGAAAAGGATAGAGAGAGACTGGGCTGGCCACTTTATATAAGTCGATGGAGTTGACCAGTGGCCGGGTCTCGGGACGGAGCTGGTCGCCGGTCACCTGTTCATATCGTAGCTTGAGCTATGACAGAACCGATACAGGAAAAATAAAGCCTGGATTGTGTGTATGGTTGGCGGGTTCGCTCCCGGAGCCTAATCGGGCTAGCGCTGACGCCTGTTGGTCGCATAGGGAAAGCCATCATCGCATGTTCGACGAGGTAGCCCGACATAGCTTCAGGCCAAGACCCGCTTGACTAAATGGTAGCGGCAGGCCCTTTTTAAGGCACGAATATCCTAGGATGATGGAGCCACTCCATTTTTGTACACTGGACTCAGAAACTCGAGAGGGTCAACAAAGAAAGCCATCGAATGCGGAATGCAAGTTTGGCCTTGCTGCAAAATGAAAGTTTTTCTTCTTCGAGACCAGGCTCAAGGCCCAGAAAGCAACGACGAAATCTATCGGAGCGCGGCTTAGAAGTACCTAGTGTAATTGTTGGAAATAATCACAGGGGTGGTTCGATGTATCCAAGTAACTGGTGATAGCCTCACTTTGCTGAATTGGGGCGACGAGAAAGGAAGGAAGTAGGTGGGCAGCCTGTGGGGCTGTCTTCCTTAACCCCGAAAGAGCCCCATTATCTCCGATCTCCCATTTTGGCAGCGCCTGGCCCTGCAAACCAACAGTAATAATAAACGCACCCCATGGGGAAGCAAGCAGACAACCTCTGACACCACATACGTCCATACAAGGTCAAAAGCAGCACCAAGCATGAAGATCAGCTCGACCTACAGGGTAAGCCCCGGAGATCATTAATCAACCAAAGCAACTATAGAGAAAATAAAAATCAGATCATGGATGTGATTAAAATGTGAGTTTAAATATTATGGCCACGGGATACTACTTTGGAGTGACCAATTTGAGCAAGAGTTCGCAAACCCATGGAAGGACTGCTGATCAAATTAGGTATGGGCTCAACGCTCTTGAAGCTCCCCAGCAAAAAAAGGAGAGCCGGCGATAAAGATAGAAAAGAACCTGCCATGTCCTTGCGGGGCAGCTGTATTGTCAGGGAGACAGTGGAAGTTCGTAGGGTAAGCGGCACGTTGCAGTTGGGGCGGAAGGCAGAAGAACTTCTGACGATCTTTCACTTGTTAGACAACGACCTTCATCTGTGACTACCTATCTGCAGGATTCGACAGGGACTGATTCGCTATATCTCTCCGGCAGTGCACTCCTTTCCTCGGTTCCCTGCGGATCGGTTTGCTTCATACTCTCTGGGTTGTCACCGTTGTCTCGAATGTTCAATACGATCTACGAGCTAGGAAGGAGCTCGGGAGCCCTTCAAGGCATCTTGATATAGAGGGCTAGCGCTAAGGATTAGCTATTAGAATGACTAGAAGAGCTTAACAGCGTATTTTATTTTCTAAGTGTCTGCGCAATGCTTAATTATGCTAACAGGAATGTTTAAAGAGACGTAGATTTAGCCGACTAGTAGTTCATCTACTAAGTAGAGGATATTAACTACAAAACTTCCATTCAACGTATTCAAACCCTGCCCGACGTTGAATTGTCACCTCAGAGCATTCATTTGTTACACAAGCTTTTGGTTTCGATATCGCCTGACCAAGTACCGCCGGTGCTGAGTCCGGGACTCTGACCGTTTTCTCAGGGCCGCCATACCCCTTAACATCGGTTCCTAACACAAGCGCTGCAACGAATCCGAGAATCTCAGCCGTCGCAAAATTCCGACCAGGACACAGATGCTTCCCACCGCCGAACGGCACGTATGCAGCACGCTGATCCGGGGTTGCATTCTCTGGCCAACCCATAAAACGAGTCGTGTTGAAATCGCCAGCATCGGCTCCCCAGACACCAGGCATGAGATGGGCAACTCCAGAAGGCATCATGACGTCCACGCCTCTCTTGAAGAGATACTGGTTGCCTCTAGGGTCTGTAAGCACGACATCGCTCAGAACACGACGGCTGTGTAGCGCTTGACCGTAAACACGTAAGCATTCCTGTAAGCTGCTTATTAGCAACGGACACTTGCGCTGCAGTGAACCGATGCTAACGCTCAGTTTCTTTGGTCCCTCTTGACCATGCCCGCGTTCCTCGCTGACCAAGGATTCGCATTCCGACCGTAGAGCTGCGACAAGGCGTGGCTTCGCAAAGATGTTGACAATCAGCCAAAAAAGGATTGGCACAGTATTGACGGTTGCCACGTGGAGCAGCGCCAACTCACAGCGCGCGATATCTGCCGGGTCTGTGATTCCATGCCCTCTCATCACATCTGCCCTACTCCGCGATACGCATGGTAATAATTGTGCCCTCGCTGGCTCGAAGAGCGGTGCGAGTGCTTTGACCAGTCGTTCGCGAGCTTTGTATGGCTGTCTGGCGGTGATTGACGGAACGAAGTTCAACGTGAGCCTATTTACGCCACCTGAAAGTGTCCTGTTTCATTGGCACCAGCGTCAGTGAGCTCTCTGAGGTTTCATGAACAAAAGATTGATCATTATTCAACCAGGAAGAGCGACGGTGACTAACCATACGTCATCAATCAAGGACGATCCCATTCTGATCGGGTTCCTTTCCCCGTATAACGCTTCTGCCGAAGCCACTGTTACAACGTCCTGCAACCAGGTCTGGAGATTGCCCAGCTTTAACGGTGTCTCGCTGTTTATCACAGTGGCGTACTGGCTCAGGGCACGGAGATTGTATTTCTCCAGTTCCTCCCCAGAGAATGCTGGTTTTGTAGCCCGCAGTAAGTCGCCCAGCAGCCCAGAGCGTACGGCGTGTAGTACTTCTTCATTTATTCCAAGCAAGCCCTGGGCATGCTGGATCATCAGTGGCTCAAATGACAACGATGGTGACCGTAGGGCAAGCTGTATCAAGGCCGGTTCGAAGATAGCGTACATTTTACCATTCAATACAGGTAGAGTTGCTGCAGACAAAGTGGTCTTCTTTCTGCAACAAAATTTAGAGAACTTGCCGATTGGCTTTGTGGGTTACCTTACCTTAGGTCGTGGAAGTGTCCGACTTGCTTGGTGATAATGCCGAAGATATGTCCAATAAATGGAAGCAGATTATGTTGGCTTGGAGGCTCTTGCGCTTGGATCTGGTTTTGACTAATACGAAAGTGGCGTCTGACCAGTTCTGATGCCAGCAGAACAAGGACCAGACCGATTAGGGAAGGCCACTCCACCAAATGGTTCACCCATCGATTGTAGAAGGGCAAGTTGTTGAGAAGTGATGCGCGGTCCATATTTTGCATCAAATGACTGGCTGAATGAAAGGAACGAGGTTTGAAAATACCAGCCGTCCTGTTTCTGTTGTCGATGGTCCTCAGGTGTCTGAAAGGAAGGGCCCAGGGATTTGGAGACCAAACAATTTGGTAACAATGCTTGATAATACTTTGATTGTCGCACTTCTCACAGAAGTTGTCAGTCTAGAAGGGTGATATGGATTAAGCTTTGAAAGGTGACATGGGGATGGACTGGACAATGTGTTGAGTTGTGTCGTGAGGCCATACGCGCGTCACAATATACACAGCTGGCTTCGAAAAGTGCGTTGCTTTTCCTATGTAAGGCACATCACAAATATCCCTGCGCCGGATGCCAGGCCCATGGTGGCCGTATTGCCGATAGATCCGAGGCTGAGATCCGGATGCCCAGAAGTCGGACGCCCCTTTCCTCATGACAAGTTGCCAGTACTCCAGGCTGTCTGTGCGCATTAGAAGATGTGCTTATAAACCTCTGCTTGGCTTTGATCATGACCTATTTGCATTACTCGCACTGCTGATACTAGCTTGTTTGCGTAAGAGACCATTCAATCTAAATGAAGCAACGCTACCAGACCCTGGAAGTCTTTAGATTGCGGTTTTTGCGGAAAGCAATATCCGAACGTCTCATATGCCAAGGGCGGGAAACAAACGAGTCATCGCGTGTACTATCATCGGAGTGATACGGAATGGGAGCAACATTGCCGCATCTACTCCAAGACGCTGCTGGGGATAAGACCATGTAGGTGTTGACCAGACGAGAAAGCTGATGACCCAAAGGCGACCGAACCAGTTCCAAAGTTGACCCCTTCTTTTCCAAGGAAACCGGTATATGAAGGCCTGGAAACCATCTTCCAGCATGATTCCCAATGCCTGCAAGGAGAAGAATAGCACACTACCAGCCTCCGTCTGTTCGATGCCCATAGCGATGTCAGAGCTGTGGTGAATGAGAGCCGATATCAGGAATGCACACCACAGACGAGTGTACTTTGACAACGCTGTCTCTCGGGTGATACGGAAGACCGAGTCGACGAGAATATTTGCGTGCGTGGTGAGGCTGACCCGCAGGCATTGATGCCAAGCCGCACTACATATAGATGAATGTCAAGTCAGCGGTAATTAGACGAAATCATTTCAGCGCCGTACATACCCCCAGAATTGGCGGATGCTGTTCACATTGATGAATGACCCAAACAATGGGGGACAGTCGCCTGGGGAGTAACACCCGCAGACCACACCCAGGATCGCTGCACAATTGTTGATGACAAGCAGAAGCAGGGCAACACTGATCCAGAAAGCAGCTGTGGCGATTATTCGGAATACGAAGTCCTCTTGAGACAGGGCATGTAAGTTCCACAAGGTTTGTTTTCGATGGCCGATCATGGCAACATTCGGCGCCGGGCCCGACACTAGCAAGTCCAAAATTAGGTACGCCAGGGTCGTTGACAATAGTCGTTCGGAGATGAATCTGAGGTGACTTTGTTTCGGGCTCGGAGGCGTGTTCTTCGCCGCCGATGGCGTCCCCACTCTCCTGAGGTTCCACAGCATTGGCATCACCACACGTGCCTGTGACCAGTGCCGGGGAAACGGTTGCCGGGAGATTAGCTCAGATGTGCTTGCGCTGAGAGTCAGTTGCGACGCGCTAAGAAATTGGATCCAGCATAGTGGCACGGCGATTGCCCGCCAGTGGGGGTTCGAGAGAATCCCCAGGCATTGCGACTGGGCTCCGTGAGATATCGCAGCCAGTACTGCGACGCTGACCATACGAGCGGTCGTCTGTCCGCGGGTTGTGAACAAGATCGCACCGGTGAAAATGATTAAGAATGTTACTTGGAGCAGAACGAGGGCTAGCAATTCGCCATGGAGCCACATTTTCAATTTCAAGCATTTGCCAAAGACTTCAATGATACTGCGGGACGTGATAGGAGGGGCGACGCACTGGGCTTTATCAACAACCGGGTGGAACCGACTGTCGCGTGGAACAGCCAAGTGGGTGGAATAATTGAAGAGTTTGCCGGAAGGACGAGTCAAGTGTCTACCCTTATACCCTGTACTTGCAAGATTGCTGAACTACTACGTAGTAAGCAATATCCCAGGAAAGTATAATATATAGGCTTATTTCCATGCTCGCACCAGTTTGAGGTGCGTGAAATAATGGGCGAAGATACGCTTGACCTTGATGGGCTCCAATTAACGGCCTTAGTCATCGGCGAAAAAAAAACACCCTTTTTTTCTCACAAACTTAACCAGCAGTTACTGTCTGCGGTAACACCTTATAGGCGAAGATATCCTGCCGTCACCTTCAACAGTCATGCCGCCATCTCCCCATACAAATGAATGTCTCTACTCCACTTTTCCCTCCTAACATCTGTTTTTTCTCCCTCTAAGTCTAGAAAACCGTAGAAAAATCCTCGAAAGATGCACTATTGAAATGCTCTTGAGGAACTGGTTAGGGTTAGAGGTTGGGGTCCGGGCTAGGATTACGGATAGGGTTAGGGTTATCATAAGGAATATGGAATCAGTTAGGTTTGGACGCGGCAGGGTTGTTAAAGCCCGAAATAAAACACACGTCAGTATCCACTCGGAGAAAGCAGGAATGAAGGATTAATTGAAGTTTATTTCACTGTATCCGTAAGCAGTGGCACAAATGATCGATCATAATAATTTAATAGTATTGTTAGGTTAAGATTGGCCTTGGCGTCCCCTTGGCCGCCAAGATCCTGAGGAGTGGGTTCGAGTCCAACAGTGCTGATGAACTAAACGCTATGCGATCGCATTGCCGATAGTATGACGGTCACATATCGTGCGGCATTTATCGCAGATAGGGGCTTAACCGAAAAACATGCGAGATCATGTCTTCCTTTACCTTGGTGCCTGCTGCATTGGACTATCCGTTTTGCATGCCCCGAACTCGACAATTCTTCATGGCCAACCAACTTGCAACTGACCATTTCCAAGCTTCCAATGGAGATGCCCTGTCCGACCGGTTTACTCCTCTGCGCTTTGAAAGCATTCGCCCATGCTATCACATGGGGTTTGTTGACTTGGGGAGCCTTGCGGTGTCTCGAGGTCGTTCTATGTAAGGTCGCTGTTGATGAACCACCAGTCGTGCGGTCTATGGTGCCAGTCTTGGGCCATGCGATGAGGCTGTTTAGGCAAGGCGTGACATACTACGAGGATCTGAGGTACGTACAATACATTTTGTGGACTCGCGTTGATCGTTTGGCTTACAGTGCACCCGATAGGAAGCAAACCAACCTTCCGATTGTGACAACCTTTTTGGGGACGCAAAAAGTGTATGTCGTGAATTCTCCAGAGCTTATTAGCCAGATTCATCGCCAGGGCAAAAAGGTTGATGGTAATTTACCATTTCTTTACGTTGTCTGCGGCAAATTATTCGGCATGCATGGCGAGGACCTGGCTGGTTTAATGCGAGATGCAACTACGACAAACTCCCTGAGGTATGACCTCAAAACTATGGAGCACACCGCGTTGGAGGCTGGGACGAGTTCTTCAAAGGAAATATACGAAAACATATTCGAGGCACTTGCTGAGATACTAAACAACGTGGCCTCGCAAGGTCCTGAGAGCGTGAGTTTACAGTATTGGTTACAGAGAACCTTTACCTTGGCTACGGGACGTGGCATCTTTGGGCGTGGCAATCCATTGGACCGGTCTGAAGATCTGGTGGCTTGTCTCTGGTGAGTAACTATTCAAAAAGTTATCTATTTTTACCGACCGACGAGGGTAACATGAAAAAAGGGCTATGGAAAACGGGCTCAAGGAACTCACTATGTTACCGTTCCAGTCGATCACAGCACGAAGGGCAGCGGCAGCCCGTGAGCGTCTGGTTCAGGCATTCATAAATGATAACGTTGGAGACTCTGCTACTTCTGATCGCGCCCCCATTCTGTTGTTCCGGAAGTTCAATAGCCTGGCAAACCATCACGATACAACCGCAGAGTTCAGGGCAAGGTATATTGTTGGCATCTTCACCGGCTTCGTTATTAATACGGTTCCGGCTGCTTTTTGGATCATCAGCCTTTTGTCGGAAAACAAGGACCTAGCAGAGAGGATAAGGCTCGAGGTCAGGGAAGTGGTCTCTACCGTAGGTCCCGATGAGTTCACATTGGATCCTGCTTCTCTGAGAGCGCAGTGTCGATTGCTCCTCTCGACGTGCCAGGAGGTTCTCCGCTACATTAGCTCGTCCATAAGCAGTTTCCTCGTGAACGACGACATTCACCTCGACGATGGACTCGTTCTCAAAAAGGGAGCCCTTATCCAGATTGCAGCTACTGCAATACATCCGAACACCGCTATTTGGGGTCCGACTGCCACCAAACTAGACCCGGAAAGATTTCTCAGACGAGAAAAAATACACCCCTCTGCGAACAGGGTTTTTGGAGGCGGGAGCTCTATGTGTCCTGGCAGGCATCTTGCCGTCGATGAGCTGCTAACATTCACCGCAATGTTTGCGCACTCTTTCGAAATCAGTCGGTCGCCGATCTCAACACCGATCCCCGGCCAAAAGCGAGGGTCCATGCTCTCGGTCAGAAAGCCCGACTCAGATGTGCAGGTTCAAATTGCTCGCCGAGCTGGTGGCGGCTCCATGAGGTGGAAATTCTCACGCGCATCTCAAAACACGAAGACTGTTTCAGACAGCAAGTCGTAAGCTTCTCCAAAATTGCGGTTCGATAGAGCAGTATTATCAAAACCAACGAGCGATTCATTTTCCAAGGACAGTGACCAGAAATCAAATGTTTTTAGTGCAGGATAGAACTCATTATGCAATAAGGCGGGCATGGATCGGCATTAAAAGCTGCTCAACCCCCAAATGCTCTCTCTGGGTTTTACAAAGTTCAGGCATCAGATCATCATCTGATCTGTTCTTGCCGACTGCTTCTAACCATGGAATCTCTTCTTAAATCAATCGCCCGCCACCACTTCGTCGGATTTGCAATTGTTCTCTTCAGCTATTTAATCTTTCGTTCACATAATCGCTCAAAAAGCAAAGAAAAGATCCCTCTTATCAATCCGCCTCAATGGTTCGAACCGACTTCTACCAGAGTCAAACTTGCTTTCGCGCTAAACGCTCGTAAATGGATTACCAAAGGTGTCGAGACCGGCAGGCCATTCCGGCTACTGACGGACATTGGCGAGCTCACCGTGCTTCCAAGCGAATTTGCTCGCGAGCTTCGGGCTGACCCTCGGCTCGACTTCGCAGCCGTTATTAACCGCGTATGTTCACGCGACGCCTCCGTCTAATCTTCTCCTTGCGCACATGCCTTAGTTTTGCATTCTGTTCCAATGGCAGTGGTGATCAAGTCTGTGTGCGCGTCAGCTAATTCATGGCACCGTCTGCCAGACTTTCCATGCGAATCTCCCAGGGTTTGAAGGATTCCGAGAGGGTACACCGGATGCCCATCGCACCAGAGATGTCGTCAGGAGGCACCTTACCAATTGTTCCGGTAGGCAGCCTGGATGGGGCGCCACATTCTAAGCGCTAACACTTTTCCTCCTAGATGAAGTAATCGCCTCTGTCTCCAAAGAATGTCACAACGCTCTTCGCGGTATGCTGTCAGAAGCCACAGGTAGACCTCCTCATTCGCAGCGTGAAAACTTCGATAAATTGACAAGATTCGTTTAGATTGGGTCGAGATCAATCTTAGGGAGCAAGTACTCCAGATTATCGCGCGAATGTCATCACAAGTCTTCCTCGGGGATGAGGGCGCCACTAATGATGCTTGGCTCAAGATCACCATGGAGTACACTACCAATGCCTACATCGCAGCAATTCTCCTGCGCATTTTCCCCGAAAGCCTGCGGCCTTACGTTCATTGGGTCTTACCGCAATGCCGCAAGCTTAGAAAGCAAGTTGCCGAAGCACGGCTAATAGTTGCCGATATTGTTGACAAGCGAAAGAAGGAAAAGGCTGCCATAGAAGCCGAAGGCCGCCCTCCGCGCGTGTTCAACGACGTCATTGAGTGGTTTGCGCAGGACGAGCAAGATGGGCACAGCGACTATGACCCGGTGGTCGGCCAGCTTATCCTGATGCAAGCCGCGATCCACACTACAACGGACCTACTCACACAATCAATCTTGGACATAGCTTTGCATCCGGACATGGCCGAAGCCTTGCGGAGGGATGTGGAACAAGCAGTACACCGCCACGGCTGGTCAAAATCATCCTTGGCCGAAATGCATCTCGTGGACGCAGCCATCAAAGAAAGCCAACGGCTGAAGCCAATAGCCCGAAGTAAGTTGGCCCTCTTCAATCAAGAATGTTTCTGGACTGTTAATAATTTCAATATCCGCAGCCTCCATGCACCGACTCGTGTTAGATGACATCGAGCTCTCAAACGGCACCCCCATTTCCAAAGATAGCATCCTTGGCATTTCGGTTGACCAGATGTGGAACCCCAATGTTTATGATAGCCCGGCGGTCTGGAACCCGCACCGTTTCTATCAAATGAGCCAGGCCGGGGACAAGGCCGGAAGCCTCACGAACACGAGCCCGGACTATCTAGCCTGGGGCTACGGGAAACATGCATGCGCAGGCCGGTTCTTCGTTGCCCAGGAAGTCAAGATTGCCCTGAGTCACTTGCTGATGCATTATGAGTGGAAACTCGTGCCATCATCCGAGACCACAAAGCCGTTGGAGCTTGGGCTGACTCTGGCCGCTGATCCCATGGCGCGAGTAAGGGTGCGGCAAATTTAATAGAGTGTCCAAATTTGATTAACAGGCAACATGAATGTATCAATAGAAGCATTATCGTTTTGGGCGGACCAAAACACACTTGACTTAATACATCGGACATCATCGCAGCTGCGTTGAACGCGATTTTGCAGTGATTGAGTCTGTTTCTCCAAATTCACTGTTCTTCTTCATCTGTTTCCTCTTTTTGGCATCGGCACACGATGGCGATTGGCAGCCTCCTGTCCCAATCATCCAATACCCTTGGATGGAGTCTTGCACTCTTGGTCTTAGTCTTTGCAGGGCTTTTGCCAAGAAAGAACTCGGTACTGGATCCTCGAGAGCCACCGTTATTTCGACCGACGATACCAATAATCGGCCATGTCATACGAATGTGGCTTGATGGAGGGGGCTACTACACGGAAATTTATCGTCGTGTGGGCAATAAGACCGATGCAGTGACGATGGAGGTCATCGGCCAAAAGCTCTACGTCCTCTTGTCGCCCGCTCACGTTCAATTCGCCTTTCGAAACCGGTCTCTCACGTCAGAGCGGTTCAATGTTCAGGCGGCTACGGGTGTGGTCGGTCTCAGTGCGCAGGCCAAGCATCTACTCGAGCAGGGCGACCTCCTTCGGGACTTCTACAGGAACATGCCTCTCGCCATGGCACCAGAACCGTTGCGAAACATGACGTCAACGACACTCATGACGTTGTCAGCGGACATCAACAAAATCGCAGATTGCCATTGCGACGACAAATATCAACCTCTAGATCTGTACGGGTTTCTGCGCGACAGACTCGTTCTAGCTACAACAGATGGGCTTTACGGGAGGGAGACGAATCCTTTGCGCACAAAGCCTGGGCTGGTGGAAGACGTCTGGTATGTTTACCGCTGTCTTCATCCATTCCCGTCGGTCTACCACTTAGTTGACTGACTGTCGACAAAGGACTTTCGATAGGGCCATGTTTGCCCTTTTCTTCAATATCGCGCCCAGACTTACGGCACCAGCAGGACACAAGGCCCGCAGCCGCATACAAAAGGCTCTCATCTCGTACTTCCAGACCTGTCCCGATGACCAGAGTTTCCCCGATGACGTAGCAGAAGTCACGCGCATGCGCGCACGTCTTCTCCGTGCGTACGGCATGACTGACATTGACGTGGGAAACATGGAAATCGGCATGATTCATGCGGCGGTCGCAAACACTGCGCCAATGCTTTTCTGGATGGTCGTCAACATCTTCTCAAGGCACCATGTCCTGGCGCACGTGCGTGCCGAAGTTGATAAGTTGGTTCAAATCGGCGGTGGCAACGAGAAGACGGCCACTCTGTGTGCATCTCAAGTGACAGACCGCAACGTCTGTCCCTACTTGGCGGCCGTGAACAGCGAAGTCATGCGGCTGTGCGACTCGGTGACCGCGACCCGTTTTGTGGACGAGGATGTAATACTGCCGGACGGCACGGTCTTGAAAGCAGGGGCGATTGTGCATATGCCCTCGGCGGTTGCACACAGGATGGCTGATGCGTGGGGACCAAGAGATCCTGAACAGTTCGACCCCAGTCGATCATTGCACCACCACCACGACAGTGCGGATAGTTTCGCTGAGAAAACATCCGGATTTGACCAATCCCCTGCGCAGAGAAAAGCATTCTGGCCGTTTGGTGGGGGCAAGCATCTCTGCCCGGGCCGAAATCTCGCATTTGCGGAGAACATAACCTTTGTTTCGGCTCTTGCAGTTGGCTTCGAGATTGACGGCCTCGACGTCGACAACATACCCCAGTGTGGGTTCGCTAACCTGACCGGACAGAGTGTTCCTAAGCCTGGGAAGCTTGCAAGAGTCACCTTCCGCCGACGGGAAGGCTGGGAAAATGTGTCATGGCGGCTGCTTGCATGACTCGAAACCGTCGATGCGTCCGTGGTTTCGCTTGAAAGGGCTCCGTGCAACATCGTGATCGGGGATCGGCAGCTTTAAAGTTTGGATAAACTTTAACATGACTCTTTGCATTCACGATGTAGATTGAATTGAAACCTGGCCTTGTCCACATTTCCCAAATTAATTGAAGCGACCTTCGCACTTGAACAACAGCGTGGATCGTTGATTACCCAACGGATCCTCGGGTCAAAGTGCTACTGCGCCGCTCGTTTCCTACCAAGTCACATCTATCACAGTCGGCATCACGATGAAGCTGGCGCGCGAAGAAGAATCGATCAACGTTCATATGCCCCTCCCACGCCTGTCACATTACGACGATTCACCTTCATGTGATTCTCGCTCTGGCGCGACCTCTGATACCCCTCAACCTCGTAACATGCGCACAACTTGGGGGCGATCCGGTAACAACCGACCGTGGCTGCGATCCTTCTTATCTGCAACGCCACTTTGCTTGGGTCCATTAGTGGCATTATTATTTGAAATCGCTCTCCGGCAATTTGATGGGTCTCTGGCAAAGGTCCTGTTTACTTGCCGAGAGCAAGGGATTTTTCTTGTTCTTTACACTTACGGACCACGTCTGGATATCGGATCTCTCGTTGCTTACACCTGCTGGATCGCTTTCCAAGTAGTCCTGTATGTCGGTTTACCAGGATCGGTCAGTCAAGGACAACAGACTCCAGCAGGACACCTTCTGAGCTATCGAGTGAACGGGCTGCGTGCCTGGCTCCTCACTTACTCTCTTCTTGCCGTGCTTTCCGCAGGGGGGATGATTGACTTGGCATCTGTTGCCGAAAACTGGCCCGGATGGTTTGTCGCGATGAACATTTATGGGCTTCTTGCGTCGGTGGGAGCTTTTGTGAAAGCTCACGTTGCGCCAACACATCCAGGAGACCGCAAGTTCACAGGTGAGCAGACTTTTCACTCCCACTCCAACCTGTTCGTTAAAGTCACAGCTAACAAACCACAGACTGTACTGCCTATGACTTCTACATGGGAATCGAGTTGAACCCAAGGCTCAGTCCGTACTTTGACCTGAAGCTTTTCACGAACGGACGAGCAGGCATGATGACATGGTCTCTGATGTGGGTAGAATGACCCGCTCACTTGTATTTCTATGAAGGTACTGACAGCAACGTAGCGACATCTCTAATCTTGCCCTCCAGTATCGCAGAGGCTATGTATCTACAAGCCTCGTCCTGGTCACGATTCTGCACACTATCTACGTTGTGGACTTTTTCGCCAACGAATCTTGGTACCTCCGGACGATAGACATCAGCCATGATCATTTCGGTTTCTATCTGGCCTGGGGTTGTTTCACTTGGCTTCCGGCGATGTATACGCTCCAAGCCCAATACCTCGGGCGGTACCCGACAAGTCCCTCGTCGATTTACTCCATCATCGTCTTTTGCCTGGGACTTTTCGGCTTCTATATCTTCCGGCGAGTGAATGCTCAGAAGGATCTATGTCGGCGGACAGGCGGCGAGTGCCTGATATGGGGAGAGCCTGCTCGATTCATTGTCGCACCTTACATGACTTCAGATGGGACGTTACATAAGAGTTTGCTGCTCTGCAGTGGATGGTGGGGGCTGTCGCGCCATGCAAACTACACAGGCGATCTCTTGCTAAGCTTTTCGATGTGCGCAGCAGCTGGTACGCCGACGTTGATCGTATGGTTCTACGCCATCTTCATGGCCGGATTGCTTACTCACAGATGCCTGCGAGATGAGGAGCGGTGTCTAGCTAAATACGGGAAGTCATGGGAGGATTACTGTCGGAGAGTACCATGGCGGCTGATTCCAGGTATCTGGTAACTGAGATGTAATGCGTCCGTGCGTAAATAGGAAAATAGACGTTAATAGGGCTGCCAGTCTAGACGGCAATAGGGCTGCCAGTCTAGACAGCAATAGTAATGCCTTTACGACAGCAATAGTGATGCCTTTGCGACGGCAATATGCTAATAATGCTGATAATACCTACGATGCCTACGATGCCTACGATGCCCACAATGCCTACAATGCCCACGATGCCTACAATGCCTATGAAGGCCTATAATAAATACCCTTAGGCTGGACAGCAATAGGGCTGCCAGGCTGGACGGCAACAGTGATGCCGTCGCGACGTTAATAGGGCTGCCAGGCTGGACGGCAACAGTGATGCCGTCGCGACGGCAATAGGGCTGCCAGGCTGGACGGTAACAGTAATGCCGTCGTAACGTTAATAGGGCTGCTAGTCTGGACGGCAACAGTGATGCCCTTGCGACGTCAATAGGGCTGCTGTCGCAATGGCAATAGGGCTTCCAGTCTAGACGTCAATAGGTTTTGCTGTTGCAAGGGTATCACTATTGCTGTCCAGACTAGCAGCCCTATTGACGTCCAGACTGGCAGCCCTATTGCCGTCGCGACGGCATCACTGTTGCCGTCCAGCCTAGCAGCCCTATTAACGTCGCGACGGCATCACTGTTGCCATCCAGCCTAGCAGCCCTATTGCTATCCAGCCTAAGGGTATTTATTATAGGCCTTCATAGGCATCGTAGGTATCGTAGGCATTGTAGGCATTGTAGGCATTGTAGGCATTATAGGTATTATAGGTATTATAGGCATTATAGGCATTATAGGTATTGTAGGCATTATAAGCATTATAGGCATTATAGGTATTATAGGTATTATAGGCATTATAGGTATTATAGGTATTGTAGGCATTATAGGCATTATTAGTATCGTTAGTATTATTAGCATATTGCTGTTACAAAGGTATTAGTATTGCTGTCTAGACTAGCAGCCCTATTAACGTCTATTTTCCTATTTACATATAGACGTATTATTTAATTTTGAACGCTGCTAACGCAACGCAGAGTACGCCATCATCCCTACACTAGAGTTCAGCCAGTTATTGTCCCAGCCCTATCCGCCCCTAAATGATGTCTTAGCTTTACCCTTAGCCCTAAACATAAGTGTAACGTCGTTAGGTATCTTAAATCCGCTATAATAGTAAAGCTTTTATGTACACAGTCTAACCAGTTAGGATGTTAGCTAGCAAACATATACAGTGCAGAACAGGGGATAATAACAATAGATATATTATTACTAAAGCTTTTACTTTATATATTAGTTATACTTTACTGTAGTAGTAATTTTATAATAAGTATAGTATTAATATACTTATACCTTCTTATTATAGTTAGGTTCTTTATTTACTGCTGCTAGTACTCCTACTGCTGTAACTTTACTTATTAAATTAATAGAGGTAATAGTAATAGGTTAATATTATATATATTATACGTTATGTATGTATCTCTGTATATATAACTATAACTATTATGTTACCCTTCTGCCTAGCCTTACTACCTAACTAGGCCCTTAGTAACCCCTTTTCTAGGTGCCTAAGGCCTCTATAAAGCCTACTGCTTAGGGTAAAGCCTATAGCAGTCCCTCTAATATTTACTAAGTAACTAAGCTAAATTAGGCTAATAACTTCTATCTCTATACACCCTTTCTAGCGTGTATAAAGTGCCTTCTATAGGACCCTCTAATTTAATATACCCCCTTAGGGAAGGCCTTCTTATAGGCCTTTATAGCTTACAGCTATAAAGGGTAAAGCCTTTACTTTATAATACCTTATACAAAAGGCGCTTAGAAAGGGCTTTCCTATAATCTATAGTGCTTATAGAGTACTAGCGTATAAAAGATTATAAGTCTCCTTAATAGCCTATATATCCTCTTTTATTATCTATACTTCTAAGTAAGCCTTATCTTTAGTAAGCTTTTACGCTTAGTTACACTTAAAAAACACCTTCTTATTAGTTATATTTATCTATTATAAGAAGGCCTTATACTTTAATAGGTTAAGAGCCTTAGTAAGTCTATCTGCTATAAGCTTTATAAACAGTATATATATAATATTAATATACTGCTAAGTAACCTCTTATTATAACTAGTAATTATAAATATCTATATAATATAACTTTATATAAAGCTTTAAAAGCTTCTTAGTTATAAGATTAACAGTCTGTTAATTATTATATTATATCTATATTCTTATAGGCTAAGACGCTTCTAATATATATATTAAGTGCTAGCTGCACTTTATAGAGAGCTATACTTATAAGCGTAATATTAATTAGCTAGTAAAAAGGGCTTTCTTAGCTGCTTATAAGAGCGCTAAAAGCTCTACTTTAGTAGTTAATATAGTAATAGTATCTTACTTATTAGCCTGCTAGGTAATAAGGCCTCTAAAAAGCTTTATTATGAAGGCCTAAGAGCTCTTATAGTTAAGTAAGTTATCTATAAAGCTTATGTTAGAGGTTACCTCTAAGGCGTCTTTATTACTATTAGGCTTAGCACTAAATTAAAGGTAGAGGTAATATATATAATAAAGGTATAATAATATATAGTTAGCAGCCTTCTAGTAGGCTTTACTTAGGTTCTAATTAAACCTTATAAGCCTACTTACTATAAAAGTAATATTAAGGCGTATTATAATAGCAGTATAAAGAATTATACTAACCTTCTGCTAGTATCTATTTATCTTATAATATACTATATTATTAGTATGTAGTAGAAGCTCTTCCTTTATTATAAAGGTAAATTTATATATATTATCTATAATGTTAGTATATATAGGGAGCAGTTTTACAGCCTTCTTTATATATACTGCTTATAAGAGCTAGAGTCTCCTGCTTATATAGTTATATAGGACTTTAAGGCTTAGGAACTACTAGAGCTCCTAGCCTCCTTTAAGGTAATACTTTACTTAGAGGGCTCTTAGCTCCTTAATTACTATATACTTATAGGCCTTTAGAAACGCTAATATATAGTTATTAACATAAAAGAAGAATATAATCTAGCCTTTCTGCTAGTAGTAATTTTTACTTATAATATATTAAAAGCCTTATATAATAAGTCCTACTTTAAAGTGCTATTACTAGAGGAGGGGTAATTAGTATAAGCTGTAGAGGGCTTTCTAAAGGCGTATAATAACGCCTTTCTTATAGTAACCTAGTAGTAACTCTATATATACCTCCTTATTAATATTTATATAGATAAATATATTAATAGCGTTATATTAGAGCAGCTCTAAGTTAAAGCAGGTAGCTAGAGCTATTAATATTTAGAAGGATATACCTACTAATATAGCTATATATATATTATATAAATCTTTTACTTATTAGTTATTATATATAATAAGCCTTACTTTTACCTTTATAAGGCAGCTATACTTATTAAGCTTATATATATAGACCTATATATAGTTAAGAATCTAATTACTATAAGTAGAGCCTTTAGGAACTTCCCTCTATAACCTTAATGTCTTATAGCTATAAAGATACCTCCTTTTAGCCTCCTTAAAAGTATCTTTAAAAAAGTAGTTTACTAGCTAACTATGTAATATAGGAAAGAGAGGTAGGTATTTCTAGTAGGTACTTATTAAAAAGGCTGCTTTACTACTCCTTATAGTAAGCCTATTAGCTACCTTCTACTTCTAGCCTACATTAAGCTATACGTTAAGTATACTTAGTTACACTTTTAGCTCTATTATAGGTGCACTTAGTAGACCTATACTTACTAGCAAAATAAGGTAATTAGCTCTCTCCTATAGTATATAAGTGCTATCTAGTTATTTCTACTTAGCTTTAATATGTAAGTGTTACTTCTAGTAGAAGTAACCTACTAGAAACATAGCTTTAAAAGATTATCTTAGTAGCTTATTTTTTTTTCTATAGTAATAGGAGTCTTATATTATTTACTATCTAGGTAGGAACTAGTAAGGTATTCCCTTATATTATTCTATATATATAGTACTAATTAATCTATATAGGTAGAGAGAAAAACCTCCTATAATTTATATAGGAGAAAAACTACTTTATCTTATTAAACATTAGAAGGTTAGCTTATTTTTACCTAACATAATATAGGATTATTATAAAGGGAAACATAATATGTAGGTGTAGTGTACTGTTGTTAGAGCCCTATTATACATGTAGGGCCTAGGGCTCTACTTTTATAGGGCTTTAGTAGCTAATTAGACTTCTGTAAAAGTAGCTTCCTGCAGTTAGAATTAAACTAACTGTCTGCATGTAGAGCATATAGACGCTACTAGACGTATGCTACTACGTTATATAGGTCTTAGTAGCTTATACTTAAGAGTTATATTATTAGTAGCTCCTTTAAGCGCTTATAATTATTATTCTTAAGATTAACATTCTTCTTCTTACCTCCTTACGTTAAGTATATCTCTAAGGGTAGTTATAAATAAGGCTTTTAGAGGTAGTATTATTAGTAGTATTATTAATATAAACCTTACTTTAGTATAAGGTAATAGAGGGGCTAGCCCTTAATAGCTATAATTTAAAGGGTTTTAGTTTTATAGCTATAAAGGGTTAGGCTATTAGAGCCTTCTACTCCCTTAGTGTAGTTAGTATGTTCTTAGATTTTATTAGCTTCTTTATCTACTATATATATAAAACTTCTTTCCTACGCCTCTTAGTATATAAGATACTTAATTATAGTAGCTATTTCCTATAGATTACTCTTATATACATTATTAGTAAGCTTTATAATATTACTATTAAAGGTAACCTTCTTATTAAAAATAATATCTTATGTAGTAAAAACTTTACTATAGGTAGGGCTTTATATTTAATATAAGTTACTTAAGCTGTAGCCTATAAGATAGCTAATCTAAGCCCTTAGGGCTAGTTATTAGCGTTAATTATAGTAAAGTTAGGTATTAGCAGTAAGTATATATGCTTTATAACTATATATATATAGGTAAGAAAGGTCTAGCTAAGTATATGCTATATTAGCTTTACTCTAGAAGTGCTTATACTACAGTTAGTATAGGGTTTTCTAACTGTAAGATACTTATAGCATATAGTTATAAAGGTAGGTAGCAGCTATATAGACCTCTAGCTAAAGGATATTTAGTAGGTATATATTAATTACTATACTATATGCCTTTTACTTAATAACTACAGTAATACACTTTATAGCTCTATTTTACACTTAGGTATTTAGGGCGCTTACCTTAAGGTGTATACTATATGCCTTTATTATGTCTATAATATCTAAGTAGTATAGAAGCTTATTATTAGTCTTAATAACCTTTACCTAATAGTTATATTACACTTCTAATAGAGTAAGGAAGTCTATAAGTGTAGTAAGTAGTCCTTTAGTAGTCCTTTAGTGTAGGTAGAAATCCTATATATAACTACTACTATAGTTAGAAATTATTCTATAAGATACATACCCTATATAACTAACCTCTAGGTTATAGAAGTTAATTACTAAGTAGTTACTAAGCTTTATATAGATTATAGATTTATATAGGCTGTATCTAACTAAGTAGTAAGCTTTACCTTTTATATAGGCGTTATAGTTAATAGTGTAAATCTTATAATTATTAAAGCCCTTAAGACGCACTCTATAAGCTACGTTAATAATCCTCTTAATTACTTTAGGGCCTAAGTAACCTAACCTATAGTATTAAGTAACTAGGCTGCTAAGAATTAGCTTCCTATATGTCTTTATAGTGTATTTGTTTTATTAGCGTAACTAGAGCGCTTTATCTAAGCCTATAGGAGGTAAGAGTATAGCAGCAGCTAAAGCAGCCTCTACCTTAAAGGGCCTATAGTTAAGGACCTATTAGTTATAAATATTATTAAGGTAGGCTATAAAAGACCTATCTGCCTTTTATAAGTAGTTATTTCTAGGGCTTATATCCTACTAGATACCTTATTACTTTAGCTTCTTAAAGGATACTAAGTTAGCTGTAAGGCTAAGGTAAAGAGTAACGTTATATAGAGTAAGCCTTATAATAGTGCCTATACGCCCCCTAAGCCTAATTTATATAGTGTAATATACTTTAATAGAAAGTTACTATAAGCTAGCCTATAGGAAATTACCTACTAGTATAGCCCTTATTATCTTAAACTATAAAGGCTTATTAAAAATATATACTATTAAGCCTAAGTCTAATATTACTATGTAAGCTAGATAATAAAGGCTTTTTATAGTGTAAAAGGAGGCTAGTGTAATCTTTCCCTTATACCTACTATATAGTTAGTTATTCTTAATAGTTACTACTCTTACTTTATATAGGCGTTTAGTAAGCTCTAAGTTACATTATATATACTTTTTAATTATAGCCTTAACTGCTTTACTCTCTTACTACCCTTTAGGGCGTATATAAGGAAGGGTATACTAGCAGTAGTTAATATAGTGCCCTAAAGTAAGGTAAAGCTAGCAGCTTATACGTTTTAAAAGCAGTATCTCTACTACGCTTATACTTAACCTCTCTTACTTAGGTAGTATACTTTACTTTTATAAAGGCGCTATAAGCCCTAATAATAATAAAGATTACTTATAGAGTATGCTTAGCTTATAAGATTATATCTACTAGCAGCCTCTATAGCTATAATTCCTACTGCTATAGTTTCTATTATTTTAATTTCTATAGTTACCTTTAGGGTTCTTATAATTTATATTAATTAGGCTAAAGGCACTATATATAGCCTTTTACCTAATAGGTATATTACTAAGGAGCTTTATTACCTCTTATATATTACTTATTATTATAGAGATTATAAGATTCTCTTTCTTAGTATTTTTCTTACTTTACTATAGGTAGATAAATACCTATTAGGTAAGGTAACTAGTTAAAAAGGCTTTTATAATATCCTAAAACTAATACTTTAAGTGCTATACATTAGGGACTTTATTAGCCTTTATGTTATAAAAAGCACTTTCCTATATAAGAAGCTATTTCTTAAGCTTCTTTATGTTAGTAAGGTAATTCTAGGCGCCTTTATAGAGAATTCTTTTATATTTTATCTACGCCTTATTACGCCTTTCCTCTAGACGCTTAGTAATATAATTCTTAAGCTTCTTTACCTATTAGTTAAGGTGCTTATCTAGTTTATAATAGTGTTTTAAAAGCTTAATGCTTATAGTATCTCTAAACTAGTCCTACAGTAGGGTGTATTCTTATATATATATTTTATACTCTTTTAATATATTAGTATATTTACTTTACTACTCCTTATTTTAGTAAGAGGAGTCTTATATTATTTACTATCTAAGTAGGAATAAGTAAGGTATTTCTTTACACTATACTATATACATAATGCAGTTAATCTATATAGATAGAGAGAAAAACCTACTATTCTTCTTTAGTAGGAAAACTACTCTATCTTATTAAACATTAGAAGGTTAGCTTGTTTTTACCTAACATATTATAGAAGTAATTACTAATATAAAGGAAACATAATACGTAGAGAGGTGCACTGTTATTAGAGCCCTATTATGTATGTAGGGCCTAGGGCTCTACTTTTGTAGGGCTCTAGTGGCTAATTAGACTTCTGCAAAAGTGGCTTCCTGCAGTTAGAATCAAACTAACTATCTGCAGCATAAAGTGTATATAGATGCTGCTAGACGTATGCTACTGCGTTATATAGGTTTACTGCTCCTTATATAAAAGGAGGTTACTTAGTAATAGCTTATAGACCCCTTTAGCCTATAAGTTAGTTACTACTATAGGCTTAAGGAGTAATTCCTAACTAGCTGTTAGGATTAGGGTTACTATTACCCCTTAAGCGCTTAGGGAGCTTAATCCTATATATAGAGCTTAGTATCTTAGATAGTTATAAGGCTAAAAGTATATTAGGCGCTCTATAAGTGCTATAATAGTCTTACTAAGTATATAAGAATTACTTACTAATAGGTTAATTACTTCCTATAGGTTATAGGCTCTAGCTTTTACCTAAAGCTACTTAAACTAAATAGTCTAGTTAGAGGAGGATTTTAAAGTAATCTTTACATTATTAGTTATTATTATATACTTTTTGCTTATAGGAATTATATTACTAAGCTTATTATTATTAATTTCTAAGCGTATAAGACTCTTAATTATTAAATTAATAGGGGTAATAGTAATAGGTTAATATTATGTATATTATACATTATATATATATCTCTATATATATAACTATAACTATTATGTTACTCTTCTGCCTAGTCTTACTACCTAACTAAGCCCTTAGTAACCCCTTTTCTAGATACCTAAGGCCTCTATAAAGCCTACTGCCTAAGGTAAAGCCTACAGCAGTCCCTCTAATATTTGCTAAGCAACTAGGCTAAATTAGGCTAATAACTTCTATCTCTACGCACCCTTTCTAGCATGTATAAAGTGCCCTCTATAGGACCCTCTAATTTAACATTACTTAATAGAATAGTGTCTACTCTATACTGCTAAGAGTTATGCATATATAAAATTACTGTAATATAAATCTATCTCTAGACTATATTCTAAACCCCCTATAAAGAAACTATAAGTAATTTATCTCTGCTGTTAGAATTCTTAGCTAATAAGTAGGTTAAACACTTTCTCTTAGTTCTATTCTAACAAAATAATAGACTTTTATTACTTAAGAGCCTACTCTTAAACCTTAAACCTTCTTCTTATTTTAGACTTAGTTTTTGTAAATAGTATTATATAAGTAATAGTAGAATTATCTAGAGTATAGTGTTAGGGCTGTTAGCAGCGTAACCTATATAGAGAGATAGAACAGATAACTATATATAATAGATAGGTTAGATTATTAGAGGTGCCTAATAATTAGATATATTAGGTTATTAGGGGTAAGCACTAGAGGGGTACTAGCAGCTAACCTACAGCTTAATAACGTAATTAGGACGTTATTATAAGACTATTAGGGGACTATTATTAGTAGGAGTGCTAAGATAGAATAAAAGAGGACTACTACTACCTACCTAGTAGGTAGAAGTAGGTTAAAATAATATAACTAACTAACCCCTACCTTACTATTAGTAACTCTACTACTTTATGTAATTCTAGCCTATAATACGTTTTAACCTCTACCTACCTTTAGGCATACTAACTAGTAGAGTAAGATAGCACCTAAAAGAACTACTACTACCTCCTAGAGGGATAGCACCTATAATAAGTAGGATACATAAGAAACTAGTATAATAGATAATAATAGGGTCTTAACTTACTAAGAGACTACTAGTTATAATAAAAGTAATAAAGGAGATAATTAAAGCACTACTAGTAGCTCTTAAGATAATAATATAGATACCCTAGTAGCTAATAAGTATACTTATAAGGCTGTTAATAAAATAATAGTAAAGTAAGTATAAAAAATACTTTAAGCTAAAATTAATAAGGCTAGAAAGCAGAAGAACCTTAACCTTATATTAGCACTTTAAAATAATACTAATATAGATATACTACTTACTAGAGGTATACTAGCTAAGAAGCAGATAGCACCTAAATAATAAAAACTAAATAATTATAAAAAGTATATAACGCCCCTACATTATAAAGGTAGAAGCTAAGCTAAGCTATCTAACTTCTAGTTTAAGCTTATAGGTTAATTTATTATTTCTAGTATAGATAATAACTATAATTAAGTAATCTATATAGGTAGATACCTTAAAGGACCTATAGCCTGCTAGTAGGCTACCTATATAGATATATACTATAGAAATAACTAAATAAAAGTTACCTAGCTAGTAATAAAGAAGTAGCTATATAATAGTATTACTAATAGGAATATAAAGGTATATAACGTAGTAGTAAAGTTAGAAAATAAACGCTAGAAACTAAGATAATTATACTAAACCTTTATTAACTAGTATAAAGCCTTAGAAGTAGAGTGCCCTAACTAGCTACCTAAGAGGCTGTAGGTAATTAATATAGTTAACTATATCCTCCCTAATTTATAAGATAAGATTATAGCCTATAGGCTACTAGATAATTAAGAAGCGTTAGATAAAATTATAAAGTAAGTAGAAATAACTAAGAGAATTATATAGAGGGCCTAAATAGTTATAAACTACTAAGGGGGTATACCCTAGGGGCCTACTAGGTAGCTACCCTAAGAGACAGTTTAAATAACCCTTATAGAAGTAAAAACTAAACTATAAGATATACCTACTTTAATAAGTAATAAACTATTAAAACTAAGCTAGATAGAGTAGTAGGATAGTATATAACCTAATAGAGGGTTAGTAGCGCTAAACTAATTAACTATTACATACTATAATTATAATAATAAAAGCTACTACTCTAATTAGTGCTAGAAAACTAACTGCTATTAGTATAGCTAACTAAGACACTTAGGTAGGAGGTGTACTACTCTAGCTACTATAATAGAGGTTAATATAATTAATATACCCTAGGGAGAGGAGATAGGCTACTAGTAGTTTAAGGTAACCCTATAAGTAAGGGTTAAAGAGATATAAAAAAAAGAGAAAGTAATAATTAATATAGGTGCTAACTATAATGTAATTAACTAAAGAGTATTATTACTAACTAGTTACCTACTATAGGCTAGTAATAAACTAGAGCTTTAAGGCCTATAAGGATTAAGCGCTTCTAACTACAGTTAGAAAGTCTTAGTTATATAGGTAATAAATAACCTTAGCACTAAGAGGGCTTAAAGCTATTATTTCTAAGTATTAACACTAGAGGAGGAGTATATTATAATTCTAGGGATCCCCTAGAGGTAACTAGCGTCCCCTAACCTTAGCTAGAAGACACTAAATTAGATATATAAGTTAAAAGGGAAGGATATTAAATTAGTAATTAGGTAAAAGGCTATTAGGAAGGCTATAAAAGAAGCTAAAGTAACCTTTATAATAGGGTCTAAAGTCTATTATATATAAGAGGTTAGGATATAAGAGAAAGAGGGACCTATATTACTAGATAAGTATGCTAACTAGGCTTATATCTTTAACGTAAAGAGGTATTAAGAGGGTATTAGTAAGAGGGTATATACTATTAACTTAGAACTAGGAACTAAACTACTATAGAGCTCTATCTACCTACTAGCAGAGCCTAAGCTAGCTGCCCTTTAAGAGTATATTAAGAAAGCACTAGTAAAAGAATAGATATAATAATCTAAAAGCCTAGTAGATATACCTATCCTCTTTATACTAAAGAAGGGAGGTAAGTTATACCTTTATATTAACTACTAGAGGCTTAACTATATTACTATTAAGAATTAAACACTATTACCTTTAATTACTAAGATTCTTAACTACCTATTAGAGGTAAAGTAGTATACTAAATTTAACTTAAAGAATAAGTACTACTAGGTAGCTATCTATAAGGGAGATAAATAGAAAATAGCTTTCTATATATAGTATAGTTACTTTAAGTACTAAGTAATACTATTTAGGCTTATTAACGCCTTAACTACCTTTTAGGTCTATATTAATAATACTCTTATAGGCCTAGTAAATATTATTTATATTATTTACCTAGATAATATTTTTATCTTTTTAAAGAATAAAGGGTTTTATATAGAAGCAGTAAAGTAGGTACTTACTTACTTAGATACTATTAGGTTAGTAGCTAACCTTAAGAAGTATAAATTTAATAAACAGTCTATTAGCTTCTTAGGCTTTATAGTCTCTAAGGATAGTATTATAATAGAAGAGGACTATATATAGGCTATTATTAAGTAGTTAGCGCCTACTAGCGTTTATAAGATATAAGTCTTCTTAGGGTTTATAGGTTTCTATTAATGCTTTATTTAGAATTACATAAAGGTATATACCCTATTAACTAATTAGCTAATTACTAAGGGGGGTTATTCCCTATTAATTACTAATAAGGCACTAAAGGCCTTTAAGTAACTTAAAGTATTATTTACTACAGCCTCTATACTACACTACTTTAACCTAAAGCTACTTATTTACATTAAGATAGATATATCTACTTTTGTAATTAGGGTAGTATTATACTAACTATATAATTAGTAATAACACCCTATAGCGTATATATCTTAGAAACTATAAAAAGTAAAGCTATAGTATAGTATACTAGAGGCTAAGCTGCTAGCTATCTATAAAGCAGCAGAGTAATAATAGTATTTCTTACTATATAATTAGCACTAGACTGTCTTTCTTACTAATTACCTAGGCTACTACTACCTTACTACTAAGCTATAACTAAATAGCTACTAGATATAAATATTATAGAACCTTACTATATTTAACTTTAAGATTAAATATTAGCCTAAGAAATTAAACCTAGCTAATAGGCTTTTATAACGCCTAGATTACTAACTAACTAATAAAGAAGTTAACTATAAGAGGAGTATATTCCTAAAAGACTTTCTTAGATAATTTTTACTAAAGGTAGTAAGAATTAGGTGTATATAGGCTACTAAAGGGTTACTAAGGGGTTAGAGGTAGCCCCTACTTCCTAAAGACCTTACACTTAAACTAGAGGAAGAGATTAAAATAGAGTAGAAGGCTAACCTATAGCTGCTAGGATCTATATAGCAGAAGTAGGTAGGTTAGAGTAGAGATATAAAGGGGGTAGTAAGGTATAAGGAATAATTAGTTATCCCTAAAAACAGTAAGTTTAGAATAGAGATACTAATAGCATACTATAATAAACTAACTAGTAGCTACCTAAAATATAGCTATATAATAAAGCATCTAGCTAAATTCTTCTTTTAGAAATTAATAAAAAAGGATATAAAGAAGTATATTAAGATATATACAGTATATTAATAGATAAAACTATAGTACTACACACCTTATAGATCCCTTAGGAGCCTACTAGTGCCTACCTACCTATAGTAAAGTATCTTACTTAACTTTATTATAAAGCTCCTAAAGTTAGAAGGGAAGAGAGGTAAATAGTTTAATAGTATCTTAGTAGTAGTTAACTATTTTATAAAATACACCCTCTATATACCTACCTATAAGTTAATAAAGGTAGATACTTTAGTAATAATACTAGTAGATAGAGTTATATTATAGTATAAAGTACCTAAGTTAATAGTCTTAGACTAAGGATTACTGTTTACTAGCTGCTTTTAGGTAGAGGTATACTACTAGTTAGCTATTAAAAGGAAGCTAAGTACTACATACTACCTCTAAACTAATAGTTAGATAGAATAGTAAAACTAAAATGTTAAACACTTTCTATAAGCCTACTATAATATTAAGTAAAACAACTAGATAGACTAGCTACTAATAGTATAATTTATTTATAATAGCGCCTACTATAATACTACTAGCGTATTACTAGTAGAGGCCCTAATAGGTTACTAGCTAAATAGGCCTTATAATATCTATTACGTTAAGATTAACTAAACTATAGTCCCTATAGTAAAGAAAAAGGTTAGCTAATTATAATAGTAATAGGAGACTATTTAATAGCTATTAAGCTAGTTAAATAATATATATGTAAAATAGTATAACTAGTAAAGGACTCCTATTAAATTTAAGGTTAGAGAAAGGGTCTTACTAGTAATACAAAACATCTAGTAGAAATAACTATCTAAGAAACTCTTAGATAAGTATCTAAGCCTATTCCTAGTTATATAGGTAATTAATAAGGGAGTAGTATATAAGCTTAACCTATAATTAAAGTACTATATCTATAATATATTCTTATCTTTATAACTTAAAAAGTTCTTTAGTAATATTAAAGAAAGTAGGAATTATAAAGGGCTAGGTAAGGCCTTATTTAGGTAATTAGTAACTTAATTACTAGTTATCTAAGCTAAGGAGTAAAGAGGGAGATTACACGCTATATGCTTACGTAGTATGTAGAGCTTTTATATACAGCTTACTTAAGTCTATAGTAGGTAAAGCCTAGCTATAACACCTTTATAGTGCAGCCTATAATATATACCTCTTACCTACCTATAGGCGCCTATAAGAATTATAGTAGGTCTGTAGTACCCCTTACTACTAGTACCTTATAGGCTGTAGCCCTACTAGCTGTAGCTCTATACTACCTATAGCCTAGGCGCTATAGGTAAACATTATAATAATTTTATAGGCTGTTATTTTCTTCTCTTTTTTTTCTTCTCTTTTGTTTCTTTAGCCTTTATAATTATTAAAAAGTAGGTTAGATTTACGCCTATTAGCGCCCCCTTTTCCTCTATTAGTGTATATAGCTTATACTAATTATTATATAGTTTAATAAATTATATAATAGCTATAAGTCTTACCCTTTTAGGTATATACACCCTATATATATATACTTTTTAACTATTTAGTTTTATTTTTAATATTACTAATAGCCTCTTACTCTTAGTCTCTCTCTAGAGGCTTATATATCCTCTACCCCTATTAATAACGCTACTACTACTACTACTGCTGCTACCTCTACTGCTACTACTACTACTGCTACTGCTGCTACTACTGCTAACGCTGCTACTAAGCCTCTAGCTATATATTATCTTATATAAGAATTATATATTTAAAGCTAACTAACATATAGAGTTTGCTTTTTAGGTATATTTAGAATAAAGAATTAAATAATTCTTTACTCCTTAAAACCCCTATAAAGCGCTATAAGTATATAAAGTATACTAGCCTTTAGGCTATTCTCTATTTTATATATACTAACTAGCTTATAAAGTATGCTAATATAGCCTTATATGCTAATAAGCTTAGTGCTAGTAGTTATTATACTAACTATATATATAGTAGCTATATCTACCCTCCTTTTATATATTTTATCTTATAAGATACTCTTCTATAGTTAGCACTAACCTTACACTAGATTCCTATTAACTCTCTCTCTCTCTACTAGAAGATAGTTACTACTACTGCTGCTGTTACTATAGCCCCTCTAGGCTAGCTTAAGAAGCTTATAAGTTTAACGCTCTAATTACGCTATTTTATTACTAATAGGTATATAAGACTAATATTACTACTTTACTACTAAGGCTTAAAAAGACTTAGTTACCTTAGACTAAGCTTATATCTATATACAGTAAGATAAGCTTTATCTTATATATTTACATAAGATAAAGCAGTATGCTAGTTCTACTAGTAGTATGTCTATTATATTCCTTACTGCTGCTGCTCCTACTGCTGCTACTATAGCTGCTCCTACTGCTGCTACTACTACTACTACCCCTACTACCCCTATTAAGGCTGTATTTAACTCTAACTAGGTTGCTTCTACTGCTACCCTACTTACTATTACACCTACTATTAGTATTATAGCGCCTAGTAGGGCTACTCCCCTAGGAGGCCTTTTAGCTAACTAGGTAGAGTGTCTTATTATAGCTTATAAAAGCATTATTAGTATACTAGCTTCTATATATTTATATGCTTTTATATATTTATTATACCTACTAACTGCTTATAGTTTATTAATATAGTGTGTTTAAGCTATATTACTAACGCTGCTGCTGCTACTACTACTATTACTGCTGCTGCTGCTCCCTCTACTTCCCTTAGTAAGGGCTATAAGCACTCCCTAGAGCTCTAAGTAGAGGCTACACTTTATATACCTCCTAAGCTTCTTTCTTACTACCTATTATTAGTTAAGAGAGTTAGGCTGCAGCCTAAAAATAATATTACTTCTACCTCTATACTTCTTTTACTTAATATATATATAGGTTAGGTTACTATTATAAACGTTAATTAGGCTATATCTTACTTTATAGGTGCTAAGCACTATAGTATTACTTATAAGATCTATAGGCTTCTAGGTAGCGTTAGTAAATCCCTTCTACTATACTAGCACCTAATGTAACTTACTGCATTCTTACTTCCTCTACTTAGCTGTAATAATCTCTTTAATATGCTATTCTTACTTACTATCTTCTATTATTAGAGGGGGTTATAAATTTATAGTTTATTACCCTAGTAAGAGGTTAGTTATAGCTCTCTATAGGAGGTTAATATAGAAATAACTATAGATACTACCTAGTACGTTAAATTAGATAATAAAGAGGCTAATAACTTTTATAACTATATACTTACTATAAAGCTAATTAAGCTTATAGTTAGGCTAAGAGGAGTAGTAATTATATAAGTTTAGCTAAACCTTATTACTAATATTAAACCTCTCTGCTATACTATAGCGCTTATTTATAGCGTCTTTAGTGTACTACTAAGCTATAGCTATAGCAGCTTACACTATATATATTATATCTATTATCCTCTATATAAGCTTTTCTATAGCCTTCTTATATAACCCTAGTTTTAGTCCTTTATCCTTATGTACTTTAACTAGCTCTATGTAGTACCTATAGGTAAGAAAGAAGGGGCTAACTCCTATTACTAATACTATATAATTATTAATTATAAGTTATTTAACTAGAAGCTATTACGCCTAGTCCTCCTAAAGGTAGCTAATATAGGTATGCAGTATAGCTTAAATTTCCTAGTTAAATTATTTAGTAGCTTTATTACTTTAGGGGTAGTATACTATAATTAATTTCTATATAACCCCTATTAGTATATAGAAACGCTTCTAAAACTTACTTATTTAGTTACTACCCCTATTACTAATAATACTTTTAGGTATACTATAGAAGTAGAAGTAGTATTTAAGGAAGCATATTATATAAGCCTCTACCTCTATAGTGTTTATAGCCTTAAGGGTAATTACTTTACCTAGCTAGTTAGAGATTACCTAAAGGAAATACACCTTTATAGCGTTTAAAGGCAGTAAGTCTGTAATAAAGTCTATTAAAAGGTTGCTCTATAGGCGCTTTAGGATTTTAAGGGGCTATAAGTACTCTCTCTTTATATGTTACTAGACTTTACTTTAGCTGTAGATATTATAGTTATATATAAAACAGTATATAGCCTACACCTAGCCTAGCTAGTAGAAGCGTTAAGAGATAATTTTAAGTATGCTATTACAGCCTAAGTAGCCTAATAAGGTTAAATTATAGCTTTACTATATTAACCTTATATATAACTTATTTAATAGAAAGTCTAGGTTGTTATTTCTAAAGACCTAGAGATAGCTACATTAGGTAAGACGCCTAGCTGTATCTAGTGTGTAGTTACTAATCTAGATATATACCTTAACTTTAATAGGAAGTATATATGAGCTATTTATAATAGTATTATAAATATACTAAAGGTCTATATCTATATCTTATATTATCTCCTATGTCTATTATAGAGACTTATCTTCTAATATATAGGTCTTTAGCACTAGGGGTAGTTCCTATTATAAGCGTTAAGCCCCTAGCGTATTTTCCTTTTAATTTACAAGAGGAGTCTTACATTATTTACTATCTAAGTAGGAATAAGTAAGGTATTCCTTTACACTATACTATATATATAATATAGTTAATCTATATATAGAGAGAAAAACCTTCTATAATTTATATAGGAGGAAAACTACTCTATTATTAAATATTAGAAGGTTAGCTTGTTTTTACCTAACTTAGTATAGGGGTATTTCTATATAAAGGAAATATAATACGTTAGGAGGTGTACTATTGTTAGAGCCCTATTATGCATGTAGGGCCTAGGGCCCTACTTTTGTAGGGCTCTAGTGGCTAATTAGACTTCTATAAAAGTAGCTTCCTACAGTTAAAATTAAACTAACTGTCTGTATGTATAAAGTGCATATAGACGCTGCTAGACGTATGCTACTATGTCACGTAGGTAAGCCCCTAGCGTATAGTTAGTATATAATAGTAAAGCTAGTATAAAGCGTTCTAGTATAACTTAGATAATACAGCCCTACTTCTATTTATTATTCTAGCTTACTAGCGTATCTTATTCCCTATATAATAGTATATCTAAGATACTTACTTTCTTACTTAGGTAATAAATAATATAAAAGTTATACTTTACTAGTTTCTCTACTTAGTAGCTTTAGTGCTCTATTAGCTTCTACTTTATTATAAAATACTTTAGTAACTTATAGTTAGTAATAATATAAAATAGCTTATTAGCACTTTAAAGCTTTACTTACTAAGCTTATAAGCACTTTATTACAGCTAGAAGTTCTTTATTATAAATTAGGTAGTTATACTATATTAGGGTAAGCTTCTATAAGTAGAAAGTAACTAGGTAGGGGTTACTATCCCTATTAAGCTGTATAAAAGCGCTACTAAGTATAAAGCCTAAGCAGTCTATCTTAATAAGGGTAAGCACTATTAGGTTAAAAGTATAAAGTAGTAACATTATAGAAAATATATCTTTAAGCTTAGTAAAGGCTTCCTAGTGTGCTTTAGACTATATAAAAAGCATACCCTTTTTTATAAGCGTATTAAGCAGCTTAATAATAGTTATATAGTTCTATATAAACGTATAGTAATAGTTTATAAACCTTAGGAAACTATATACCTCTTTTATGCTTATAGGTGCTAGCTATTTATAAATTATATATATCTTCTTAAGGTTTATAGAGACCTCTTTCTTAGCCTTAAGGATAAAGCTAATATACTTAACTTTCTTTATAGCAAACTTACTCTTAGCTGCGTTAAGGCTTAGTTCTACTGCATAAAGGGCTTTAAAGACACACTAGACTTTATCCTTATAGTCCTTTTTTAACCTACTTAAGTATATAAGTATGTTATTAAGGTAGGCTGTAGTAAAATTATTAAGAAAGCCTTATAGTATACTATTAATAAACTACTACTATAAAGCTAATATATTAGTAAGCCTAAAGAGGTAAATAAGCTATTTAAAAAGCCTATAGCGTATCTAGAATAAAGTTTTTAGCTTATTACCCTTAGTAATATATATCTTATAGAAAGCAGCTATAATATCTACCTTTATAAACTATCCTAGCCCTTCTAGGCTATACATTATGTAAATATGTTTTATTTTCTAGGGGTCTAGTAATATATATTAAGTATAACTATTACATTAAGTTTCTAACTAACACCTTAGAGCTTCTAGTAAAATCTCTACTTCTATCCCTTAATTATACTACACCTACTAGATAGCGTAGATTACTGCCTGCAGCTAGCCTAAGTGCTCCTTTATTATTATAATTTTAGATACATTATCCTGCTTCTAGGCTATCCTACTAACAAAAGAGCAGAGCTGCTACTATAAGGCCTACCTTACCTTAATAATTAGGCCTATATTAGCTGCTAGGCTGTTAAGAAGTAAGATTACTAATCTAACGCTAGTAATATTAATTACTATATAGTTATCTATTCTGCTATTAATAGTAATAATATTATATAGAGAGTTCCCTTTATACTACTTAATAATAGAGCTTATCTAAGCTATTATAAACTATTTTATAACCTCTAAGGGGTTATAATTAAGAGGGGTGCCTAGTTTAAAGGGGTTATTTAGGTTAAGTATAGGTATAACTAAGGATAAGGAGTTAATATAATTAGACTTAATAAGATTAGAAAAGAGGATTTAATTTAGTTACTTTAGTAGGTTTTAGGATAATTTATCTAAACTATAGGTTTAGCAGGTTGTAGGTATAGTTAATAAGAGAATCCTAAAAGATTCTATCCTAGCTAACTATATATACCTAATAAGCCTGCCTCTTAAGGTTAAATACCTCTATAGTTAAGAGTTCTTAACCTTAGTAGTATAGACCTTAAGAGCAAAGCTATCTCTAGTAAGTTAATCTAGTATTAAGTTTATACTAACCCCTATAGTACTATATATTCTTAAATAAGCTACCTTACTAAGTTAACAGCATAAGAATAGGGTATAGTGCTTATATTAGGCTAACTGCTATTATTTCTTTTATATTATGTAACTAATCTTAACTATAGGATCTAATTAGTTCTACGCTAGTTTAATTAGCGTTCTTAAATAGTATTAGTAATAGGGGTTAGCCCCTTCTTCTTTACCTATAGGTACTATATAGAGCTAGTTAAAGTATATAAGGATAAAAGACTAGAACTAGGGTTATATAAGAAGGCTGTAGAAAGGCTTATATAGAGGATAATAAATATAACGTATATAGCGTAAGCTGCTATAGCTGTAACTTAGCAGCGTACTAAAGACGCTATAAATAAGCGCTATAGTGTAGCAGAGAGGTTTAACGTTAGTAATAAGGTTTAGCTAAACCTATATAACTACTACTCCCCTTAGCCTAACTATAAGCTTAATTAGCTTTATAGTAAGTATATAGTTATAAAAGTTATTAGCCCCCTTATTATCTAACTTAATATATTAGGTAGTATTTATAATTATTTCTATATTAACCTCCTATAGAGGGCTATAACTAACCTTTTACTAAAGTAATAAACTATAGATATATAACCCCCTCTAATTATAGAAGATAGTAAGTAAGAATAATACGTTAAAGAGATTATTATAGCTAAGTAGAGAAAGTAAGGATACAGTAAATTACGCTAGGCGTTAGTATAGTAGAAGGGATTTACTAATACTACCTAGGAGCCTATAGATCTTATAAGTAATACTACAGCACTTAATATTTATAAAGTAAGATATAGCCTAATTAACGTTTATAATAGTAACCTAACCTATATATATATTAAGTAAAAGAAGTATAGAGGTAGAAGTAATATTATTTTTAGGCTGTAGCTTAACTCTCTTAACTAATAATAGGTAGTATAAAAGGAGCTTAGGGGGTATATAGAGTGTAGCCCCTACTTAGAGCTCTAGGGAGTGCTTACAGCCCTTACTAAAGGAAGGGGAGGGAGTAGTAGTAGTAGTAGCAGTAGTAGCAGCAGCAGCAGTAGTATTAGTAGTATAGCTTAAACGCACTATATTAACAAACTATAAGTAGTTAGTAGGTATAATAAATATATAAGGGTATATAAATATATAGAAGCTAGTATATTAGTAATATTCTTATAAGCTATAATAAAGCGCTTTACTTAGTTAGCTAAAAGGCCTCCTAGAGGAGTAGCCCTACTAGGCGCTATAATACTAATAGTAGATATAATAGTAAGTAGGGTAGTAGTAAAAGCAACCTAGCTAGGGTTAAATATAGCCTTAATAGGGGTAGCAGAAGTAGTAGTAGTAGCAGTAGTAGAAGTAGTAGTAGTAGGGGATATAATAAATATACTACTAGTAGAACTAGTATACTGCTTTATCTTATATAAATATATAAGATAAAGCTTATCTTACTATATATAAATATAAGCCTAGTCTAGAGTAACTAAGTCTTTCTAAGCCTTAGTAGTAAAGCAGTAACGTTAGTCCTATATACCTATTAGTAATAAAACAGTATAGTTAGAATACTAAACTTATAAGCTCCTTAAGCTAGCCTAGAGGGGCTATAGTAATAGTAGTAGTAGTAGTAACTATCTCTTAGTAGAGAGAGAGAGAGTTAATAAGGATCTAGCGTAAGGTTAGTACTAACTATAAAAGAGGGTCTTATAAGATAGAATATATAGAAAGAGGGTAGGTGTAGCTACTATATATATAGTTAGTATAATAACTACTAGTACTAAGCTTATTAGTATATAAGGCTGTATTAGTATGCTTTATAAGCTAGTTAGTATATATAAAGTAAGAAACAGCCTAAAGGCTAGTATACTTTATATACTTATAGCGCTTTATAGAAGTCTTAGGGAGTAAGGAATTATCTAATTCTTTATCCTAAGCGTGCTTAAAAAGTAATCTCTATATACTAGTTAGCTCTAAATATATAATTCTTATATAAGATAATATACAGCTAGAGGCTTAGTAGTAGCGTTAGTAGTAGTAGCAGCAGTAGCAGTAGTAGTAGCAGTAGTAGAGGTAGCAGCAGCAGTAGCAGTAGTAGCGTTATTAATAGGGGTAGAAGACGTAAAAGCCTCTAGAGAGGGACTAAGAGTAGGAGGCTGTTAGTAACGTTTAAAAAGAAACTAAATAGTTAAGAAGCGTATATATATAGGGCGTATATACCTAAAAGGGCTAGACTTATAGCTATTATATAATCTGTTTAACTATATAATAATTAGTATAAGCTATATATACTAATAGAAGAAAAAGGGGTGCTAATAGGTGTAAATCTAACCTACTTTTTAATAATTATAAGGGCTAAAGAAAAAAGAGAAGAAAAAAGAAAAGAAAGTAACAGCCTATAAAATTATTATAATACTTACTTATAGCGCCTAAGCTACAGGCAGTATAGGGCTATAGCCTATAGGGCTACAGCCTATAGGGTACTAGTAGTAAGAGGCTCTATAGACCTACTATAATTCTTATAGGTGCCTATAGGTAGGTAAGAGGTATATATTACAGGCTGCACTATAAAGGTATTATAGCTAGGCTTTACTTACTACAGACTTAAGTAAGCTACATATAAAAGCTCTATGTACTACATAAGCATACAGTATATAATCTCTCTTTTTACTCCCTAGCTTAGATAACTAGTAATTAAGTTACTAATTACCTAAATAAGGCCTTACCTAGCCCTTTATAGACACCTAGCTGCATTTAGTGTGTAGTTACTAATCTAGATATATACCTTAACTTTAATAGGGAGTATATATAAGCTGTTTATAATAGTATTATAAATATACTAAAGGTCTATATCTATATCTTATATTAACTTCTATATCTATTATAAGGAGTTATCCTCTACTATATAGGTCTTTAGCACTAAGGGTAGTTCTTATTATAAGTATTAAGCCTCTAATATATAGTTAGTATATAACAGTAGGGCTAGTATAAAGCATTTTAGTATAACTTAGATAATATAGCCTTACTTCTATTTATTATCCTAGCTTACTAGTATATCTTATTCCCTATATAACAGTATATCTAGAATACTTACTTCCTTACTTAGGTAATAAATAATATAGAAGTTATACTCTACTAGTTTCTCTACCTAGCAGCTTTAGCGCTCTATTAGCCTCTACTTTATTATAAAGTACTTTAGTAACTTATAGTTAGTAATAATATAAAATAGCTTATTAGCGCTTTAAAGCTTTACTTACTAGGCTTATAAGCACTCTATTATAGCTAGAAGTTCTTTATTATAACTTAGGTAGTTATACTACATTAAGGTAAGCTTCTATAAGTAGAAAGTAACTAAATAGAGGTTACTATTCCTATTAAGCTGCATAAGGGCGCTACTAAGTATAAAGCCTAAGTAGTCTATTTTAATAAAGATAAATACTATTAGGTAAAAAGTATAAAGTAGTAGCATTATAGAAAATATATCTTTAAGCTTAGTAAAGGCTTCTTAGTATGCTTTAGACTATATAAAAAGCATACCTTTTTTTATAAGTATATTAAGCAGCTTAATAATAGTTATATAGTTCTATATAAGCATATAGTAATAGTTTATAAACCTTAGGAAACTATATACCTCTTTTACGCTTATAGGCGTAAGCTATTTATAAATTATATATATCTTCTTAGGGTCTATAGAGACCCCTCTCTTAGCTTTAAGAATAAAGCTAATATACTTAACTTTCTTTATAGTAAACTTATTTTTAGCTGTATTAAGGCTTAGTCTTACTGCATAAAAGGCTTAAAAAACATACTATACTTTATCTTTATAGTTCTTTTTTAACCTACTTAAGTATATAAGTATATTATTAAGGTAGGCTATAGTAAAATTATTAAGGAAGCCTTATAGTATACTATTAATAAACTACTACTATAAGGCTAGTATACCCTTTTAGGCTATACATTATGTAAACGTGTTTTATTTTCTAGGGGTCTAGTAATATATATTAAGTATAACTATTATATTAAGTTTCTAACTAACAGTATTCTTAGAGCTTCTAGTAAAATCTCTTTTCTCTAACCTTTAGACTTCTATCCCTTAATTATACTGCACCTACTAGATAGTGTAGATTACTACCTGCAGCTAGCCTAAGTGCTTCTTTATTATTGTAATTTTAGATATATTATTCTACTTCTAGGCTATTCTGCTAACAAAAGAGTAGAGCTGCTGCTATAGGGCCTACCTTACCCTAATAATTAGGCTTATATTAGCTGCTAGGCTGTTAAGAAGTAAGATTACTAATCTAACGCTAGTAATATTAATTACTATATAGTTATCTATCCTGCTATTAATAGTAATAATATTATATAGAGAGTTCCCTCTATACTACTTAATAATAGAGCTTATCTAAGCTGTTATAAACTGTTTTATAACCTCTAAGGGGTTATAATTAAGAGGGGTGCCTAGTTTAAAGGGGATATCTAGGTTAAGCGTAGGTATAACTAAGGTATAGATAAGAAGTTAATAAGATTAGACTTAATAAGATTAGAAAGGAGGATTTAATTTAGTTACTTTAGTTTTAAGATAATTTATCTAAACTGTAGGTTTAGTAGGTTGTAGGTATAGTTAATAGGAGAATCCTAGATTCTATCCTAGCTAACTATATATACCTAATAAGCCTACCTCTTAAGGTTAAATACCTCTATAGTTAAGAGTTCTTACTGCAGACCTTAGTAGTATAGACCTTAAGAGTAAAGCTATCTCTAGTAGACTATACTAACCCCTATAGTACTATATATTCTTAAATAAGCTACCTTACTAAGTTAACAGCATAAGAATAAGGTATAGTGCTTATATTAGGCTAACTGCTGTTGTTTTTTTTGTATTATGTAACTAATCTTAACTGTAGGATCTAATTAGTTCTACGCTAGTTTAATTAGCGTTCTTAAATTAAAAAAGACTAGTATATTAGTAAGCCTAAAAAAGTAAATAAGCTATTTAAAAAGCCTATAGCGTATCTAGAATATAGTTTTTAGCTTATTACCCTTAGTAATATATATCTTATAGAAGGTAGCTATAATATCTACCTTTATAAACTATTTTAATAACTCTATATATCTAAAAGTCTTAAATATTAGTAGTAAGGGGTATTAGTTCTTCTTTATAATAGTATTAAGTACTTTATAATTACAGTAGAAATATAGTCTGCTGTCTAGCTTATATATAAATAGAATAGGTATACTAGCTATAAAGCTACTTACTTAGATAAAACCCTTATTTTTAGGAGGTCTTAAAACGTATTTTTAAGAATAAAGAGCTCCTTATATAATATCCTATATAATAGTCCCTAAGGTAATAGTACTTCTTTTCTACTTATATCCTTCTCTAGCTTAATATAGTAGTTAAAACTACTTTATTAGGGTAGTAGGTCTATAGATAAGGAGGGGTTAAAGAGGTCTCTAAATTCCTTTCTTACCTACTTAGGAAGCGTTATAACTACAGTAGTTTATTTTACTTCTTTCTCTACCTTTAGTTATAATGCTTTTTCTATATTAGCTAAGCTAATAGCTATAATTTACCTAAATGTAGCTACACTCTACTGCTTATTAGAAGTATCTATATTAGAAATATCTATATTATATAGGTAATTTACTACTTAGTAGTAAGCTCTTTCTTTATATATAGCTTAGTAGTAAACTGCTATAAAAGATATAATATTTAAGATATATACTTCTTATATTTACTATACTTTTTCTAACTTTTTTTATCTAACTAAGTAGAGTATAAGGCTAATATAGCTATAGTAAACTATCCTTTCTACTGCATTATAAATAGTTTAGTTATTTTCTATTTAAGGCTTACCTAAGAAGATATCTACATCTAGACTACATACTACATATATATAAATACGTTTCTAATAGCTATAAAGGTTAAGTATTAAGATAATAACTCTATTAGTATCTATTTTTATAGCTTCCTTTATAAACTCTTATAAGAGTATTTTATATTAATTAATATATAGTAAGTATAATTTATATATAAAGTTATAATTAACTATAGTATAGATATTATATTTAGTGTTAATTAAGGCTTATTTAGAGGTTCTTTTATTAATATAGGCCTATACTAGTGTAGCTAGCCTACTTATTTTCTATCTGTATTAGAAATCCTCCTACCTTATATGTTTTTTACTTATAGGCTCTAAGGCCTAATTTTATCCTAAAGCTACTTTTTTTCTAATTTAGATGTTTTTTTAGTGCTGCTAGAGGTAGTTATATAGTCTGTTTTATTATTAGGGTGTAATTTCTACTTAGTAACTACTTATATAGTTATAGGCTTTTTCTTCTTTTTATACTCCTTAGAGTAATCCTATATAAGGTAGCCTACTTTATTATAGTTAAAGCATTTTTATATTTCTTTATGCAGCTTATACTTAAGTTTCTTACCTATCTTTATAGCTGCTAATCTTATAAAGCCTATTATTAAAGTGTCTCTATTAGTGTTTATTTTCTTTATTACAGCTAAATATATATTATATAGGTAACTTTAAAGCTTCTCTACCTTCTACATAATATAACTAATAGTTAGTACTACCTCTAAGAAGGTCTAAAGTATTATAATTATAACTAATATACTCTTAAAGTAGAAGTTAAGTATATTAGTTATAAATGTAATTTATACTTCTACTGCTTAGGTCTCTATACTAGCTTCTGCTAGTATATATTTAAACTTTAGGTAGAAGGCTATAAAGGACTTATATTCCTTTATTTAAATACTTATTAGCGCTATAGTAGCTTTAGCTTATACATTTAGGTTACTAAAGGTGTAGTCTAGGTGCTTTATAAAGTGTATAATATTATAGGTGCTATTCTAGCTGCCTTTCTTATAGTAGGTAGTAACTATCTATTAGAGGCTAACTTTAAGGTAGAAGTATATATAGTACTAAGCCTCCTAACTAGAGGAGAAGAAAATAGTATTAATCTTAAGCTTATTATATATCTAGCACACCTATAAGGAATAGTGCTTATATAACCCTAAGAACTTTAGTAGGCTTAGTAGCTATTTTTACTTAATATTAATAACTATTACCTTTATAGGTATAGAGATAGTAAGACTTATTATAGAGGTAGGTATAGTAGTTATTATAACGTTAGTAAGTATTTATATTTATATTATAAGTAAGAAGATAAGTTATTTAAGGGAGGCTAGCTAGTTATTACTAGATATAGAAAAGCTTATATTTTATATTAACAGCTTAAGTATTATACCTATTATTTTATCTTAGTTACTTATTATATAGTATAATTAGTAAGAGTAGTAAATTATAAGCTTAGATATATAAAGGGCTAGGTAAGGCCTTATTTAGGTAATTAGTAACTTAATTACTAGTTATCTAAGCTAGGGAGTAAAAAGAGAAATTATATACTATATGCTTACGTAGTGTATAGAGCTTTTATACGTAGCTTACTTAAGTCTGTAGTAGGTAAAGCTTAGCTATAACACCTTTATAATGCAGCCTATAACACTTTATAATAGTAATATACTAATAATACTAATAATGCTAATAATACTTATAATACCTATAATACCTATAATACCTATAATACCTATAATACCTATAATACCTATAATACCTATAATACCTATTATTAAAATATAATATACACTAGCAGGCGTAATAGTAATAAGATAAGTAGGCTTACACCTATCTTTTACTATTTTAATAATTAAGAGTCTTAATGCCTTAGTAGTATATAGTTACAGACTATAATTTAAGAACGCTAATTAAACTAGCGTAGAACTAATTAGATCCTACAGTTAAGATTAGTTACATAATACAAAAAAAAAAAAAAAAAACCAGCAGTTAGCCTAATATAAGCACTATACCTTATTCTTATGCTATTAACTTAGTAAGGTAGCTTATTTAAAAACATATAGTACTATAGGGGTTAGTATAGTCTACTAGAGATAGCTTTGCTCTTAAGGTCTATACTACTAAGGTTAAGAACTCTTAACTATAGAGGTATTTAACCTTAAGAGGTAGGCTTATTAGGTATATATAATTAGCTAGAATAGAATCTAGGATTCTTCTATTAACTATACCTATAACCTACTAAACCTGCAATCTAGATAAATCTCTTATAACCTACTAAACCTATAATTTAGATAAATTATCCTAAAACTAAAGTAACTAAATTAAATCCTCCTTTCTAATCTTATTAAGTCTAATCTTATTAAGTCCTTATCCTATATACCTTAGTTATACCTAAGCTTAACTTAAATAACCCTTTTAATATTAATACCTCTCTTAATTATAACCCCTTAGAAGTTATAATATAGTTTATAACAGCTTAGATAAGCTTTATTATTAAGTAGTATAAAGAGAACTCTCTATATAATATTATTACTATTAATAGTAGAATAAATAATTATATAGTAATTAATATTACTACTATTAGATTAGTAATCTTACTTCTTAATAGCCTAGCAGCTAATATAGGCCTTATTATTAGGGTAAGGTAGGCCCTACAGTAGAGGCTTTACTTCTTTGTTAGTAGGATAGCCTAGCAGAGGAAGGATAGATTAACTATTACTAAGATAAAGCGCTTAGGCTAGCTGTAGGTAGTAATCTACGCTATCTAGTAGGTATAGTATAATTAAGGCTAGATAGAAGTAGGGATTTTACTAGAAGCTCTAAGGTGTTAGTTAGAAACTTAATGTAATAGTTATACTTAATATATATTACTAGACCCCTAGAAAATAAAACACGTTTATATAATGTATAGCCTAGAAGGGTGCAGACTATAATAACATAATACTAATTAAAAAATAGACATAGGTATAAGCCCTAGGGTTTAATCCTAATGAGTTGCAGCTAAAAAAATAGCGCACTAGGGGGTCTAGGCCTTACCTTCTTAGGAAAGACCTAAGGGGGCGTGTCGAAATATAATATGCGCTAGCAGGCGTAATAGTAACAAGACAAGTAGGCCCACACCCATCTTTTGCCATTTCAACACCTATAATGCCTACAATGCCTATAATACCTACGATGCCCACAATGCCTACGATGCCTATGATGCCCACGATGCCCACGATGCCCACGATGCCCACGATGCCCACGATGCCCACGATGCCCACGATGCCCACGATGCCCACGATGCCTATGAAGGCCTATAATAAATACCCTCAGGCTGGACAGCAATAGGGCTGCTAGGCTGGATGGCAACAGTGATGCTGTCGCGACGTCAATAGGGCTGCCAGTCTGGACGGCAATAGGGCTGCCAGGCTGGACGGCAACAGTGATGCCCTCGCGACGGCAATAGGGCTGCCAGGCTGGACGGCATCAGTGATGCCGTCCAGCCTGGCAGCCCTATTGCCGTCGCGAGGGCATCACTGTTGCCGTCGCGAGGGCATCACTGTTGCCGTCGCGAGGGCATCACTGTTGCCGTCCAGCCTGGCAGCCCTATTGCCGTCCAGCCTGGCAGCCCTATTGACGTCCAGACTGGCAGCCCTATTGCCGTCCAGCCTGGCAGCCCTATTAACGTCGCAACAGCATCACTGTTGCCATCCAGCCTAGCAGCCCTATTGCTGTCCAGCCTGAGGGTATTTATTATAGGCCTTCGTAGGCATCGTAGGTATCGTAGGCATCGTAGGCATTGTAGGCATCGTAGGCATCGTAGGCATCGTGGGCATCATAGGCATCGTAGGCATCGTAGGCATTGTAGGTATTATTAGCATTATTAGCATATTGCTGTTGTAAAGGCATTACTATTACTGTCTAGACTAGCAGCAGCCTGATTAACGTCTATTTTCCTATTTACGCACAGACGTATTATTTAATTTCGAACGCTGCCAACGCAACGCAGAGTATCTCCGCGCACCCTTTCGGCACGCACAAAGTGCCCTCCGTGGGACCCTCTAATTCAACAGGTTGCTTGCATTGGGCATAATCCTCTGAGACTTGCTGATGAGATATTGCTGGAAAATACGAGGTTCCCGAAACTGGACACGTACTCACTGTATGGCGAGAAGAAGAAGCCGGCGGCCAGCATAACGATTGACGTCAGAGACGCTGTGCTGACCTACTTTTTAGCCAATGGATTGACCGCAGCGAACACATAGATGGTTCTCTTGGAACAGCAAGTCCCAAACTCCCTTGTGATTCCCATCGAATCACGGGCCGGCTCTGCAAGCTCTTTGGGGCTTTTCGTTCTTAGGAATACCACGAGCTTCGACGGCAGGTCCCGTGGATTGGCTGCAGCAACGTGTACCGTCGATGCCCGTTGGGCCAAGGGCCATTCCGTCATCGAATCGAAGGGCGGGGGCCTGGTAGACCAAGTCCTCTCCTACGATTTCTATGGGAGCCAGTCCCGTAGCATCGTCGATACGGAACTAGCATCGGACGAGATACCCTTCAGCTGGGGGGAGTATCATCCAAAGAGGCCGGAACTATACAGGTCAATCCAGATACGACGTAATAGCTGGTATAAAATGCTATCTCCGAGAGTGTCCGAATCCTCTATATCCGGTGGCGCAGCAGACAACAGTAACACCGAAGGCCCCGGAATTGACGATTTTTTCACGCCTTCCCTTCTCGAAAGAATGGTAGCCCTAGCAAATGTTCCCTCCATCAACGCGACGAACTCGGACACCATTCACTCTCAGCTTGCCTACCTTGAGGTGCTTTTTGCAACTTTCTTCGCCGACGGGATTTCTCGTGTTGGTATGCCACGACACCTCGATACGTGGCGCTTCTTTCCGGCCTGGGAGTACGGCCACTGGAACCGCTGCTCTGAAAGCGTATACCGCACTATGGTACGCAACGGGGAGCCTGTCGAGACATTCCCTCAACCGGCGGCTCTGCAGGGCGGAAACGGGACACGGATGGTTGTCAAGGCAGTCTTTACGGCGTATGCTATGAAGATACAGGGGTGGTTTGATTGGGCGTCGGCGGTGGTACTCTTGCTGCATGCTGTCGTTGCCATTGCTTATACCTTGTGGTGTTTATGTGAAGAGCAAGTGGGCGAGGGATGGGACACGATCCCAGAGCTGCTTGCTCTATCCCAGCAGTCGGCGCCGGCCGACGGTGGAATCTTGAGTAACACGTGTGCCGGAGTGCGGACAATGCGAACCATGGAGGCCGTGGCAATGGTGGAAAGTCACTCGGTCTCGTTCAATGGGTTAGTGAACTTCGGTAAGGAGGAGCTCTGTCTGAAATTTCGGCATCCGTGGGATACGAAAGTACCGGGTACAGCCCTGATGGAAGACATGGAATACGGAGCCTTGAGAGTCGGATAACACATTGTATGTGAAAAGGGCCATGGATGAGGCATTGAATAATCGGCAAAAAGACGGGCATACAACACTGGGTAATTATTCGCTAGTTGTCACCAACCTAACTACTAATCTAGCCCGCCATTCTATTAAGGAGATAGACTCCTCAGACAATAAGTAGCTGTCCTGCGGTCGGCGAAGGATTACCTATGGAGACAATAAAGCATTTTAGCGAGAGATCGCCCAGGCGACAGCCTGCAGGCAATGAAGCCGCTGTTTTCTCATATGCCTGGCCAGCCTTAGGACGTTTGTTTATTTGTTTGTTTCGCATCAGCCTGATCAGCCTTAAGCGTTTTAGCAACAGCCTAGGGATGTAATTACACCCTAGGTTATAGGCGGAATGTCGGGATAACTATGGGTCATCTTTACGCACACTTACCCTTGCCTACGTTCAATTTCCTTCCCAGTCAAGGCCTTCAGCCATTCCATCACAGAGAGTCCATCATAACGAGTAGAAAAGGCTTCAGGGAAGAAGAAATGGAAACTAACCAACAGTCCCCCTAGTTTACAATTTGAAGCTGCTTAGGAGATTTACATGGCCTATCTGTATGTTGCTGTTATAGAAATGCTCTTTTCTAAATCGTCGCCTGCTTTCTAGCTCTAGGGGCATTAGCAGAATCTGAACCGCTGATAGATTCTGCCGCCTATCGCTAATTTGGCAAGCAGCATTCCCTAGATAAGGTTTGCAGTCCACGACTTTAAGAAGCCGCCCAGCAGAGGACAGTTCGGCGTTGCCGTTAATAACTTATTACTTCGGCGTTCCTATGAGTTTAGCGTTCCTTAGCCCCTATAGCACCTCCCATATTCATACTTCATGTTATGCAGTTAGAAAAGTCTGTAATTGCTTACTAAACTCAATTTGAGCATGTTTACATTAAACCTTTCCCTAGATTCTGCGATATCTAAAACAATCTTGCCTTCTCTTCAATCTTGAAGTTAGGCTATTACCTCTTTCTTACCCTGTTGAACAACGTCTACCTTGGATCCTAATCACTCACAATGAAGTGTCTTAGTTTACTACTTTTTTTCATCCTTTTTGCTCCTACACTTGCTGGTCGACCAGGTCGACCAATAAGGCCTACGATAGCTATTCGTGTTTGCTAGTATATAATTCCACCTCTTTATTATAAACTTGAGTTAACTAACATGCTACTAGTTGCAGGCATGAAAAACCCTCGTATTATAGCTATTCTGATACACGTGATATTTGCAACGCTCATCATGGGACAATGAAGGGAACAAGATGCATAACTAATGTCAAGTTGGCTGTTTGGCAACAAGTGAGTTATAGTGCCTTTGAATATAAATACATACTAATATATTTTGTAGAGCTGTCCTGGTATAGGGCGCTGCGAGATCTGGAGAGGGTACGCACGCAAAGGGGACAGCGGAGGACGTCAGAGATAGGCCAGCTGTTGCAGGCTGTCCCGGGGTCTGAGGCGGCTAGGAAAGGGGCTGCCGAAGGCGCGGCCGTTGCGCACGAGAATAGTTACGCTTGATCTTTGAGGGTCCCGACTCATGGGCTGAGGCACCACTGTCTGCTGCAACACCCCAGTGAATATCATGGTATTCAACAGGGTGTTGAGTGAGCCATGCTTTTTTACTCTGTTTGCTTTCTAGATATGTCACAATAGATATGTCATATGACGCCAGTCTGATCTCACAAGAATATGTGTTGGTATCACAGGGGGTCACTGCAGTGGACGAACGGCTCAATCGTGTGAGGGTATTCGTATTGTCTGCAGCGCAGAAGGAAGGATCTAATTCGAAGGGCAGCGCTAAAGGAGGCCGTTAAATGGCTGGATCTGTGTGATCTGATTGGCCCAGCCGGGCCGACCTGTCTCCGCTTTTCCTCCGTAGATAATCCGGCTGCCGAATTCCAGTTACCCCACCCTGAAAAGGGGTTCACAGGCACTCCGTACAGGTACAGATACTAGTAGGAGTCTTGACGATCCTCCTCGCTAATTGGATTGTACGTACGTAGGTGGATAGGGACTCAAACCAGTTGGCCACGAGGAAAGGAACGTACCACCGAAGCCTCTGCTTTGCGGGCAGTGCAGCTGGCCGTTCAGACGATACTCGTTATCCTTACTGAGGTAGGTACCTAGAAAATGATGGACAAGTTGAGTCGTTACTTATTCTCAGATGGAAGAATTACACGGAGTATCCGTAGTATAGGTACTCTGTGTCTGCACTTCCAACACTAAGGTATCTAGGTACCTACAGAGGTACTTACCTTAGTCCTTAGGCAGGTATCTGGGTGCCCTGTCAATTGCTGTCCGAGCTTAGCTTAGCAGGTTTGCGTCACAGAAATAATCCGTCTGGACGAAAATGCGCATTCCATCTGGAACACGAGACCACGCTGCATCCCTCATGTTCTCAATCTCTCGCATCGCGGACCCTTTTTCCACCGATCGATTGACCGGCTGCGTTGCCCACGGCCAGCTCTGTCTGCCAGAGCTTCTCTTCTCAAACCACCTCACCGAAAATGCTATAGAAACACTCGATCGTTGGCCCTTTTCTTCTTCTTCCCTCCCTTCCGGATCTTCTTTTGGTGCGAACCACCAGCAAGCTCCCCCAGAGCTCGCGCCCCAGCCATGGCCGCCCTCCTCAGGTTCCTGAGGAGCATCTATAACCTCAACAACCTCGACACTCGCTTCACAAATCCCTCTTCTGTTCCCTACAATACCGTCGTCGAGGCTGGCGCCGACCCCGCGCAGGGCAAGGAGCTGCCGGCCAAGGCCCGCGCCCGCGCGCAGCCGTCGAAATGGAACACCCCCGAGTACTGGCTCTACGTGGTCTTCATCGGCGGTATCGTGCCGTACATGTTCTGGATCGCCTACGAGGTCTCACGACGTGCGTTGCCCCCCATTGATAGAAACTTCTCCAAGAATATCTGTTGATGGCCTCGTGCCCCTCTGCAGCTTCTGATCCCCGATACCACAACTACGAGCGCTTCCTCTCTGACGGCTGGATCCCGGGTCGCAAGATCGTAAGCTACGCTCCCCACAAGACATCCTTCCCCGGCACGTCCAGACGACTCATTTCGTAACTTCTCATTCTAGGATATATCCGACTCGCAATACCACACCTTCCGCCAGAACCTTCCTTTCATGGCCGTCCTCCTAACCTGCCATCCCCTGCTGCGCAAGCTCTGGAACGCAGTGTTCCCCGTCCCCAACGACTTGCACAATAAGTCCGTCACGGAGCAGGGCGACGCCCGCCTCGAGCAGCGCGCCTCCTTCGACTACCGCTTCGCCTTCGTTTTTCTCGTTGCCCTGCACGGCTTCTCCGCCCTGAAGGTCCTGGCCATCCTCCATATCAACTACCAAATCGCCACGCGCCTGCCTCGCCGCCACGTCCCCGCCGCCACCTGGATCTTCAACATCTGCATGCTCTTCGCCAACGAGCTGTGCCAGGGATACAAGTTCGCCGCCATTGCACGGCACATTACACCGCCGCCATCGGACAAGAACCTCCTAGACGGAGACCCCTTCCTCATGCGTTGGGGCGCCTGGATGGACCACCACGGCGGGCTGATGGGCCGCTGGGAGATCCTCTTTAACATCACCGTCTTGCGACTCATCAGCTTCAACCTGGACTACTACTTCAGCCTTGACCAGCGGAGTGGAAGTCCACTGGAGGTAAGACCAACAGACTCCCCCTTCTTCACCCAGCGCTGACGTCCTCAAGAAGAAGCAACTCGACCCCGCCAATCTCTCCGAGCGCGACCGCCTCGCCATATCCGCCGCCCCCAAGGACTACTCCTTCCGCAACTATCTCGCCTATGCGATCTACGCGCCCCTCTACCTTGTCGGACCCATCATGACCTACAACGACTTCATCTCCCAGCTGCGCCACACGCCTGCGACCATAGAGACCTATCGCACCCTACGCTACGCTGTCCGATTGCTTTTCGCCCTCGTCACCATGGAGATCATCCTCCACTACGACTATGTTTGCGCCATCTCTCACGCGGGCATCAACTGGTCCACCTACTCGCCCGCTCAGCTCTCGCTGCTCTCCTTTTTTAACCTTCACATCATTTGGCTCAAGCTCCTTCTCCCCTGGCGCCTTTTCCGCCTCTGGGCCCTCCTCGACGGCGTCGATCCCCCAGAGAACATGCTGCGCTGCGTATCTAATAACTGGTCCCCCAAGTCCTTCTGGAAGGCCTGGCACCGCTCCTACAACCGCTGGCTCATCCGCTACATCTACGTCCCGCTCGGCGGCGCCAACTTCCGCTCCTGGGCCACCACCGTGCGTTCCATCGCCACGTACTTGTTGGTCTTCACCTTTGTCGCCCTCTGGCACGACATCCGCCTGCGCTTGCTCATCTGGGGCTGGCTCATTGTGCTCTTCCTTCTGCCCGAGGTCCTCGCCCAACTCCTGTTCCCGGCGAGGAAGTGGGAGGGTCGCCCAGATGCGTACCGGCGGCTCTGCGGCCTGGGCGCCGTCGCCAACGTGCTCATGATGATGATTGCCAATCTCGTCGGGTTTGCCGTGGGGCTAGACGGCTTGCAGAGTATCCTCTACGGTATTCTGCACGACTGGTCTGGTAAGTGCTGCTGCTGTTACCGCCCTTAAACTCTACATTGAACGTGCCTGGTCTAACCCCAATCAATCCGCAGGCGTTATGTTCTTTATGATTGCTTGTGTGTCACTGTATATGGGCGTCCAGATCATGTTTGAGATAAGAGAGTCCGAGATGCGAAGAGGCATCTCGTTAAAGTGCTAAGCGTGACGGCGTGGCTCCTCAAAAGGAGACCATTCTAGGGATATTGTATGTGTCTGCATCACTTGTATTGCTGCATTAGAGAATAATGCCGGGTGCGGCCACCTCTGCGCTTCTTTCAGTCGCGATGCGTATCATCAGGGGAGATAACAAAGCCTTTCCCCATGTGGCCTCTGGGGTATAGTAACAATGCGGCACCTGCTTCCCGTCCTTATCCTGGCACCCAGCTTGATACATGACTGCAGCGTGTATACCATATATGAAGATGTAGTACATATATGTAGATTAACGGGGTATGTACTCTCACTCCGTGAGCCGCCTCTTGCATGCTCCGTCTCAATGCTTGGAGTTGATAGTGCCCAGCTCAGTGTCAAAGTTGTGGAAGCGCTGCTGCGCGAATTTGCCGTCCATGCCCAGCTTCCTCTCCGTCACCCACTCCCTCAACCAGATGAGGCCCTTGGCGATTAGGTAGAAGACGATGCCGGCAACAGCGATGCCAACGATATAGGCGGCCACTTTGCCGCTGCCGTTCGCCTCGATGTCGAGGAAGGTGTACGGGTAGAAGTGTTGGGTGTAGTACGTCACGTACGCGAGCGCGAGGTAGAGGGCCAGAACGATGATGAGCCAAAGCATATGCACCCACTCAAGCTGGGCGGCGCTGGTGCGCGGGATGACAATCTCGAAGAGGGTGAAAGCGGTATTGAGGCCGTGCTGGGAGATGTTGCTCCAGGCGTCGAACTGCTCCGGATACCACGGCCCCTTGTAGATGATGCCCCAGTACACGATCGTCACGATGAAGGGGTACGTGACGACGGTGGTGTAGTAAAAGGCGTGCAGAGCCTGCAGAGGTCGCGGGAAGCGTTCGAGCAGCGGAGACCCGGAGCGGGCGTATGTGAAGGTGTGGATGGCCGAGATGAGAAAGTAGAAGCCCAGACCCCAGTAGGTCAGAACGGTGAAGAAGGAGAAGCTTGCTCTGACATCTTTGCACCCGCCAAACGCGCTGTGAGAGCACGTCCAGCCGATGATGAAGAAGCGGACAACGAAGATGTAAAGACTCTATTGCAGGAGGGACTGTTAGTTTCCACTTGGGGCAAAGGTAGTTCCAAGGTTGGACGACATTGCGCCATAACACTCTATTGGGTAGCAAGATAACGAGCAACGGCATTCCGAGACGTGGTGAAAGGGTCTCCCGGACGCCACAAGGAACGGGAGGAAAAGGGGCAAAAGAAAACTCACGATTAACGCCCGACAAGCACCCAACAAATAGGGCGATAAGAGCCACGATGTCTCGAAGCGGTGAGATGGATCCCATAGACCCGTCCCGAAACGGAAGGCAGCGAGCATCGTGATCTGCCTCGTGGAATCCCGCTGGACAATGCCTCTGAACGCCTTCGTGTTGCTCTTCACGATGGTGAAGGTTTGGAGTTGAACCAGGAACGCGGGCGGTTCGAGACCCTAAGAGGAATTTTTGGAACGGGGCGCCTTGGCCCTCGGCGCGGGTCATTGGGTTGCAGGGATGGGCTCCGCTGGCTGAGTAGCGCAATTACGTCGCGGCTAGGGTGACCCGCTCCTGATGGCACCCGTGTCGGATTCAATGTCGCGTTCCGTGTACGGCTTGCGTTCCTGTCCGTGTACTCTGTATTGCTACTCTATCACCTGCCGAGGTGGGTTGCGAATGTGACCACTTGAGGGGTTGCGTTCGGTCAACGAGGGAGGAGGAGGACAAGGAGGAGGACAAGGAGGAGAAGGCCAATGCCGACGACAAAGCTGCGCTGCTCAATGCGTCAGCCAAGTGAGCCGCGGCGCGAAATGAGATGACCGATGCAGTGCAATGCAGTGTCGAGTCGAGCAAGCTCCATAGGAGGGATATGACTGGAGCAAGGTGGATGTGATGTGGCTTCTTGTCCTTTTTCGGTTGCCCTTCCGGCTATTTTGGTCTAGGACCTGTGGACCTCGGTCCTGAAAGAGGGTCTTGACCACTGCAGCAGTCTTGCAGTGCTAGTCGGAGATGATTGTGGGGGAGAAGATCACGAACGATGTTGACTAAGAAGAGGGGAGAAAGGAGAAGGGGGGGGAGATGGAAATAGGGATCCTGGAATTTTCACGACATGTACTATTTTTCTGCGATTTCTCCTCGGCCGTATCGAGGGGCGAGCCGCGAAACCTTGAGAGGAGAACGGAGGCCGCCGGTGGCACCCTCCTAAGAATCACAATGCCCTTGGGTTATGAGGCCATGCTGTGTGGCTGGCGCCAACTAAGGTATAGTAAGCGAAGGATGAGTTGTGTGGCTTGTCATGTCAAGGAGAACGAATGTGATGGGCGGCCAGTCGCCCGTCTGCTGGCTGCACGGGGGAAGTATGCTCAGAGTTTCAAGGCTGAGTTTGACACAAGCTATCGCGGGCGTGGAAAATGCCTTGCCTTGCCCGCCGCTGTCGTCTGTCATGCGGCCCGTCACGCCTTTACCATTCCCTCGGTAAAGACATGCATGTTGCGGGGTGAGGCTCATGCAGAGATGACAGCAGAGGCTTCCTCTCAACCTTGGTAGGCAGATTGCAGATCGATCCCCAGATGAACCGGCCGTCGATCAAGAACAACTGCCACACAACAAGGGGACGACCGTTTGGACGGAGCGGAGGTGCGATGATCAAGACTAGGACAAGCCTTGCAGCCCGCGCTTGTCTCGCAAAACGGCTGGATCGTGGATGCCCGTTATTACCGCGCTTGAGTTAGGACGAAGCGCGAATGCAAAGTGTCACCGCCACCCTCCGACTCTTGGGCACTTGGGCCCAGAAGGGTGGGGGATTGGAAGGAGCGTGGGAGGCCAGCAACTCACTTACTCTGTACAAATCCCACTGGAGCCACAGTCATCTCGTCAAACAGCATCGTGCAGGCCCCACTCAAGCAAGGCCTGCAGATTGTGGCCCGTCGTGTCGTCATGTCCGTCATCCTCCATAGACCGTCGACCCCCATCGCTTTCCCATACTCCCATTCCGGCTGCCATGTCTGGTCTCTTGAGGTGTGGGCTACCAATATTCGAAAGGACCAATATTCCGTCAACCCAATATCGACCATTGCCAATTGCAGACGGCATGAGCCGCCGAACGGGATGCGTTCATCTGACTCGCCCAGGTCATCGGGTCAGCAATAGATGTCAGCGGGGTCGTTTGGTGCCATTTATTGATTTTTAAAGAGCCACAACGGGCCGTATGTCAGCGACTGCCCGGAGCAGGCGGCGGACCCGGACGGACGAGACAGGGAGTCGAAACCAAGGCCGCGGTTGCCACTTCCACCTGTTTATCGAATGCCATGCCGAAATACTGAATGATACTCCGTCTTCGCAATCGGGGCAGAAGTGGTTGCACGCACGGACGAAACTCCCATTTCCCGCTAGGGGGGTTCCGAACGAACGCAATGAGGCTCGTTCGTTCATCTCATCTTGGTTCCTCGTCTCTTCTCATCTCCCCGTTCCAGCCACGGCAGGGATGCTGTGACCAATCTTGCCTGGCGGTCAACGACGCCTGGGGGGAAATGGGCCAATAGCCCAAGTTGGTCGATGTGAATGGGGCCGGACATCCCATCTGATCGATACAGAAGGCCTTCAGGGGTCGTCGGCCAAGGGAGTGAGCGGGCACTCGGGGCGGGAAAAGAAGCCGATCGATCGGTACAGAAAGCCCATGTACACAGTTTGAACGAGGCCAGCGAAGCGAGCCGTCGACGTCGTTGTCGATGCAACCTTGTGTCAACCAACGGCCAAGACGCCGTGAGCGTTGTCGAACGACACGGTCGGCTGTTTGAGAGTCAGGAGAAGCCTCGCCGCTTCCAACTCCAAAGGCCGTGCGCGTGCTAGGCAGCCGCCAAGCGATGCATTGGTAAAAGAGACCTAGAGGGCACCCAACCCACCGCTCCGCGACTCGTGTCGGTGTTGGCGGGCAACAAAGGGCGCGATTGGGGAACAACAATCGCATCTGTGCAGTGTCGACGTGGAGAGCTTCTGCTGTGGCGAGGTTTGCTTGTCAAGTGGTGCTGGGCTCGGTTGGGCGAAGAGTAGGTGGAGGGAAGACAGAAGCACCAACGCCATTGGATTCCCCAGGCTTGCAGGCTCTGCTGTCGTCAACCAAAAAGCCATGCCTTGAAGTGTGGGGTTGCAATGAGCAGTGACATTGCCATGCCATGTGGACACCGAGTGATACATCGTGTGTGCGACATGGCGGCAATGCCATTACAATAGAGACAAGTTTCGGCTCGTTAACGCCCAGTGACAGACGCCCCTTTCGCCTTTCAACCCTATCATATGTATAATGTGTGCGAGTTAATAATTGGCCGGCCCGACGATGGTTTCTGGAATGAGCCGGATGGCGGGCGACGACGACGAACTTCCCCATAGCATTCGTATGCGTCCACGAGAGGAAGACGGATGAGGGGTGGGTAACGAGACGGAGTCCCGGACTCCCAGGTTACATGTCTTCAGCAGGGGTTCAACCCGAATCGGGACTCGTTCCTGCACCAAGTGAATAGTCTCGTGGCCCTAAGGCAAGGTACCTTATCTCCCCTTGTACGGACGCCTTGGGTTGGATTGCAATGCATCTGCGAGGTGGCAGAGTGCAAAAGGTGCCAGTCATATGCCAGAAGATGTTAGGGCCGGGGCGTTCTACCGTGTTTGTGTTTCGTGGCTGACGAAACATCTGCCCGCCCGCCCTGGCGTGTCAGCGTGCATATGCTGGGCCTGCGTGGCACGCTCATTACACAGTACGTCTCTGTGTGTCTCTACGAGTCTGGTTGGGGACCAGTCGCCACCAACACTGAGATCGCAGTCCGACGCACTTGAGCCAGAGTCGACCTCTGCCGGCTTCCTGCCTGTCTGCTACGTTCAGACGTCAGACGTCAGCCGGTGGGGATAGAGCAAAATTTGACGTCGACGTATCCCATGGTTCTGGTACGGGTTTGTGCAGATTGCCAGTTCACCCTAAAAGACACATGTGTCACTGCGATGCCCAAAAATCGGCGCAGGAGCTTTCGGGCTCGACGGCAGGCGCAAGCGAGACATTATTTTCGCGGGCAGTGCCTCAGTGCAGGCTGCAGCGTGTTTGAAGGCCTCTCGGTCCTAGACCAGGAAATGCATTTTTTGCAAGCTAAGTGACGGAAAGGGAACTGGGTGGGTTTTTATTTCAATATTTTTTTCTTCTTAGGTAGGTAGCTTACACTGAGCCAGTGAGCGGTTTTGTTGGCCGGAAAAGCAGGTAATGAGTCAGCAAGTTCGGTGACAAACTCGACATCATATGCCCAAGTATTGTACGAATACCTACCTCTCTTGACAAGGCCCGAAGCTCAACGCTCACGGCCGAGAGCCGACTGAGCGGGCAGCACGATGGTTATCTGAGTGCCAAGAGAGGGCAGCCATGTCATTCCATGCAGCGAAAGTGACTGCGTGGGCGACTGAGGGTGAAGTGAGACTTAGCAGAGTTGGTTCTGGGATCTGGGGGTGAGGTCGAGGTCCCTGCGGCCAAGGTCCATCGCCGTCGGACAGTTCTGGGCCCTTTCCGCCCCTGCCATTCCCCGTTTTGTTCAGGGGTTAGGGGGAGGGAAAGGGGAGGGAAGGAAGCGAAAGAAGGCTAACGCAGCAAAGAGGACTAGCGACAGGGCCCAAGGGTGACCAGGCTTGGTGGTGGGTGTGCCTCAATCTTGCTTCATGGGCGATGGGATGGCCAGCAGGAATCGATGGCATGGTCTGATCGATAGATCTGTTAGTTAAATTGAACGAAAGAAAGAACAAGCCATTTGAGTTGAACTCTGAAGAACGGGGCCAGGAAAAGGAGGTCGGGCGTAAGGCAAGTATCTACACCTGTAATCACTTTTCTGTTGAGCTTCAGACGAGCGGACGAGCAGAAGAGAAGAAAAACAAAGACAATGCCAATTGTGACGAGAACAGCCAGCAAACAAAGGGCGAGGAAGGAGGATGCAAGGACGCTGGGGAAGGGAGAAGGGGGAGGGGGCGCCGAGAAACGACATGAAGGTGAGTTAGGTACCAGGTTGCAAAGACCCCCCCCCCCCCCCCCCCCCNGGTTGCAGTCGTCAGTTGCAACTTGCATCAGGTAGGTGCGTGGCAAAGTACAATTATCGTCGCTGATGTATCCGTACCTTATTACCTACCGAGGCACGAGCACCGGATGCCCACAGCCAGGCTCATGATCGATGTCAATGTCATGTCAATGTCAGTGCCACTGTCATCCAACACTACAAATCCCTATCACCCCCTGTACCACCAGCAGCAGCATCGCCAGCACATATTTTCTTAACTATTGCTGAAGCTCTGACGGTCAGGAACGAAAGATAAATCCCAAATCTGAATGGGGTTTCAGATGGATATACTAGTACCTACCAAGGTAGCATTACAGGCGATGAATCTTGAAGTTTGGTACATGAGTACGGTACGATGCGCAACCACCCCAGCCTCTGACCTACCTTCATTGAGCTCCTTTCCATCTCAGGTACACGGTACATGAACATGTTACCTATAGGCTATACCAGGCCTGGCCCTCGCGCCGACCTTGCATCCACTGCCACCCTGCACTATTTCTCCTCGGCACGAATACAGTAGCGTCGAGATTCCCTGCCCTACCCAGGTACCTAGGTAGTTAATGTACTCTGTACGGATACACCCCTGGCATTGGGGCCATTCTTTTCTTTCATCCAGTTCGGTGGAGGTTACCTACCGCCTGCCTTTCTGTCCAGGGCATCCATCCATCCATCAATCCATCCCATCCCATCCTCCCTCCCGGACAGGAAAGCCTTCTCTGCCCTTTTCTTTCCTTTCGCCTTGTGTCATTTTGGCTCTGGGGTTTCTGTTTTTACGTTTCCCCTTCAATCTCCCATCACCACCAGATATTCACTTTGGACTTTGCTCGCTCGCTCGCCTCGACCTGCCCTTCTCCAATCCATCCTCCATCGTGGTCATCGCCCTTCTTGTTGCCTCCAACTTCACCACCGTTGTTGGGACCGGTTCTGTCTGGAATGCTCTTTTCTGCCCTCCCCGTCATCCTTGTCCGAGACTGAGCCGTCCGCCTCCCCGTCGTTCATCGCTTGGCCCTTCCAAACCTTCTTCTCTTCGCTTCCTAATCCCAACCTTAACCCTTTTATTCGTAATACTAATAATCCCAACTTGCACTATAATCTATACCTTGCCCTGCCTCGCCCCCTCCTTCTCACGCCCACCCCCGTCCTCTTTTATCACTACGACGAACCGACCCCGGATCCATTCTTACTCGCTCCTCCCCTTCCCTCAAAGCCCCTCCTCACCAACTAGGGGCTATCCTGCCTGTCATGTCTATGTGCGACTAGTCACTGAACGCGGCCCTTTTTCTTCCTCCAGCGCGACTTTCTCTCGCTCGTTCTCTCTCTCCCCCGTTGTCAATTGTTGCCCTCTGTTCATCTAGTCCAACCAACAACCGCAACAAACAACGACGACCATAAATATCTGTGAGACGGGCAGTGACAGTAGTGGTTCTCTCTAAGCGCCCGCGTCGCACAGCGTCGTCTTTGCGCCTACTTGCCTCATTGGCCTGCCGTATCGAACCCCACGGTCTCGGTCCCGATTACCACCCGATCCGCCCTGTCGAGCGGTTGTGACAGTCGTCGCATACCAATGGTGTCTGCTGCTCGTCTATAGCGCCCGAGACACAGCTTTTGTACGCCATGGCTGCCTCGACCGGCTTCCCGCGCATGTCCTTCGGCGCTGGCAATAACCTCGACTTGAGTCTGGATCTTCCTATCGTTCTCTTGCCTCCGCCTGATGGCCATCCCTCCCCCATCTTTGAGAGCGACGATGAGGATGCTCAACGGACACCCACCTCGGCAACAGTGCCCCAAATCCCACTGCGCAACACACGCCGCTTCAACAATGAGTCCCCGACACTGGCCAGCTCCAAGGTTCCCTGCCATCCCATTCCCTCGATGCAAGCCGCCTTTGCCGAGTCGTTTCTCGAAGTTGCCGACGGCAACCCTGCCGACAAGCCGAAACTCAAAACCGCCGACGCAAAGATCCGTCGAGAGGACCTTATTAGCCAAGAGCGCGAAGATGACCTCCCCGATATGCTTTGGCGCTATCGGCCCGGCCAGCAGCAGCATGAGCTCCAGAAGCTAATGGCTCAGATATCTTTTGGCGTCTACCTGCTGCTGCACGGTATGGCCAACAGCGCGGCTCAAGTTGTCAGCATTCTGCAGGGCCATATCGACGAGGTGGACGAGTTTCTTGAAGTCATCATGGAGGACTTCGACCAGGCAACCAAGGACCTGAAGGAGAGGATTGACTACCTCCGTCTGCCCATGGAGAACCTCGAGGCCTTTGAAAAGATGTTGGAGGATCGCCACTTTCGGCTCGAGATCGTTCAGGGGAACGAGAAGATTGAACACATTGTGGCCCGCACCAATGTCCAGCTTGAACAGTACGACAAGGATGTGCAGCAGGGTTTGGCCGCAACCAAAGAATTTGCCATTTATCTAGCTCAACAAAATGCGGGCACTTGGCGTCAAGATCGTCCAGACGTTGTGGACATTTATGTTGCCATGAAGGGCAATACGGAGGGCTGGTATAATGCCTTTGTCGAGTTGCAGACTCAAGGCAAGGAGCTGAACTCTCTGGTCATCAAGCTCGCGAAAATGGTGGCAGAAATGAGTAAGAAGGCCGGTGAAGTAAGTCGGAGAACCTGGGTGAGTCGAAGCCTCGTGTGCTCTTGCCTGTGCGATGCTAATAGTCTTGTAGGCCAGCATCCCACCTTTCTCCTTGCCTCTGCACGGGGCTCGAACCGACGATGCCTCCCTTAGCTCGCCACCGTCTTCGCCCCCAACCTCGAGGGCTGCGAGGCGCTCAACTCTACGCGCGAACAGCGTGAGTGGCTCCTTTTCAACTGGGGCAAGGTCAAGCTCAAACACCGCCTACTTTGACATGCCCCTACAGAGACCGTCACCAGCCGCTTCTCCTGATCAACAGTCTATCGAGACACACAAGACGTCGCACTCAAACATTACAACGCATTCATACCACACTACGCACTCACACAACACTTTCAATTCTCAGCAGACGTCTCACTCGCACGGAACCACGCGTTCACACGATACTGGGCGCACGGGCAACACCGCGCACACCACCAGAAGCACCCATTCAAATACACCTAGGCTGACTTTGGAAGCGCCCGACGGGCCTGTGTCGGAGCCCATGGGTGATGAGGAAGTTGAGGTCGCCCTGGACGATGCACCGCTCTACATTCTCCAGCCGCGGACGTATACGCCGCAGCCACAGGAGGCTTTACCACCCTCTGCAACACTAGATTCAAGCGAGTTTCAACCCCGGCGGGAGGCGCCTACGCCCACAAAGCAGACTTCGCTACGTCAACGTGTCTCGTTGAAGACAACCCCTCCAGAGTCGATCTTGATTCCGCCACCAGCGACAGACCTTCCTCACACTGGGCAAGAATCGCCTCGAGAGTATCACGCCCCGGATTCGGCGTATGGGTCAGACATTGAGCAGCGGCGGCGTTATCACACATCTAACGAGCTTTCTCCGCCGGTGCAGCCACCTGTGCTTCCTTCTGTGCTACCTTCCCCGCGATCCGAGCATCAATACTACCGCCCTGTGCAAGCGAGCCCCCATTCTCCGCTGCAGCAGAGACCCCTCACCGCAGGTGCGCAACCAAGATCACCTTACGAGCATCAGTCCGGGTACTATCCAACACACCAGAGGAACGCGCCGTCCCGATTGGGTGGCGCAAGCATGCTGAGCACAGTTACCACTATGACATACGACTCTCAGATGACGGCCAGCGGAGAGAAGCGACTCAAGAAGAAGCGTAGTGCCTTTGGCTGGCTCAAGAAAGCATTTTCTCTCGACGAGGAAGAGCGCCAGGCATACGAAGCGCGACGACAACAGCAAACACCCAATATGTACTATGACAACAAAAGTCCCAAATTCCTGGACGGTAAGAGGGTGACGCCCCGATGAGGCGACTGCGTGTGTAGTCTGCGGTACGCCAGCCCTCGAACCACTTGTCGAATTCACCATGCTGCGGTCTGCACTCCCCCTGGTCTACGGCATACACCCGCGATATTGATACCCCGGACTACTTTCAAACATTTATCATTGCATTTACGCGCATCTGTTACCACCACTACGAGCTGACGAGGTGTCGTGTCCATATCTCGCCAGGACTTAGTTCGCACTTGGTCTACTTTCAACATCTATCTGTTCGCACATCATTGGGATAAGGGGTTTGCGACTGGGCAAAGGACGGGCTGAAAAACACCAGCATCCTGCGAGGTGTCGGGGCGTTTTCCATGTAGCGATTTGTCATTTTGTTTGATGCATTTACAAAGCCAAAACTACTCTGCACGCCCATGTATAGGCAGTAATGTATGCCTCGATGAGAATCAAAAGGCAACGACGAATAACGTCTGACCCAAACTTGTATAGGTGAAAGAACAATCGGCTTCTCCATCAACTGTGAAGCTTGACAGTATCTTCCGACACGCGTTGACAATGGCATACCTCACTCCAGCATGCTTCTCGAGGAGCTTACGCATACCCATGGATTGCAAGGTATGCCCCTATGTTAACAGCGCCCGAATTCCAAACACCGCAGCCCCACTGCAGTCAACAGTTCCTGGCCATGCGCCAAATTGAGCCCCATGCCAACTAGTTGGCGTCACATGGGCTAGTACCTGGCCTCTAGCTTGATCGCCAGAAAACCAGTTTTCGTTGCACATCACTGGCCCCTCGAGCAAGATGGTCAACCGAACTCGGACGCCGCCACAGTGGTAACCACACAAAATATGCAAAGCTCATCGCTGCGGCTGCTCGAGGTTTTTCTGCGAAGGGTTGTCGTCCGCGCCCCATCCCACCCTTGCGCAACTGGCGTAGGCTGATTATTGGGCAGGCTCTTAAAGGAGACGAGGGAGGGTACACAGACGGATTCGTCTCGTGAGACACAAACTGTTACCCGTCCCTCGTGTGAGTTAGGCAACAACTCCGACGAGATCCCAAGACCCTGTCGAGCGGGATCTTCTGAGCCCCCCCCACCCAGCGCCAAGGACGTTCTTGCCGAGCTAGAATGCTTCGTCACCAAGGGGTTTCGCAAGACGATACCAATGTCGCCACGCGTGTTAGAATTTGGGAGGCTCCACGCCGCAGCTAGGGCGCGCAAACTAGGCGATATCGGAGACGGAGCTGGGACCGAGAGAATGCGGCCGGGCGGATTGTGGAGATCTCCGTGGGGGGCGGCATCTAAGAGAGGTGCCGGTGCGAGTGGCATGAGGAGGTGATGGATGAACGAAGGAGAGGAAGCGCATGGTAAGAAAACTATAGAGGTGCTCAGCAGGAGTGTTGGAATTTCAAGGCGACGAAAATGAAGGGCTGCATTGGTCTCGAGTTTATTCGTCTACCGCTCGAGTGAAAACTCACTCGCCGACACCGTAGCTCTTTACTCTACTGAAGAAGAAGGGCTTGCCATTCTTCAACGCAAACTCGCCCAGGTCATCCGTCAGTTTATTGTAGCTGTAGAAGCCCTTCCACATGAGCTTCGTATTCCGCGCGCCCTTACCTTTCCCCGCGCTCCGCACCTCCAAATACATTCTATACGTATACTTCACGCCGACCCCTTCCGTCTCCACGAACAAGTCCCCCTCGGCCTCGTTCAGAGGCGCGTCCGGGTGGTCCAGCGCAGAAGACAGCCGCCACCGCCCGCGGAGGCCGTGCTGCATGACGACTGACGGCAGGTGGGCGCCGCCGCCGCCGCGGTGCTGCTCAAGCAGCTCACGGGTCATATAGTGAACGACGCTGGCAGGCTCGTCGGTGGTAAGGAGGCTGATGGCAGTGCCGTCGCGGAAGAAGCGGAGGTACCGGTAGTACGTGACGATGTGCACGGGGCTATTCCATGTGATCTGGTTTGCGTTCGCCTGGCCCGGGCGAATGTAGTTGACGGTGCTGATGTAACAGCCGTTGAAGCGGATCCGCGGCCGGTGTCTGAACATGCTCTGCCACGACGAGTAGATCTCCGGCAGTAGAGCGAAAGTGGTGGCCTCATTTTCGTCCCAGCGGCGTCGCGCCAACTCCTCCATGGTGACGTATTCCAGGTCTGTCGTATCCTCTTCCTGCCCCAGGGGCTCCCAGGAAACGCCTCTTTGCCAATGGTAGTGCATCCCAGAGAAGCCGAATTCCGGGCCCAGGCAGACGCAGCGCCAGATCTGTTGCTCGGTGGCGACGACGTAAGCAAAACGTTTGCACACCAACGAGAGGCGAACAAAGTCTCCGACGTCGAGGACAGCCACGTCCTTGAAGATGTGAATCAGAATCTCCTGGGGCATTTCCGCGATAGGGCAGGGCGGTTCCGGGTCTCCCTCCACAGGCGGAGGTGCTGCTGCTACGGAAAGGCCGGAAAAACTGGCAATCAGTTCGCCAATAGTCTGTTGCTGCGCATCTGATGGCTTGCCTGCCGCAGTTGGCCCAGCAGTCTGAGCGCCCGACGCTGACGGCTGAACCACTTTCGCGGCGGCGGCAGGGAAATGCTTCTTTCTGTATGCCAAGTCCACTCTGCTATCCATCTTGAAGCTGGATTTAGCGGCTCATTCCGTCCGTTTGAGAGGGGGCCTTACTTACCCTGAAAGCCTTGCGATACAGCTTTAAGCTGTCGCCCAAACTCCCAATGGCCTCCTTCTCCACGGCTTCCTCAAAATGGTCCAAGGCCGATACCAGCTCCTTGGCCTCCTGCGGTTCGGGTTGCACCAAAATGGGCCCTGAAGGTAAAGGCGTTGGTTCATCGAACACCAGAGAACGGGCATATTCCTCGTCCTCTTCCAGTTGAGATCTCTTTGCGGCCGCGACCCTTGAGCTCTCTGCGGGGACGGATGGCTTGGAAAATGATGGTGCCTTGTGTCTAGGTTGAGAGGTCTGCAATTCCGGTATAGTTTTCTTTGTATTGAGCTCTGAGCGCCATTGCTGCCGGAACGACTCCAGCTCCGAGTCAAGCTGTGGCGGCTGGTCCGCCATGATTGACGGAGAGGGTGAGAAACAAATATGGCCAGAAACGCTGAGCTAGCAGGCCGTCGATGCTATGATAGCGACATCTAGTAAGGCCTTCAAAATGTACCTGGATGCTGCTGATGTTGAGTGGCGATTTTGGGGTTCTAAATGCTTCAATAGCGGATCAGCGAGATGAGAGATGTAGTCAAAAGCCGTCCACTCATCATCTAGACTGGTATTGTAAGCAGAGCAAACTGGAGTCACTCGGCGTGTGAGGTCCCCACCAGGGGCGGTGCTTATCGGTGACATTTTGTGGCGCACTCATGAATCCACATCAGGTCCAGCCAATTGGGACAGGCGCTCGGTCCGTGACATCACCTAAACGGCTCTGGGGCTCGGCTCGGCCAGCAGGGGCCCCGGCGCGCCACCCATTCATTCCATTATCTCCGGCAAATTTTTGGGGGAGGGCCAGAAGTCGGAGCGCGCACCCGATTTCGCAGTCATGACGAGCCGACTTTGGCGAACGGGGTAAAGACCAATTTCACCCGGCCTCCTCCCTCTCCCACCTGCTCGGTCACCAACACGAAAAGGTAGAGAGAAAAACAAAGGCTTGTGAAAGCTTCTTCCCCTCTCCTACCGTCCCCTGCCCGCAACTTCCATCTTTGTCGCGCCACCTTAGTTGCCGACTGGATGACTGCAGCATCTTTTCCACGTTCTGATCTCTCCGATCATGCATGCTGGTCCTCAATGACTGCCATCCACCAGGCCACCGGAGGTCAGGACCACGACAGATTCGACCCTGATGATTCTTTTCCGATGGCGCGTATAGTTCCGCCCAAGGATTCCAGCAGTGGAGGAGGCGACGATGATATCACGGCGCCGCAAAAGATGATCTCGGCCATGTCAGGCAGTCTTTTGACGTCGCTTCTAGGTGAGCCCTCCTGTCCTACTGCACCTGCACTCCAGTTGGCCCGCCTTTGCTAACGAGTCCGCGCAGTGACGCCGCTCGATGTTGTCCGAATCCGATGGCAATCCCAAAACGTCACGCCCCCGACGGTCGATTTCTCAAGACTTGCGATGACGACCGACACTCTGAAAACATTCAACACGTCCAACCTCGGAGTTACCGCATGTTGTCGGGAAGTGTTCTTCATGAACAACAATTCCGAGCTATGCCTTGCGATACCTCGCGCTGCAGAAGGCGTCGCGGCGGCGGCCGCCGCCGACTGTGCCGTCGAAGAAGTCGAACGAAAGACAATCAGCTCGACCATGGATGGATTGAGGAAGATTGCGCGGAATGAGGGGTTCACTAGCCTTTGGAGGGGCCTTTCCCCGACGTTGCTGATGACGATCCCCGGCAACATCATCTACTTTGCCGGCTACGACTGGCTGCGATACAACAGTAAGAGTCCAATTGCGCAACAGTTCAATGACGATACCGCGCCATTAGTCGCCGGCGCGGGGGCCCGCATCCTCGCTGCTGCCGCCGTGAGTCCGATCGAGCTTGTCCGCACGCGAATGCAAGCATCGACTGGCAACTCGACCACCGGCCATCTCGCAAACACGTTCCGAGACATCAAGGAGATGGTTGGCACCAGTGGCTACACTTCCCTGTGGAGAGGACTGACCTTGACACTGTGGAGGGATGTGCCCTTCTCGGGCCTGTACTGGTGGGGATACGAGACGATCCGGGGCAAATTGACCGATATGCGAGAGACCCGCCGCGGCCGGACGTTGGAGACCAGAGGCTCGCGAACCCAGGCAAGACGCCGGTCTCAGAGCCAGGAGAATCACACTGATACTATGACGGACAGTTTCATCGCTGGTGCTGTGTCCGGTGGATTTGCGTCGATGGTGACGATGCCATTCGACGTGGGCAAGACCAGAACGCAAGTTTATCGCGACTCCCCACGACAGGCGCCCGGAGCCAAGGCGGCCGCAGCTGAGCAAGGCTCTATGGTGCGCTTGCTTTGGCACATCTTCACGACCGAGGGAATCGGGGGTCTATGGAAAGGATGGATCCCTCGGACCCTCAAGGTCGCCCCGGCCTGCGCCATCATGATCAGCAGTTACGAGGTTGGCAAGCGGGTGTTCAGGGGTGTGAACGAGAAGTCCAGAAGGGACATGGACTAAGTATTGAAGCATCACCACTCTTCCATTTCGAGCATTATTGGGCGTTGAGCGGGCTGCTATTGACGAAAGGGGAAGAGACCTTGGGCCTGGAGTTTGCACGCCAACAAGGCATTGTGTTGGTCTGGGGACGACACCGGGAAACAAACAAAAAACGTGTACATCTAGATAAAAATGTAATGATACCTCCATTCAAAGTGGACACCTTGAAATCTGGGTTCTGGACTCTTGAAATTGGAGATACATTCAAATCAAACGGGAGACTCTACGGTGACAAGGGGGCAACCCACACGCTCCGCCAAGCAGCCGGGGCCACGGCAGGGCTGCAGCTCCCAGCCAGCCCCCCGTCCACTTTAAACCACTAAAACCCGTCAAGACGCGCCGGAATAGTGGGTCTTTGACACGCGTTAATCGCTTTTATTTTTTCTGGTAGGCGGTAGCGCGTCTCTACGTGAACGGTGATGGACCGCAGACCAGACCGGCACTTGGAACTAGACCCAGGCTTAGGAAATCTCGATTCCAATCCTCCTGGAGAGCCAGCCTCTTCCCCACCCACATCTACCTCCATCCACATCGTCTCTCTTTTTCACTGTACTCTGTACGGATACTCTTTCTCGAAAAGTTAAGCCTGTATTTCCCATTGATGACCCATTGAAGCGTTTCTCCCTTAACATCGATCACAATTGAACGAATCTGCCTCGCCAATATCATAGCCTTTCACTGTCAGCTTTCAGCGAGGTCCAAGATTCTCCCTCCTACGTCACCGCCTCCCTTTCGAGCCTCCTCGCATATCGACATCCTCCTTCCGCTCCTCGACGTGATGTCCACTCTCAAACGCAAGGCCGGTACCCTGTCGGCCGCCGATAATAAGAAGCCCAAGCAGGATGGCAGCATCATGTCGTTCTTCGGAGCCCCGAAACCGGTGGCTAAGGCGGGCGGCGCGGCCGCACCACCATCCGAGGCCGCTGCGCCCGCTACCAAGTTCGACAAGGCCAAGTGGGTCGCCGGCCTGACAGCCGAGCAGAAGGAGCTGCTGCAGCTCGAGATCGATACATTGCACGAGAGCTGGCTGGCGCTGCTCAAGGACGAGGTTACGAGCAAGGAGTTCCTCGACCTCAAGCGCTTTCTGAACAGGGAATCGGATGCCGGGAAGAAGTGGTTCCCGCCGAAGGAGGATGTATACTCTTGGTATGTTCCTCTTCAATCTGCAACAATCTGCCGCTGTGGCACAACCCAGTCCTTACTAAGAAGCACAGGTCCCGTCATTGCCCATTTGACAACGTCAAGGTTGTGATCCTCGGCCAAGATCCCTATCACAACCACAATCAGGCTCACGGCCTCGCCTTCTCCGTCCGCCCGCCCACCCCGGCGCCTCCCTCGCTCAAGAACATGTACATCGCCCTCAAAAAGGACTACCCGACCTTTGCCCCGCCTCCTAATAAGGGCGGTCTCTTGACCCCCTGGGCGGACCGAGGCGTCCTCCTTCTCAACGCGTGCCTGACGGTGCGCGCTCACGAGGCCAACTCGCACGCGAACCGCGGCTGGGAGCGCTTCACCCAAAAGGTCATCGACCTCGTCGCCACCAAGCGGTCCCGTGGTGTAGTCTTCATGGCCTGGGGCACCCCGGCCGGCAAGCGCGTTGTCAAGGTGGACGCCAAAAAGCACCTGGTCCTTAAGAGCGTGCACCCAAGTCCTCTCAGCGCGTCCAGGGGCTTCTTCGACTGCGGGCACTTCAAAAAGGCCAACGACTGGCTGGTAACCCGATACGGCGCTGGCGCCGAGATCGACTGGGACCTGAGCGGGGCCAAGAAGGTTGAGACGACGGTTGCGGAGCCCAAGACCGTTGAAACCCACAACAATGATGAAGGGGAAAAGGCCGAGATAGTGGAGGAGACGGAGGTCAAGACCTCGCCCAAGGAGGTTTCTGAGGATTTGACCGAGGACGAGACGGCTTAATGAAAGTATGAGGTGGAACAGAATCGGGCTGGCGTTCTGTCTGGAACATGTTTGGAATGACATGAGGGTTGGGGGCGAAAACGCCGCTTTATTCGGGCCTTCTGCTAGGAATGGTTTTGGATGATATGATGACTTGTAAACATTAGATGATGCAACCTGCCGCAGAATTATGAGAGATCACGCTTAGATGCATGCTAGACCGACTGCTGGATGACTTGTCTTAGTTAGCCTCGCGCGCAATGAACGAACTTTACATAACGTAACGAAACTATGTGTTTATAGCCGATCGAGGTGGTAAGGGCCAGTAGAGGTACCGATGCCGATGTTGGAATAAAACAACACGGACTTGTGTCCCGGGCAGGGAGGCTTTCATCTGTCTTCTTCAGCGTAACCGTTCTCCGGTGGATACTCCACTTCCCACTGCGCTTTCCGGCTCCGGTCCCGACGCCGATACGGATCATGCTAGCTGGCAAGCACGACATGGCCTCCCGAACTCCAAGAACAGTGGAAATGGACATGGAGTTTGCAAGGCTTCTATTTGCTCTAGGTAATCCATTTGAAGGCGGATGAGGCGGCCGCAAGCCTGAGCCTTTTCTATTTGCTTACAAAATTGACACGTGTTTCCCGGCTGGTGTTTGAATGTTGCTAGGCACGCTGCATCGCGCTCCACAGACCACAAGTCATCTCGAAGTCTCAATCGGGCGACGGAGCTTATATCATCCGTCGGGGTCTTAGGGTCTTCTTGCCTGGTTTGGAGCAGGATTAGATTGGGTGCGGCGCCACGCGCCAGAGCTTTACGCCTGTCGGCAGACGAAAAGGAGTTCCATTAGTACACACGCAGTATCCTGAGATATGTTGACAGATCTGGATGCCGCGAATTGCGCAGCGTCAGTGGCTGCAGCTGCTTCCTAGAGACCTGGGGCAGGTTTTTTTCTTTTCTTTCTTGAAGCACGAAAATGTCACTCTGGCGGCTGGTACTCCTGTGAGACTAACAAAGGCGGCCGGCGCCCTCCCTTCTTTTCCTTGTGTATAACCCCCGAGCCCAGAGACATCGTCCGATAATTGAGGTGGTTTGGCGATTTTGTGGAGTCTGGGCAGGGACTTCTGATGTTGATCAATCGGCAGCACGCCCAACCTTCGCCAAAGGAAGGCCCAGCGGAGAGTTTCGCATCCGACTTGGACCAATCAGAGCCGGCGGAACAAACGCGAGCAGGCAAGCAAACCCTTGGAAAGTCCAGAGTGTGTTCATGCGCAGGTGCCAGGAGACAAATACTCCGGCTCACCGGACGGAATGGGACGCATCTGAAGGCTTGAGCGTCGCCGCGGTCGCTGGTGGAGTGTTTTGAGGGAGCCGCATGTTGCCATGTCATGCCCACCAGCTTCCATGCGCGTGTTCTCACATCGCGTCATCGTGATCTGCCAAAGGCGACCGTGGCCACCTCGATCATACTTGTCACTCCCCCAGCATCCAGAGACCGGCGACGCGGGTGGAATCAATGGTAGCGAGATGCCGTCATTGCAAAAACTGCTGGGCCCGGAACGACCAACGGCGCTGAGGCACGGGTACGGCGCCCAACGCCCAATGCAAGTGATGAGAATGCTGCTGTTTGTCAGGCTTTGACAGAACCACTCATCCCCCCTCCCTAACCGAATGCCAACGCACGTCGATCAAGCGCACAGGGCACAGCCAATGGCCAGTCCGGGCGGGGTCTTCGGCTCGGTGGATGTGTACAAGACAGACCCGGTTCTGGATGGGGCGACGACGGGGATGTGCTGGCACCGACCAACTCATGCGCATCAAGGCGCTTCCGCACAGGATCAACGTTGGCGAGTTGGGTGCGCCGGGTGCCTGGGGAGGCGCGGATGAGGTGTTCCGGAAGCAGAGGGCGCTGGCTGTGGTGTCGTTGCGGCGTCCTATCCAGAGCGGTGTCTGCCGGGTGTTTCTTTCCCAGCGTCAATCGCTACCGAAGGTGTCTGTTGTTCTAGTTATTGTCTCTTCTGCTTCATTGACGCATAGTGGCGCCGTGTTGTATCTACTCAGCCAGGATGCGCAGGTGGGGCGGATGCGCGGGCGCCGGCCGACTTACAAGAAGTGAGCGACAGGTTCGAGACGCGTCTCGCCGGGTGAGCATCCGTGGATCCTAAGTCATGCCTTGTTGCTTTCCAGCCAAGAGATTGCCGCGAGACATGTACAAGTACTCGATCAAAGTGACACCAAAAAACGTTGGAGATGTAAGTCATGGCATGGTATCGTGATACTAGATATAATATGCACTCGGTCCAACGACGGTGAGTCTCTGTACATGACAGAACAGCCGATATGGTTTTGTTGCTTTACGCTTGTGCAGCTGTACTCTAGACCTAGACAGAGTGTGGAAAGTAGGCAAAGTCCGAAACGAACGGGGACAGGGCCTACCCCCACCCGATTGGACTGCCAAGGGGACAGAGTGAGGTAACGGCCCAGGAAGGGAGAGGGCGATGGCAGAGGCTATCAATGCTGGGGCTGTTATTTCATGTGTACTGACTGCGACTTCTGAGTAGCGTACAGATTCTGGGCTCTGCTCATTCCCCCAAATATACTCTGGACCTACCGAACTACCTTGGGTAGCAACGCAGGGCGGACGGAGCTAACGGATATGTACCTGGGCTCAATTAAGGTGCGGACGCCAGATGGGGATCCCACGCCTGCCCACCCCAAGCAGCAAGCAACAAAAAGAGAGACATGGTGTCTCGAGTAATTCATGGGCTGCACCATGCCAGGCCGGCTACATTTCTCCAAGCAGGACTGTGGACCAGAAGCATCGGCAATGCTCTAATAATCATCACACCAGTCCGAGAGAAATAGAGGGTGATGGGCAACCCGACTCTGTGACCGCCAATCGTATGCCCAGAGGAGGACGTATCCTGGCTTTGGCATGGCTGGATGGAAGCGGTTCCATCCATCCATTCGGTCTGTCCACTCGCTGACGAAGATGAAGGCGAAACCAGACCTGCTGCATCGTCTCTTTCGTCCGATGTTTCTTGTTCGCAGCAGGCATTGCATGAGTTGCTCTGCATTAGCTTGGATGCATGGAACTCAGCACCGGGATGTTGCGCGTCGTCCAGTGCCGTTCTGTTCTTATCATGTCTTTTCCTCTTTTTCATCATCCCCGACGCCTCTCTTCTGGCTCTGGCCCTGGCTTTACCTCCGCCTCCGCTTCCCACTCATCATCATCGCCGTTATCATGGCGTCTGTGTGACTCGGTCAAATTGTGAGTCGTCCGGGCGCCGCAACTCCTCTACCATTTCCTCCAACCGATCAATACCATACTAAGATCATAGTCCTCAGCCTCCACCACCAGCAAGCAAGTAGACCCCTACTGGAGCATCTCCACCCCGCTACCTGGGTACTTAACCAACAGCAAAGATTGAATCAGGAGAGCTCTCAATCAACACGGCCGACAGGCTTCCCGTCGGGTTGTGCCTGAGGCGAACCGGCAAGACGACTGGTTGGCGTTGACTCTCCTTCTCAAGTGGTCGGCCGCAACAGACGGTGGCCCTCATTGGCGTCGGCTCTCGAGTAAGAGAGTGTGTGGCCTGTGGCACTGGACCAGGGTCCTCGTTCTAGCGATTTAATTTCACTTCAGGGCCTGTCGTGCCCCTCCTCGTTTCTTCCACTCTTCCAGGACAATCAAGCAGCAGTACGGATACTTGTTGCTCGAATGCTACTAGCATCACCCGAAAACCCGTCCACGGCCGACAAGTAGAGACTCAAACAACGGGCCCGCGATCTTGCGAGCCCATCAGACGCCGTCATCAACTTGCACGGACAGGACAAAAAAGCAAATAAAAAATAGCATCAACAACCCCTAACTCACTACGTTGCCGCTATTCCCCATCGGGCTGCCACATCTGTGTCGTCTTCAGGTACCCGCCTGCGGCGATCGTCACACAAAAGGTACGCGTACCCACCTCGAAAAAGAGCAACCAGGGGGGGTTCAAATAAAAAACAGAGGAGAGAGTGAAAAGAAAGAAGAAAGGGTCCGTACTCCGTACCAGAGTACGGAGTAGGGAAGAGAGGAATAAGAAAAAAAGAAAGAAAAAAAGACTCCATAGACAGGCACCGCACCGGCAGAAGCCAAGCTTCCAGGGGACCCCCCCNCCATTTCCCTTCCTTCTCCAATTAATAGCCCGCCCGTCATTCATTCGCCCCCTGAACGCAGAGGAAAAGAAGGAGCAGGCCCCGACTGAAGGAGCGCAGCCTCTCTTTCTAGTTCTTGCCCGAGCCAAAGCACAACCAGGACGCATCACCGTCTCTCCGTCCACCCTTTCTCTCCTTCTTATCCTCCCCCTCCTTCTTTCTCTTTCCTCACTTACATTCCCCCAGGGACTGGAGACTTTCCCTCGTTTCGTTAAACCCAATCTTTGTTTTCCAATACCTTCGGCTGCTGATTGCCTGTCACCGCAATCTCCTAGCCGAATTCCTCGCGTGGTGGACCGTTCCGACAACGTATTATTAAGACTGAATATCGACAAACGCGCAACCTCTCGCTCGCTTGACGATACTTTCCCCTATATTGTCCGCTTTCGCGCCCACCCCGCCCGCCCCAAACCGACGCCGAGTATCAGACTCTCCGCGTCTTAGATCCGTTCATCAAGCATACGACTTGCGACCGACACCTCGCCGAGGTGGTTACGATCACGATCGCCCATCCATTCTTCTCCTCGAATGCCTCGGGCCTTTCCCCACTCCGACCAGCAATCGCCTCGATAAAGGCGGTTCTCCACCGACAACATGCCCAGCCTCTTCTCTCGCCTGAAGACAAAGGACGGGTCGCAAAAAAAGTCCAAGAAGAGCTCCAACTTCGATGCTGCTGACCAGCTGTCCGCAAAGCCAACATGGGACGACGCCTATACGAGGAAGACGGTTGAGCCTGAAGAGATACAGGACTTGATCAGGCGTTGCACCGGAGAGCTGAAGGCACGAGGTGGGTTAGACATACATCCTCTACCACTCCCAATACCGCACCTTGCCTATGTGCCATCTATTGCGCCTATGGCGACTAACATCTTTCTCCGACGCAGCTCTTGACCACCCTTTCCTCCTATTGCCGTTCCGGCCTACCTCGGACCCTAGTGCTGTCCGGACTTTCATTCGACATTTCTTTGATGGCGCCTTGCCTCTTCGTGGCGAGTTTTTGTCGCAAGAGCTGCGCATGACTGAGCCAATGGTGCGTGACCTCCTCCAATACAAAGCCCGTTCTGGGCATACTAACGTACTGCAAGGTCATTGCGGGTGTGGTCAAATGGTGCTGGAGTCGCCTCTCAGGCGGTGTTGTGGGCTGGGATGCGTACGAGCTCTTTAAGGTTGGCGAGCAAGGTATATTTCACCGACTCGTTGATTCCCCCAAGCCGCATGCTGCCATAGCTTGCTTACACGCCTCCCAGATTCAAACATGGCCAGAGACTCCTTCAAGACCTTCATCCCCCTCAGTGTTGAGAACAGCGCCCGGTCGTGTATCATCTTCGATTTCTTCGACCTGCTGTCTGCTATCGCCGCCCATGGCAAGATGAACGGTCTGGGTGGGCGCAAGCTCTCTCGGATGGCCGCATGGTGGGCGTTCGAGCACAAGGACACGGGTAGCGGCTTCGAGGGTGGCTACAAAGCTTGGGCAACGTGAGTAATATCGCCCTCTCAAATTGGCACAACTAATTCGTCGCAGTGCTGCCGACGCCACAAGCCATCTCTTCTTCGCGTACCTTCGATCCTTGGCTCCCCAGAAACAAACTCAAGGCGCAATCTCTATGCTCCCAATGTCTCTGCAGAAGCTGCTACAGGAAACTGAGTATCCCCCTCAGAAACCGTCTTTGATGCAATCGTCCACGTACAGGGTAGTCATGATTGTCGACGCTGTCTCGCCAACGCCTTTTGCCCTTCTACGCCGAGCAAACCACTTTCAGTATCGCGAGGAAGACCGAGCTCTACGCGAGTTTTCCGAGTACGAGGACCCAGTGAAGGCCCTGACCGAGGAATGCCGCCGTGTGCTGAAAGCGATCTCGTCCGCCAATCAATCCCAAGTTTCCAGCGCAAAGCACTCGACGAGCTTACGAGATGCGTCATGGTCACGGTTTGAAGACATCGGCTTCACCAGCGCACTCGAAGATGACGACGACGACGATGCTCCTGCTGCTACTGCGCGCAAGCCTCAAGGCCTGAGAAGTACTCCTGCGGTCGGAAACGCTGGTCTGGGCCGACCGACCACGCCTTCTTGGGCCGATTTTCTCTCTTCGGGTTTCGTGGACGATAACCCCAACAGCCCGAACATGCTGTTGCCTCCTGACAAAGTTCTTCCCCCCATCGAGACGGCTGCGCGCCAACGAAGCTCCCAGTCTCATAGTCCGAGACTAGAATCCGATCGTCTGGAGCCAGGAGAACTGGCGAGCATTGCTCGATTCGACCTGGACGACAGCTTCTGGTGGGTTTGGATGAGCAGTCTGGCCCCCGAAGAGACTCCAGAGAGGAAAGCGGCCTTTGGTCGCTGTGCGGTTATCGAGACGGCTATCAAGCGTGGCCGATGGTTGGTCATGGAGGAGATGGTGGCCGGAGCAGCCCCTGAGCCCCAGGAAGGCGCCTACATCGCTGAGAAGAAGGGATTTTTCAGCTGGACTAGGCGCAACAAGGGCGTCAACCGTCGCAAATCAACAGGAAAGCATGCTCTCGAGAAGGGCAACAAGAACGCCGATCCCAATCTCAGCAAGTCGAGCATTGGGCCTGACCAACAAGCTCGGATCCAGGCGGCCGCCGCTCAGCTGCAGGCGCGCCAACAGCAAGAGCAACAGCAGATGCTCCAAGTACGCCGAGGAAGAAATGATGAGTCGGCAAGAGAGAAGACAAACAGTGTGTTGACTCTTCGGTCCGATATCATGCGTCAAGCGTCCCCGGCGATGAAGTGGGCAAACAAGTACGACAAGGACGCGATTCGGGAGGCATATCTGGCAAACAACGCCACTGGTCGCGGCCTCGGCGTCTCTACCATGCAAACGAACGGAAGTCATGGTCACAACGAGTACGTCAACGGCCACACCGACGGAGACGAGCTCCGTCCTGAAGTCCCAGCCAAGTCTCCCTCCTTGCAACCGCAGCCGTCCCCATTGACGCAGAACTCTTCATCGGGTTTCCGCTCGCCATCCCCGTTGCCGCCCAACCGCCGAGATGACGAACCTAGGGTACCGTCTGAGAAGGAGATTGAGGCTCCAAGCGGTCTTCACCCTGCCAACCGATTCGAAGACGGCCGCAGCTCTCCACTGCCTCCGCCCAAGGACTCGTACGACTACGGACGGGAGAACATGTTTTCGCCGGAACCAGATATCAGCCCCAAGGACAAGAAGTCGAAGAAGCTTCACAAAGAGAAGGCTGGCGGAGGTGGTCTCCGCAAGCTCTTTGGCCGCAATAAGAACCGGAACTCGAAATTGCCTGATAACGCCGCCGCAGACGTCAACGGTATGCTCCAGCGTGAGACAGCAACCCCTGAGCCGCCAAAGCCTGCTCCTTCTCCCGCTCCCCAGCCCATTGCTTCAGAGTCCAACCTTCCCACACCAACACCCGCAGAGGCTTACACCACGCCATTGGAGACCCCTCAGCCAGCCCCAGTTGATACCCAAGCTCACGAGCCGCAGTACGAGCCGTCCGTTGATGAATCCCTCTCTCGCGTCGATACCGAGGATGCCAGCGAGGCTCAAAACGAATTCTCACGCTTCGACCAAGGACCTCTGCAAGAGCAGCCTGCCTTTGTCCCTGACGACGATTCCGAGGATGCCATTCCGCCCCCCATCGCGCGACATGCGAAGACCCCCGAACCGCCCATAGAGACCTCGCCTGCCTCGCCCGATGACGGACCTCGATCCCCGCCCGCGTTAGACCGATGGGCGCAGATCCGCAAGAACGCCGCAGAGCGCGCGGCGCAACGCCAGAGCGAGGAGCAAAGCCGCGGCGGATACAGCAAGACCACTGATGGTGACGACGACACGAGTGGAGAAGAGAGTAAGTACCCATGAACCCACTTGCCAAAATATACCCAGTTGGAGATCTGACAAGGGCTTTCTTTCTTTGCAGCGATCGAATCTCGCGTAGCCCGTATCAAGGCGCGTGTTGCCGAGTTGACGGGTAACATGGAGAACTCCCAGGGTCCTCCCTTGACGGCTGTTCGAACCCCTCCCACCCACCGCTAGATTGGAAGTTTACATCCGAGCTGCAAACACCACCGGGGCCCCGTTTTCCCCCGGCTGCTTGAATGATTGCAGCGGCGAGCATCACCAATACGATGCTATATAAGCGGGCGCATCTTTTCCGGTTTCTAATTATTCCGAAATACTATGGACGTACCCGATCACCTGATCCCTGGCCGGATCTAGGCTATTCCAATTATTAGTCGCTAATACCTTTCTTACTGTCTTGCTTTTGCGGGTTCTTACACAGAAGATGATACCACTAGAGTAGCAAGCCGATCACGCACAATATCAATGGCAGGTCTTGATTTCTTTCTATATGCGACGACTCAAGACTTGTAGTTGCACGATGAGGAATGAAGCCATCTGCCGCTGTTCTAGCTTGGCGGCGTAATGTGTCGCTGTTTGGCCCAAATTCGATTTGCTCGGCGGCCACCCGCCCCCGGGACGGACAAGACAGAGGCAAAGAAGACGGGCGGGGCTTGCTCCAAGGGTATTGAAGGTACCGGCGATGAAGCTATATCGCGCAATGGGGCCAAATCCGGGTGCACTGTCCAGTGAAACCGATACCGGCAGGATTACAATACTGACACGTACAGTCGGCCCGTCAGCTGGCTTGTGGACGGTAGGCAATTCAGAGAGAGGTCGGCAAAACTTGACAAGTTGCAATGAGATACTCAAGAAATACATGTCCTACACCCAGGACGTTCCCAAACGCCGGCGCTGAATATGCTTTATCGTCCTCCCCTCTGCCTCGTTCAGCTACAGTCTTCTTTCTAAAGCCGCCTCTTCATCCGTGTAACCGTACAGCCAGGGAACGGGGTCTAGTGTCCAATACCACCCGCGACCCAATTGTTCCATTCTGGGTTACCGGGCTGCGGAAACAGGCCCTGGCCCTGACCCTGCTGTTGCCCCTGCGGCGCGGGTGCCGCGGGCTGGCCCTCCCGACGGCGCTGCTCCTCCTCTTCCCGCCTGTGCTGCTGCTGCCTCTGCTGGCGGTAGTAGAGAAGGAGCACGAGCGAAAGGGTGATGAAGACAATGATGAGGCTCTCGGCGATGCCATCATCCTCAAGCGGGTTGCCGTCAGGGCCGGTGCCGCCAATGGTGTCGTCAAATATATCATCGTAGTACTGGTCGTCATAGGGCAGCTGATCGTCTTTCAGGAAATTGGCGATCCACTCGCTGAGTGACCAGTCCTTCTTGGGTTCTGCTCAATCTGTCAATATCCGGACCACTTCCGCGGGAGCTATAAATGGAACCTACTGGGATCGTCTTGGATCGAGTGGATGGGGCCATGAGTAAAGGTATTCCAGGCGCTTCTAAGGCGGAGCTTCAAGAGACTCAGTGTAACGGGGAGATACGCTTCCTCGTTAACCTCAAGGGCTTGGTCGTAGTACCTCTTGGCAAGGTGGAAGTCCTGGGTCAGTCCGATGCCGTTCTCATGCATCCAGCCCAGGTTCCAGAGAGCTTGGGCGCTCTGCGAGTAGTCCGAAGCGCCAGTGTAACATTGAACGGCCTTGTTCACATCCGACTCGGAACCAATGCCATGAAAGTAGTAGTCGCCCATCTTGACTTGCGAGTCCACATTCGACTGTCTGGACGACCTAGTCCAGTACATGAGAGCGAGTCTTTGGTTGTCCAGCAGGCTAGAACGGGTGTGTCGGAGACCAAACCACTCGGGGAGTGGTAGCCAGTCCGGCAGCGGGAGCCTCGACTGAACGGGGTCAAGAATGAACGCGACGTTGTTCTGAGCACGCTCGTACCCCTGTTCTGCCGCCATGACATACTCCAGAAAGGCCAGCTCTTCGTCACCGTAGTAATAGGCTTGGTTCGCCTCGGCCCATGAAGAGACGAGAGGCTCGGCCTTCTCGGCGACGTTCTTGTAGTATCCTAATGCCATGGAGCATGTCTTGTCGCGGCCCACGCCGTTATAAACCATCTCAGCAAGGTAGTAGTGTGCTTCGATCTGACCATACCGGGCGGCGAGCTCGAAATAGTTGTTGGCGATTCGAACGTCCTCCGCTCCACCTTGGTCCAAGTAAAGAACACCCAGCTCGATCTGGGACGGCGCGTAGTCCTGTTCCGCCGCTGCCTTGAAGAGATCGGTGGCCATGGCGATATTCTTGGGCATTCCGTATCCGTGGAGCATCATCAAACCGAGTCCGTGCTGAGACTGGGCATCTCCATGCGAGATACCCCGCTCAAACCACCTCTTGGACTGGTCGAAGCTCTGGTCAACGCCGTCGCCTCGGAGATACATGCGACCGATGAATCCGGCGGCCTTGCTCGCCGTCTTCTCGATGCCCTGCTTGTGATTTTCCATGATACGACCGTCCTTCTTCCAGTATCTCTTGGCCACAGTGAAGAAGTACTTGCGAGCGAGATCTAAGTCTCGGTCTAGTCCTCTCTGTCCCTCGTAGTAGATACGTCCTAGATTATACGAGGCCTTCGCGTCGCCTTTTTGCGACATTAGATCAAGGTACTCGATGACGTCGTCGATAGCGGCATTGGCGTCCGAGTTAGGGCTCGCTTTGATGGCGTTCATGCCTGCACTCGAGGCACTCGCACCCTCACCGTAGACACCGCCGAGCTCGTCGGCAATACGGTACGACTCAACGACCCAAGCCATGCCACCGGGAGGACCCGACCGGTACCACTCTATCGCCTTATCCGCCACTCTCTTGTAGTACTTGCTTGCCATCTCGCAATTCTTGGGTGTCGCGATGCCGCTGTGGTGCCGGTAGCCAACGGCCATCTCTGCGCGGGTATCGCCCTGGATCGCAGCGAATGTGTAGTAAAGCAGTGCCTTGGCCTGGTCGAGCGGAACGACATGGCCGATTCCAGTCGCGTGGTAAAGGCCGATCATGTACTGCGCCGTACGGTTGCCGTGGAGCGTCGCGAGAGTCTGGTAGTAATCGAAGGCAACCTTGAGGTCTCTCGGATAGGTGTAGTTGCCGTAGAAGTTCATGTCGGCCAGAAGGTAGAGTGCATCAGTGTTGTTTTGCAGTGCGGATTGCTCCAGCAGCTTAACAGCCTCAAACAGCGGCCCGGACAACTTTGTTTCCTGTACCGGGCTGCTGCCAGGAACCGGAGCAGCCTTGAGGCTAGGTACAAACTTGAGAACATATCGGAGTACCGTCCAGACGAGGGTGTAGCGACGTTCGCGTCTCGGGTAGGTGCGGGGTGGAAGCTTAACCAGTTGTTCGAGGGCGAGTTCGACCAATTCCGCTCCTGTGTCATGTCAGTACTCGCTGTCGTAAGCCTCCCCCATCATCGCGACATTGTACATACCGGGTTGCTTCGGAGGGGGGGTGTTGTGTTCGGAAAGAGCATCCGTCTGTATCTTGGCGTGTTTTCCTTCGGGGTCGCTATCGCTCTTTTCATGCTGGTGCAAGACCTTTTGCTCGTTGGAACAGAGGACGACGGCGGCCTGCAATAGCACTGGTGGATATGTCAGCTTCCAGCTGTGTACTAGTAAATGCCAGATAAGAGTTGGTAAAACTTACGGACGAGCCAGAGAAGAGAACGCCTCATTTTGGACGAGTATTATGTGCCAAAGTCAATCGCCAAGGTCCGCGACATGTTATTTCGCAAAGACGCGTTTTGGTGAGCGAATGTCGGTTGATGGGTTGCAGTAGTTGCGCAGCTTGATATGCTTTCAGAACAGCTGGCCTGGCTCTAAGGTCCACGTAGTTGGTAATTGGGAGCTCCGAACGGACAGGGTAGTCCACTCCTCGAGACGTGATTGGACATTCTTCTGACGGCGGATATTATCATTCTAATGGTGCGCCGATAGGGTATCTATGCTTAATTGCACATAAAGGAGGTTTGTATCAAAGAGGGTTGCTGCCATCCTTTCCTTCATTAGCACTTGGTTCTGGCTATGGACTGAAGTCTTGTGTCTGTCTGAATACTAATTTTCTCACCGGCTAGAGGTGGATTAAAAGAGCCAATATCCTTCAACACCCTTGAGTTTATCGAGATTGGAAGCGTGATTTTGCGTCTAGGTAGTGTTTATCAAAAGAGCCTCATCTGGTGAGTTGAAAGCGCTCGGGGGGGGGGGGGTTTCTTTTTTTTGCTTGCTCTGGGCCCATACTCACAAATGACACAGACCCCCGCCGACAAGATGTACAATCTCTCTTGTGTAGATGGCCACCACTTCTCGAGCCCGCATGATGTTTACGTTCTTGATATCCAACGGCTTGGTGCTGGTCTGGGCGCCATCTCGTCGGACCAGAAGCTCAGCCTCTTCAACCCTGCACGACTGGGCCAAGGCCCCGTTAAATCGTATCCGACCAGCCATGGCAACCTGACGTGTCTCAAGACGTTCGACTGGCAGAACTCAATTGTCTGTACTGCAGGTGAAAATGGGGAGGTCTCAGTCTGGGATATGAGGGAGTCTTCTAAGCCACAGGTTGCTCACTTTGCAGGTAGGCGTCCAGAATCAAAGTTAGGTGAACTCGTCAACGGAGACCACTAATACGCCATCCAGCCAGTCAATCGCCCGTTCTTTCCTTGGCCTGTGATTCTAGGACAAACACAATAGCAATCGGCACAGAGTTTCAGAACCATGTGGCATCCGTACTCCTGTGGTACGTCGTCTGTCCCTTCACATCCGACTCTCCCGCCTGGGAACACAAAACCACTGACAAAAAAACACAGGGACATCAGAGCTGGTCCGGCGCAGAGGCTTCAGTACGACGAAGTCCACAGTGACGACGTGACGGAACTCCGCTTTCACCCCTCCGAGCCGCATGTCCTCCTCTCGGGCTCGACCGACGGGCTGGTTAACATTTACGACACGCGCATCTCGGACGAGGACGAGGTCGTCATCCAGACGCTGAACCAGGGCTCGGTCCACCATGCCTCCTTCCTCGGCAACACCGAGGTCTACGTGCTAACGCATGACGAGAAGCTCGCAGTCTACAGTGTCGCCGAGGACCATGGCTCGGGCGCCGCACTCGTCGACTTTGGCGACGCGAGGGAGAGTCTCGGCTGCCAATACATCGCCAACGTGACGACCAAGGTTGACGGCAGTGGCGCCATCGTTGGTGCTGGCTCGCAAGAGTGAGTTTACCCCCACCACCAGAACCCGTAAAGGGGCTTTTCGACTTGTAACTAACCCTTTTCTCTTCTTCTTTGTCTTAGCCGCCAGATCTTCGAATTAGTACACCTGTCGCGTACGGCAGAGGGTGGCTGGGGATTCGACAAGTCGAATAGTGTCGGTCTGCCCGGCGGCCACGGAGAGGAGCTTGTTCGTTCGTTCTGCTTCTACGACGATGAGCAAGTCGTCTTTACTGCAGGAGAAGACGGTAACATTAAGGCATGGAGACCCAGCTGAACACCAAAAGACAAAGAATAAGAAAACAGTCGAGAGGAAAAGAGGGTTTCGAGCGAATACTGCTTTTCTTTCTGCCATGTGGGATTCTTTTCGCCTGGGTATCAATTGTCCTCCCCCTGCCAAACCGGCCAAGCCGCGCGGAGCTCTTAGCCATACTTGTCATGTTTGCCCTTGACCTTCAGCATGAGTAGCTGTTCATGGTAGTCGCCCTCCCTCCTCGCCCTCTTCAGCTTCCTCACTTCGTCGTCCTCCAACCTGCGGCCCACGGCCTCCTCGAGCTCCTTGCGACTGATCTTCTCCTTTGCCTTCTCCTCCTTGCTCGCCTTTAGTCGCGGCTTGAACCTCGCCTGCATCCGGATGCGCCAGGTGGTATTGAACGTGATGGATTCCTCGTCACCCCGGACGTCGTGCGACGTGACGTTGGGCTTCGGTGGCTTGATCGCGAGGAAAGTGTCGCGCAGAGTCTGTATCTGGAACGTGCCGGGTGTGTCCGCTGTCGCAATGATGTTGAACGATTCGAGCGGCGAGACTGCGGCCGAAGTTGCGGACAAGACGCCGTTCTTGTCGCACCCGAGGTACCTGCCGTGTGTTAGAGCTCCTGTCCCAATTGGCAACATGCCCAACCTTTGACACTTACTGTCCGTGGTGGCCCTTGAACCTGAATTGTTCCGTCCCGGCTATCCTGTTCGCGACCCAAACTTGTCGCACGTCGTGTGGCTCCGCTGTCACCGGGTTCGCGTCGACAATGTTCTCAATGCCTAACGTGAACACCTTACCGACGGCATCGCACGCCAGCGCCGTGGGGGGGTCCGTCGGCAGGACGAACATGATGGGACCAACGACATCCGCCACGGCGTCGGCAGACACCCAGCTGTCGTCGTCGTCGTCGTCATCGGCGTTCGCGTTCGTATTCTGTCCCGTGGCGCGGCTGGCGCGTGCAACGTCACCACCTTGGACATTACGCTCCTCCGCCTCAGCATCGGTGCGCTTTCTCTTCTTGGGCTTCTTGTCGCCCTTGAACGACAGGGGCTTCACCATCGTCAACTTCTCTCTCGTGTTTGGCGTTCCGCTTGAGAGGCGGCCTTGATTAGGAAGGTGGCTTGCTGATGGTACACGATTTTCGGCGATAACCGGCGGTTTCCATTGCTGAGTGGTGCTGGAGCTTCAACGTGTAAACTGGTGATGGGCTCCAATCCGGGGCGAAAGATGCCCGTGCTATGCTGATTACATAAGCTTTGAACAATGCCCCTCCCTCGCCTTGAGTGTGTACCTAGTGTCTGCCTAGGCAGCAGGGAGCAACGCGACATCTTGTCGATACAGACATGGTCTGAATGTTGCCCGGCTCATTCCATTCACTACGAAAGTATAGAGTTTGTTTCTCTATAGATTCACAATGGTTCAGATTGCACAGCCTGTTGTTGTGTCGCTCAACGACCTCGGACAGGGTAGGTCAATCCCACAGCTTCGCAAGCTCTGGGCAACGACTTACATGCGACATATGCTACAGGTAACATTCCCTTTGAGACTCTCAAGGAGGCTTTTGGGCCGGAATCTCTGGGGATATTAGTAGTGAAAGACATCCCCCCCGAGTTTGCCCACTTGAGACACCAGACGTTGTCGTATGCTTCTTACTTGGGTAACCTGCCCGAACAAGAGCTGAGTGTGTGAACGAACCCCACCCTGCCGGAGGATCTTGCTTACACATGACTAGAAAAGCTCGAGAATGAGAAGGCTAAATACCTGACGGGGTGGTCGCTGGGGAAAGAAACGCTCAAGAGCGGCCAAGTTGACACGTTCAAGGGTTCGTACTATGCCAACTGCGCGTTCTACGTCGATGCTACCCTCGACTGCGCCAAGCCAAGCGCCGAGTTTAACACGGATAACTTCCCCGAGTACCTGTCGCCCAACGCATGGCCGGCGCAGGCTATACTTCCCGGTTTCAAACCCAACCTCGAGAGCCTTTGTCGTGTCATCATCGACACGGCTGTCCTCGTTGCCCGGGCATGCGACAAATACGCCGAATCCGAAATCCAGACATACCCCAAGGGGTACTTGGAGCATGTCGTCAGCACCTCGAACACGACGAAAGCGCGCCTGTTGCACTACTACCCGCAAACCCAAGAAGCGCTCTTCAAGATGGGGGCCGCCGACGATGACTGGTAACACCAAATCCAGCCATGGGTAACGTCACAGAAATACAGCTGACACGCAAAAAGGTGCAGCGTCCATGTCGACCACGGGTGTCTAACTGGCTTGACGTCGGCCATGTTCATTGACGAAAAGGATACCTCAACCGCGATACCGGAGATCACCAACGACACGTCGGCGAGCCTGCCACCGCTCGCTGAGCTAGCAGCGTCCCCCGACGCCGCCGCCGGGCTGTACATCCTCTCGAGAACGGGAGAGACTGTGCAGGTGAAGATCCCGCGGGATTGCATCGCCTTCCAGACAGGGGAGGCCCTCGAGCGCATCACGGGCGGTAGGTTCAAGGCGGTGCCGCACTTCGTGAGGGGCGTCAGGGCGTCGGTGAGTGACGGCCGGGTGGCGCGCAACACGCTGGCCGTCTTCACTCAACCGAACCTCGGCGAAGAGGTCGACATTGAGCAGCACATAACGTTTGGCGAGTTCGCGCGGGGCATCGTCGCTAAAAACACGGTTTCATAAAGTAATTTTCCCTGAGCGAGCGATAACGGTCCTGGAAGTCGAGAAAGTGGGGAGAGGTACAATATAAGAAGTCGGGTTATTAGTTGCCCCGAAATTGTTGAGGTTGCAGAATAATAATGAAAGAACGACAATAACCAATTCCGTGGATGAATTTGCCAAAAACAAAATCAGGGCCAATCGGTCGTCATCCCGAACAAGAGACCAGTAAGTGTCGGGACTGGGAGTCCCGGTACATGCCTTCTCGGCTCAACGACAGATGCTCCGAAATGGAAACTCGGAGCCGTGAAAACCCCAAATCTCTATGCCTCGAAGAGGATTTTTTTTTTTTGGCCAAGTGGTTTGTCTCTGAGGATAGCGTGATGACGTTGGTGGGATTGCGCAATGTGATAGCTTCACGTATCGGCAAGGGACCGCTCTATCAAAGAATCGGAGCAACCCCGCCCCCGCTTGCGCCAATGGGAGTGGTTCTTGGTCATCACTCGGAGCTGCTGCTGCACCACCGGCTCTGCACGACAACCACCGAAGCTCCATGAAGCTCCCTTCGCAAGCCATATTAAGCCTGAATCGGCGCCGCCTTGTTGTCGAGTATTCCTTACCCATCTCACCACTCACGATCTTCACGAACTCCACATTCTCCGGCAGGACCCCGACCGCCACCCTCCCAACCCACCATCGCCAGCTTAGTACCACTCGATCGTTCGGATTCCATCTCACACCACCCACAATGGCCGTCCCACCCAAGTTCGCCGCCCACAAGCTCACATTCGGACCTCCCCAGTCCCTCGCCGATGGCAACCCGGCAGGCGGCGTCCCTTCACAACCCCACACGCTCGAGCTCTACCTCGACTACGTCTGCCCCTTCTCGGCGAAGCAGTTCAACACATTCTTCAATGAGGTCGTGCCCGCCGTCCGCACAAACCCAGCTTGGGCGTCCAACCTCGAGGTCATCTTCCGCCAGCAGGTCCAGCCGTGGCACCCGTCGAGTACGCTCGTGCATGAGTCGGCCGTCGCCGTGATCAAGGTGGCGCCGCACAAGTTCTGGGAGTATAGCGACGCGCTCTTCAAGGCGCAGAAGGACTACTTTGACGCAAACGTCGTCAACGAGCCGCGCAACGACACGTACCGACGTCTGGCCAGGCTTGCGGGCTCCGTGGGCGTCGACGAGGACGATGTGCTGCGGCTCCTGCTTGTGTCGGATAAGCCCGACAGCGAGGGCGCGCTCAACGTAGGCAACGGCGTGACCAACGACTTCAAGGTGCTCATCAAGCTCGCGCGGCTGACGGGCGTGCACGTCAGCCCGACGGTGCTGTTTGATGGGTACCCAAACAATGAGATCAGTTCTGGCTGGACACTGGATCAGTGGAAAGAGTGGCTGCAAAAGAACATTGTCTGATTGGAATGCCCGCGGGGCGCAATTCGGGATCATGCGCTCTTAGGAAGAACAACACCTACAACCACACCGTATGTGTTAGTGGTCACCTGGCAGGCTATAGAACGGGGGACTACCGAGGTCCTAGGGGATTCGGCGGGTCTCCAGTTGCGTTCAGTCCGAAACAATCTGCAATTGAAAACATGCAAGATCAAATCCCCCAAGTCATGGAATGTCGATTCGAAGCTCATTGTGACACTGTTAGTCCGTGTAAAGCATCGGCTTCTAAACATGAGGGATTAGTCGTGTAGGGCGCCAGTGAACCAAGTCACGTCACGTAACGGAAACGAGAAAATTTAGGACAGGACAGGCAGGGTCAGTGCTGTGCGTGCAGTGGCCTTCATCCACCACAGCTTCTCATCTCATCTCATCAAACTCTCCCTAACCTAATCCACTCACTCACAACCACCGCCCTTCGTCACACGCCCGCACCTCCCCCCTCCCCCCCCGGGGCTGCATCGCAATGTCCCTCCTCCGCCTCATCATACGCACCGCGCCGCCGACAACACAGTCCATCACCTCTCTACGGCCATTCACGCTCCGTCCTCTGCTCCGAAAATCTCTTCAACCCCGTCAGCCATGTAGTCTGAGGCGGCCTTTCGCCTCCGCCGCCCCGAGTCCCGCCCCGCGGACCGCAACATCAACCCCGACCGGCGCCGGGGGTCCTGCCCGGACTGGAAACCCCCGTACGTACCTTTTCTCCCGTTATTCACCGTTCATACCGGATTCCCCGCGACACGGGGCCGGCCGAGCGTTCCCTCGTCTGCCGTTTGACAAGCAGCTGACTTGATGGACAGAGCTGCCCGAGAGACTACTCATATACCACTCGGGCACCGGCCGCACAGCTTTCCTAGCTTTTTGGAAGATCACGAGTGTCTTCTCGTGCGCCTTCTTCTGCCTCGTCGCTGCACCCAGCTACATCCGCGCCGAGGACAAGACCCTCGTACAGGCAACAGGATGTAAGTCGTTCTCCCCGTTTGCACATGTGTCCTCTCAAACCCCTTCGCGCCCCCAATCTCACGCCCGGCCTCATCATCTTCCTCGCCCTGTCACGCACTACCCCTTGGATCATCCCACCGTCGCTTCTACTACCTGATTGATATCCAGCTATGTGGACGTGCCTTGCCGACCCTGACTAAAATTGACCAGTGGCCGCCTGCGGCATCATCCCCCTCCTCTTCGTCGCCTACACCTCGGCCCCCTTCGTTACCTACATCTATCTCCGCCTGCCCCCCTACGCACGGCAGTCCCGCGCTCTCCTCGAACGCTACGTCCGCACCCTCCCGCCGACGGCCCAGCTCGAGGTTGGCACCATGGGCCTCGCCACGCGGCCCCGAACGACCCTCGTTACGGCCGCCGACCTCCGCCCCGTCACGCCGAGAGCCGCTGGAGGGAGCCTCGCGGCGCGTCTCGGCCTCGTCACGCACGTCCGCGACGTCTCGGCGCTCACAGCGAAGCGCAAGTGGCACCACTACCGTCCCGTAAGTCAGTTCGGCATCCGCGAAGACATCGCGACCTCTGGCGGTGGCAGCAAGAGCGGCGGCAAGGGCGCCAGCTACGGCGTCAAAGATGGCTGGGTCTGGACCATTGTGCGCGAGTCGTTGGGTAAGCGCAAGTGAGTTGTTACTACGTAGTTGGTTGCGATACGGTATACCTAAGATCCCCGCCGCGGCCAGCCAGGGTGGTATTGTGTACGATTCAAGCAAAAAAAGAGGCGAGCGTTGGGATTTGTATACAGTGTATACTTAGGGAGGGTCTTGATCCAGAGAAGAAGAAGAAATGGGGGTGGGGGTGTGCTATGAAGTATGAAGGGAGACTGAGCGGCTTGCGAATGTTTCTTTGACTAACCATGGGTCTCGGCCGTGCGGCAAACATCCCCCTGTAGAATTATTTTGAGAGCAACCCACGGTAACAGCAACTCAACATTCAAAGCAATATGTATTATCAGACCCCCGTCAGTCCCTCAATAAGACGCACATTTACACTAGTCATTCCACTTCGCCACGGTCCATTGACTGCACGGAACGAACCCCGTGTTATGGATGCTTCGCCGCTACCTCAACGTCAGGAGGCGACGGCCGGGTTAGTCCATGTTTCTTTGAATGCCGTGCCCGTGGACGTGTCGTCGCCGCCCCGTATCGTCCACATAACGCCGCCGTCGCCGCCTGCTGACAAATCGGTTAGTTTACTTCACAATCCGCAAACCAGTTTCTTCCCCGTCCGTACAATAGCTGCCAGCCAGTCTACTGGACTGGGGAGGGCCGTTTCTTCTTTATTATTTGGGATACCGGTGCCTCAGTACAGCCGCCACCGCCACACGTCACGCATTTCTTCCACCAACGCCGACCAACCCTGCCACCGCCGCAACGGCGTCCAGTCCTCAGATCCCGCACCGATCTGACCCCCGGAAATGCACCGACACCCCATCGTCAGATACGGCGCCAAGGCGTTTTAGGAGGCAAATTTGATAATGCCTTCCCATGCCTGCCCTTCCTCGCTTATAAAGCTTGTAATCCTTTACCCCCCCCCCCCCCCCCNGTACCCTGTCTGAAAAAAAACAGCCAAGGATGCTACTGCGCGGAATCCATCTCCAAGGTGTAAGTACAGGTACCCAGAAATGCATGCAATTGACGTGGGGGGACCGAACCACACGTGCGCAGCGGAAGAGGGTTTTCGGTTAGGTGTGTCACGTTTCACCGTCGTTGACTCAAACGTCCGAAACTCACCACATCTACCAGCCCTACTGAATACAGGTACTGATAGGACAGGTATGCGCACACGTCAACCAATCCCATGCATTCGGCCACGCCAAACACACAAGACGAGAGCAGGGAAGCCCGTTGGGTCAGTCCATCTGTTCAGTTTCCAGAAAAGAAACAAAAGACGGGACGAGAGAAAGGGAGAGGGGGGGAAACGTCGGCCTCCTGGTGGTCAGCAGAAACGATAAAGGCAATTGCGGATACTAACAACACCTGCTGCATCCCAGAATACGATGTACGTCCTTCTTCCCCCTCACCCCTCCCCCTCCAACCTTCATCCCCCACATGCTGCGCATTCATTCTGCCCCATTGGCGATACCAGGACCCGGTCTGGCGACGCGGCGAGATGCAATACCCGTTGGTAGCACATGCGCCGTCCAGGAAAAGCGTGTGCAATCCCAAACTCTAGTGTAAAGCCACCTAGAGGAGTACGGATCCTCACGATCATCGGGGCGGGAGAACGCCGGGAAAACCTAGCCAGATGCTGTCAAGCCTGTTAGAAGAGGGTACATTATCGCCCAATCTCGCGTCGTGGAGGTCTCCATGGCAACAAGTTCAACAACGTGCCATCGCCGTACATGCCTGGTCCTGGCCCACGAAACGCGAAGCAGAGAATCGTGCTCAACGCCGATCAGACCCAAAGCCACCCAGCGATTGATTGTACATGGACTATCCGTACTCTCGACCTACACATCAATTGATGCCCGCTTTTGTTCGATGCAGTAAATCCCNCCTGACTTTGGGGCACCCAGAGAGACAGCAAACTGCAGCGCCATCGAAACAAGCCTCACAACGGCAAGCCGAACACGAAGCTTCGACCACCCGTATAACACTACGGCACATCATACCCGCTGCTGCGATTTTGGGTCTTGGAGGAGTTGAGTCATCCTCAAGGGTCTTCAGTCGGATCGACTCCACATATCTACCATTCTCTTCTATTCGCAGTTGCCCGAGTAAAGTACCCCGACATCCGACTCCCGGCTTCCGCGCCCCATTCAGCATCCATCCGGTCTCTGCGGCGTCGGGCCGCATGCCACCAGCTCAAACAAATCCCTACCACCAGGCCAACCGCCATCATCAGCACCAGATATTCGTACGTGCCCCTCTCAGCTGGCCCGGTTTACCTCGCCGCCGCCATAATTCAATTCAGTTGCCTCGCGACGGCGGGGGGCAACGGGGGACGAAAACGCCTGTGCAGGACGTCCACACCGAAGTTGAGACCATCTACTTATACAGATTTTCCTGGGTCCTGGAACTGCGGCCGAGGACCCCGGCAACGTATCCGACATTGTATACCACGAGCAATCACCCCGGTTCTCCGAGTCAAGCTCATTCTGGCTCGTCTCCTGCCTTGCCCAAGCCGACATACAGCAGCCATTGCCTGGCTCAAGATCTATATATGCCCTCTCTTCTCCGTGGAAGTCACTGCGTCATTAGGTCGACGTGTGTGCAGAAGGTGGTATCATGTCCAGATTGGCCGGCCTATTCGTGGAAACAACAATTCTTCTCTCACGCCTTCCCCTCGTACAGATACTTTTTTGGGGGGCCTTCCATGAGTGGACAAAGTGAACAAGACTCCTCGTTTCAAATGCCAAGGGTGCGTTCTGTCCTGACTCTACGCCGAGCCGGACTATGCCGCGTTGTCTCCGTCGAAAGAAACCTGCCAAATATAGAAATACAGTCCATGTGTACAGGTACAGGCCCGGGACACCCGCCTCGCCTGACTTTTTCCCATCCAAGAACGCCTCTTGACAGCTCCGGCCTCAATCGGAAAAATGCTTCTGAAGGGCATGAGTGACGCCGGCGCCCGACATGGAGCTTCATTCGTTTTCCTAACCTCCTCATTTTCATCGTAATCGTGTACATGTATTCGTCGCGAGAATAAAAAGGTGTATGGGGCGAGTAGAAGCCATAGAGCTGCGGGAGCCGAGAATCCAATGTATGTACGGGCGGCTCGGTGCTGCCTGGGTATGGGATGACCTTGTCGATGTGCCGCTTGTTTCACGGCAGAGGCACCCCCACCCGCCAAGTCGCAAAATAATGCTGTGTAGACCGGTGGATGGTCATCGCTGTGCCATAGCTGCGACACCAGGTAACCGGTGTGTTTGTTGACATGAATGTTAGGTAGCTTTGCAAATATCAATTTGTGGACGGCTCATCGCCGCTTCATCACAGGGCCACTGCCATCGTAGTCCCAGCCCCGCTTGAGACCGCCTTCGTAGACACTGGCCACGGACTCCTGCCACATTGCTGGCGAAACAAACGTTTGCACTGGCGCGGCTGAGTACTGCTGCGCCATTTGTTGAGAGACCACTGGTAGAGTGGCGTTGACAGCCTGAATGTCTTGTAAAGACGGGGCTTCGGGTGCACCTGAAGACGGAGAAACACTAAGCGAATTGGACTGGGGAGGCAGCGTCGAAGGCTGTGGTTGGACCTGAGGCGTACCGAAAGACGTGTTCCATTGCCTTGAAGACTTCGTTAGCCCATGATCCCGCCAGCGTAGGCAGCAGCTAACTTACTCAAAGATGCGTGAGGGGTTCCAGGCCGGCGCGTCTGACAGTGGCATTGACTGTTGCATCCCCGGCGCTTGGGAACCTTGGTGGGCCATCATGACGAGTGACTGTACAGCAGGCGAGTCACTCTTGGTATCCACAGGCCCGGCAGAGATAGGGGGTGTAATGGGATGGCTGGTATAACTGACTTGGGAATGCTGAAGGTTCTGGGTATCCAGCTGTTGGTCCAAAGACGCAGCGCGAGCCATGCCGGGCCTGTAGCCCCGAGGAGGGCTGGAATGGTTGGAGGATTGGGGACTGCCGTAGGGGAAGCTTGGCTTGAGCACAAAGGGTTTCCTGACATCGGCAGAAAACGCTTCGCGTACCGCGTCGACTTGCTTCTGGAGGTCCGCCATTGGCCAAATCGACATGACCTTCTCAAGAACTCGCATGTGCCGCGTGAAGAACTCGCGGGCATCGGTGTTCAAATCGGGATCTGGAGAGACGACCGCCACCTACCACGCCACCGGGTTATAAAGAGATTCACAGATGCAAGATGAAGAATAGCAACCCACCAGGTGCAGAACAATGCAGGAAAGTCCGCAATATACGGTGAAACTGAACCCACGGAGCATGCACTGCAGGCCGGGAAACCCAAAGGAATTCAGAACCGCTTCCTGCAACCGACACAGAGCCTTGGCCGCGGAGTAGCAAATCATCATGTGCTGTTTCCACTGACCATCCTGTCCGTTGGGGTCGAGGAAATTGAGCTGGGGCCGATGAAGGAGAATCAACGTCAGGTAGTAGTAGGAGTGCAGGTTTCCGATGTATGGTGACGAAAGCCATGGCGGAGAACCATCCGGAGGGAAGGTGACCGAGAGATCCGCGGGAAGGTCATTCAACCAAGCGTTGAGGGCCGGGTTGAGCTGCACGAATTCGGGATCAACGCCCCAGTCCCTCGTCTTCTTCTTTTTCAGGCGGCCGTAGGCTGTGTTCATGCGGCTGACGTTACGAACGATTCTTGCAAAGTAGGTGAAGTTTCGAGTGGTGTGATATTCGGAGTCATCGCCCCCCGGGATGGGACGCGGAACACTGAAGTCGATGGAGTCCAGCTCAACCGCAAGATCGGTTCGCCCTGTGACGTTTAGCAAGCCTGCAAACTAAGGCCGAGGGTTGCTTAGTTTTTGGAATACCGACCTTGAGGAGACCCAATCATAGTTTCGCAAACAAAGATGGTCTGCCAAATCCTACTCTTCATCTGACATTCCAGCGAGGAGGAACCACACGGCCGTCCTGCCTGGTGATCCGAGTAGTGCTCGTCCAAGCCAAGATCCTTGCCCATTTGGACGCACTGGACGATTGTCATCCATGAACGGTAGTAATAGCCGCGCTTCGGTGCTGCTTCCCTAGCTTTCAGGATCAGTAACAAGGCCTGGAGGGTGCTTAGTCTCGGAACGTCCATGAAAGAGTCGGCGTGATCTGTGATGTGTTAGCAACAGTATGGGAAAGGGGGAAATAATGGATATATACTCGTTGCCAAGGCTAGCCATTGCTGTCCTTGAGCAGGATCGTCGGCAAGTCTCCCTCCCATGGCGAAAAGAGCTTCAAGAATGAGAGGCGACACAGATTCCCGGTTGGTATTCCATTGGTGGTAGAACATGCTCTTGCTTAGAACAGGTATGTAGGGATGGACGTGGCTGAAGAACAAGTCGAAATAATGCATAACAGTTTCATCATCGGGCATCAGTTCCGGGGGGATGCGAATTTTGAGACCGGGACCGGAAATGATGGGCGGAAGGGTGGTCTTGAAGTCGTCGGCATCTTCCACGGCCGGTTCCTCGTCATGGAGGAAAGAGGCTTTATTCCTCAGGTATGGTGCTAGACAGCTCAGTTAGTCGCCGTGAATCAATGGGCAGCAAGAAAGTTATGGAATACCTGTCCCTGCCTCGTTGACCTTCAATGAACCGAGAAGGTCGGCCAAATCAGATTGCTGGTAGGACCCGTCTTGGGAGTAGGTGTCGGGAGGAGAATCTGGACGTGCGCTCTGCTGGAGAGGAGGCGTAGGGAATACGTTCTGGCCGGCGTAAGGCTGTTCCATCATCGACATCGAGGGAGACACCGTGGTATAGTGCACATTATGCTGGTGCGCCTGCTGTTCGGAGTAGTGAACAGGTGGGAAGACGTTGGCATCCGAGAACGCGCCCTGAGCAGCATACATGGACGTGTTGGGCTTCTGGCCACCGGCCATCATGGACTGTTGCTGCATGGGAGGTTGCTGGCGGAACCCGGACTGCATCTGAGAGGACCCGGCGGAGAACTCGTCCCCGGCAGGCTCGTAGGTGTCGGTGCCATCGTACTGGCCATTGGGGCGAACGCAATGTAGTTTGAGTCTGATGCACGCCGAGCAAGGCCAGGTGTTGGTGGTGGCTGCATCGCATTTGATTTTCCTTCTTCTGCATCCCTCACAAGCTCTCATCACTGAAATTCATTAGTTCGTGTTCAGTTGCGCGCGGCTCAACAGCATGGGGGACGTCAAGATACCCTTCAGCCGTTTATGGCGATTGTGTTCATCCACGAAAACGTAGTCTATACACGGGTTGGTTAGACAATACTGTGTTTGCCTTGTACGGGCAAGCCAAGGCGGGAGGCGGTGGACGGCGCACTCTTCTGGGTTTCCCTCTGAGGGTACTGCTGGGGCGCAAAGGAGAAGCTGCCCATCTGGGAGCTCTGAGGCAAGATGCGCCTCACGGACGGATCGTTAGACATGTCGAGTTGGATCGTGGTGGTTCGAGCTGTTGGTAGCGGTGAGGTCGAAGCGGTAGCTTCGAGCGAAGAGCGGAGACAAAGGAGCGGTTACATTCAAGCTTGCTGCTTGAATATTGGGTATGCGTAGCTAGCACCGACCGTCCCGACCTAGCCGCGCACTCGGCGGCTCTCTTGCTTCTTCACTCTCACTCACGGTGAGGCTTTCAAATCCGAAATCGTTGGTAACTAGGCAGGCGACTGCGTATTGTCGAGAAAAGAGTTGCAGAGGTGAGGAAGTGGAAGGAAAAGAAAGCTCCAGGAAAGTTGTGTCTCGAATTTCTCTCTGGGAGCGCGAGCTGGGCTAGTAATTGTCCGGATTGGTGGGTGAGGGTGAGGGGGGTATGCGGGAGAAGGTCAAGCCTTATTATGAATGGACGACAGGTCCCGGCGTGAGGCGTGAAGGGTTGACGTGGGTAGACCTGGACGACGAGACGACCTGGGTAAGGAACAAGATCTGGGCTGGGTACATAGGGACAGACAGGGTCATATCACTGCGCTGCTGGGGCCTAGAGGAGACCGGTGTTCAAAGATGGGTTCGACAAGGAGTCGATGGAGGAGCGAAGACCCAGGACAGCCTGGGGTGGGCAGAGCAGGGTAGGCTAGAACAGTGCTATGAAGTAGAGGCGGAGAAGAGGAGTACAGGTAGAAAGAGGAGTGATAGTACATAGAGCGAGTGCGTGGTGTGGTGTGGTGTCCGGGGTCGCAGGATGAAGACAGGGTTGTGTGAAGTAGTTGCAGTGTGGCTGTAGGGTAGCGTCGTGGAGAATGAATGAGGGTACCAAAGGAGGGATAAAGTGAGTGAGTGGGTGGGTGAATGAGAGCGCGCGTGCGCGCGCGAGAGGAGGGTGGGAGGTCGCGCAATGCGGCGACGGCGTGAGCGGCAACGCAGACACGCCAGGAACGGTACCAGGCAATCCACCATACATACCTACCTTAACAAAAGCAGCACCAGCACCAGCACAGGCCAGCCAGCATAGGTCAGGCCAGGGTTCTGCAGAGGAGACTCAGGGGAGAGGGGAACCATAAGAACAAAATGCGTTTTGCATGATTGTGTCCAATTCAGGGATGGCAACGAAACACAGCAGCGTCGAGTCTTCAGTCTATTGTCCTTGCCCCTTTTGCCATGTCTCGCCCGTTTGACGCAGCATATGAGAGATGTCCCTCCGCCTCTGTGCCCGAAGACACGCTTCTTGTTTACCTCGCACTCACTACCTCATGTTGGCCCTTGAGTACATCCATACAGCTCGGCGTTGGCCGCAGTGCAGTGAAGAAGACTATCTGTACTTCAAGAACCCAGGCAGGGCAGAAAAGAGCCAGGGCCAGAGCCAGAACCAGCCAGGTCAGCGGGCAGGGCGGCGTCGCAAGTCGAGAAGCTAAAAGGCCCTGTTGCAGGCCGAATCTGGGCAGAGAGATGAAGGATTGGTCAGGGGGGTGGTGCGAGCTCTCGACGCCCAAGTCTCATCCGACTAACGACGACGACGACGACGACGACGACGACGACGACGACGACGACGAGGGCGACATACCGTGCTGTCTATTCTCGCTTACCGGGGCTTGTATCTTGACGGGTTCCTGACACTGACCGTGAAATTGGATCCGGCCCGATAGGAGGGGCAATGGCGCAGACAAAAAGAAGGGATTGATTTCTCTAGGTGCCTAGGTAGGTATACAGAGAAAGTGTGCACCTTAGATGGCGCCGATTCTGTACGAATCACTTCGACGCCCCCCCCCCCCCCCCNTGTACCCAAGTACACTACCTTCAAAACCATAACAACGAATGGAAGGGGAGTCCGAAAGAGAGAGAGGCAAAAGAGGAGACCAGGTGACACACGGACGGAAGGAGAAACAGGAAAAGAAGAGATGGATGGGATGTCTCCTGTTTCTTTTCTTGGGCAGGAAGGGCAAGGCGGGGGGGCGAGGTTCAAGGGACGGTACAGACAAAACGAAGCAACTACCAAAACCAAACGGTCAGTTCAATCCCGAACCACGCTTTTTCTTGTCGAGTGCCATGCGTTCTTTGATGTCGTTGCGTCACTGTAGATAGGGATTTACCTGGTAAACCGAGGCCAGTTTGCGCGGGTGCGTCAGCACACAACCCCACCACAGTAGGTACCTACCTTAATCACGACAAGAGATGCTGGTCATTAATAGAGAATGCTTCGAGATGGATGCGGCACAAGCCTTGACATTAGGGACAGGTGTTTCTAGAGAGGTCCTCTGTCCAGAAGGCAACAAATGAATACCCAGGTATATGTTTGATGGTAAGAGAAAAGCAGCACCGGCAGTTTGAAGATGGAGAGATGGAACCAACATCAGAGCGGCGGCATCGGGGTTGGCGATTCCAAGCCCACCTACTCTGTATTGTCTTTGCCTTGGGCCTTGGCCAGGAACACTCATATTGGCTAAAGGCCGAGTCAGAATGCTGCTTGCTGCGCGCTGGCGTTGGCGGGGTGGTGGACGTGCGTACGCCACACACACACACACACACTCTCTCTCTCTCTCTCTCTTTCTCTTTCTCCGTTTCTCTCTCTCTCTCTCTGTCCATCTCTCGCACACACACTCACACATCTCTCGCACACACACTCAACCACACACTCAAAACGAAAGGGAGGGGAAAGACAAGCACGAAGTACACAAGGGACATACATACATAGCCTTGAGTCCTCAGTGTTGTCGAAAGTAAAAGGTATCCGGGGTCCAAGGAAGGCCAAAGCATGAAAAAATTGGGGGTGACGGATATGTGTGTGACCAGTGCGCAGCGTAGAAGCCCTGCTCCTTGCCTACCTTTTGAGTGTTCAGGTCCAATGCCAAGCGCCCACCTCACTGACAGTTAGGGCCGGCAAACGGTGAAGAAAAATGCGAGACTGATGCGTAGATATCATGTACAAGGCCGAATGAAATGCACTGTATAAATACTTGTTTAAGTAACGAGCGTGTCTTCGCCTCGTCTTCCTGCTGTGTGCCACAGGTGGCGGCAGGGCATTGTCACGGATACAGCGTTGGGTCCACACTGTGCGAATATGCGAGGTAGTGTAGCGTGGAGCACGTCCAGAGCACCTGGTCCAACCACAGGCCACAAAATACGCATCAGCGCCTTGCCCGTACCTACTTCCCGGGTATAACCACAAGAAACTCGAACAAGATGGCCCAATCGCAAAACGGACAAGTGCGCGCCAGACAACGGGGTGCATGGGGGCAGAAGAAGAAGAAAAGGTTGAGGCGGCGTTTAGGGGGAATTGAAGAATGAGCGGGACATTCGACCATGCATCCCCATGTCATCATAAAGTGGCCATGCTCGTTCGATATTGATTTCGAGTTCCAACCGCACTACGGATCCATACGGATACATAACCAGGCAATACGCAAGATGCCGAGGTGCGACTAGATACGGCAAGTTGCCTGAGGCGTGTACATGCCTGCGTATGAGCTCTCTCGATGGGCGTGTCATGAATTCACGGATGCGTTCTATTTCCCATTGCGGATGCTCTGGCGGTGATTACTCGCCCCCCTCCCAATTCAAAGTTGGCTGCACGTATACATAGTGACACTACCCATTTGCCGGGTTTCTCGACACACTGCGAATGTCTCCGTTGAGTCTATGTCCTGCCTGCCGCATCAGCATGGCATAGTGAGCAACCGCGAAGAGAGTGGACAGATGATCCGCATCTCTGAGGAGATGGGCCCGGCCATGGTCCGTAACACATACCTTGCAAGGAGGTGTATTGTACGCAGTACAGATGGTGTCAATGGTATTGGGAAAGCAAACCGGGCGGGCGGATTGGCATTGGCAGGCACACCCCCGTGCCCGTCCGGAGCGTGTAGCCGTTACCTTAGCCGCACTCGTGCCCTGCTCAGTAGGGCAAGTCCACCCACCTTCTTCTATCCACTTCGCCAGTCACTCTGGCACTCGTCGCGGGCCTTCTTTGGTCGTGGTTATTGCGGCCGTGGGGAACCTCCTGTTCCTGAGAGTCATGGGTGGGCGACTGGAGTCCCTCAAGAGATTGAGGGCAGGATGGCAGAACGGATACCGAGGCGATACCTGAGGCTTGGCCCCCCCGTCCTATCTGGCCTCGGTGGGGTCGGAGGTTTGACATCCAGTGTCCTTCGAGAAGGAGTCGACGACGAGTGTCCACCACCCCCGGGGGAGGTGGAAGGTGGAGGGCTTCGAGGGCCATCAAGCAGAAGCTCTGCTCGGGAGTCGAGTCTGCCATGTCGGCCCCAGACCGCCCTAGTCCTGCGAGCGAGACGTATCTCGATACATACCTAGGTAGGTACGGATATCTAACACACATAACAGTACCTCTCGCCAGGACCGGGTGTGCATCGTTATCCGCCAGACGGGATCCGCGTCGACCAAGAACATAAATGCAAGATCAAAGAAAGAAGGGCGTGCTGACACAACTGCCGGGTCCAGAGGCTATTGCACCAACTCCAAGGCTCGGTTCCCAACCGTCTCATGTCTCTTTGCCCTTCGCTTTTTGGCGGACGTTGTGCCGCCTGCCGTGGTGCCGAACGGGACTAAAACAGATAAAGAGAGGCGCCGAGGGCTGGCAGTGGCAAGGCATGAGACGTTTGTGCCACACGGTCAGATGGCCGAAGATTCCCTGAGAGCTTCTAGCCAGGAGGCTTGGACAGCGCCGGTCGTGGCTGGTATAGGCTTGATTACCTGCCCAAGTAGGCAACGAACCAGTGCCGCGTCTCAAGTAAAGCCCTCGGTGCTGTGCCGTGCCATGGGCTCTCATGGGTGCTGGGCAAGAAAGACATGGGCAGATGGGAAACACGGCATCTGCCGTCGCAGTCGCCAGTCGCAAATTCGTGGTTGGAGTCGCGGCTGGGCTAGCATCTGCTTGGCAGTGAGGATACCTAAGCCTACCTAGGTAAGGAAGGTAGTGAGAGCTGTGAGGTGAGGGAAAGCAGAGAGTTGATCTCCACGGCCTGGCTGCAGGCGCAGGCACAGGCACAAGCGTGGGTTTGATGCGCTCCACTCCCCGCTTACCTTATCATTACAGGCTGGCTCGTAACCTGCCCCGGCCCGTATCTTTTTCTTTTCCTCCACCGACTAGTGCTCGTTCAGAAGCGGCAGGGACTAAACGTTGGCACTAACAAGCTGAGGGACTCGAGACCCGGACGCTAGACCGGGAACCTCGACATGCCAATCTTCTTGCTGGTCGTCTGGCCCGGCGGCAGCGGTCTGGGTAGGCAAGTAAGTATCGACACTAGGTAGGTACCTACCTACGCTGACTATGAACTCTCGCTCTTTCTCTCTGCGTGCATCTCATTCTTTTTGATATGCTGCAGGTACTACCCATTGGCCAACTGCATCGCACAAACATTACCCAGGCGTCAGACGCTCCTGCAGCCATGCTCATCGTTTTGCGCCTTGGTCTGCAAACTCTCTGCCGTCGCCCAACTACACGGTACTTTCTTTCCCCTTCCCTACCGATATCCGTCTGTACTTACCGATGTACAAATACACCTCTACCAATACATTACCTACGCGGATGACAACACATCACAGAAAAGAGAGAATCACCATGTCGGTACGTACCCTTTTCTTCTCGGCAAATCTGCATCTCAGATGTGATAACGCACCTCACCTTGCCTAAGATACATCCATCTATCCGTACTCGTGCTGGCAACGAGCCAAACTAGCGAGGAGAACTCGCAGTGCTGCCCTCCCTTACTTCACGAACCAACAACACCAAAGCCAAAGTACCTCGACGTTCCATGACGCACCTCATCACTCGATCCTGAATTCGTCGTGGCCCCCTAGATACCCCGCCTGGCTTCGATTCCCTGCCAACCAGCCCAGGCGTCCACGCTCGCCCCTTTCCCCTCTTCACTTCAGCCCAGCTTCCCACCGCTCCAGGTCTTACGGGGCCTTCTCCTCTCTCTCGCCAGGATTAGCCTTCCAGCGGGTGCTGCTTGATGCGGAATGGACCTCCACCACACACGCCACGCCTGGTGGGGGAAGCCCCAGTGGGTTTGATGTTGGACGGCAATCCTTGGACGCCCAGCATAGTTCCTTCCATCGCAGTCGAGGCCCAGTCACCCGCCGTCTCCTACCTCCTCTTTCTTCCGAGGAACTGGACTCCGTTTTCCATTCGCAATCTAGAGTCAGAATGTCGGCTCTCAGGAAGTGTCGCTCATTCTGACTCAAACCGCAACAACGCTGCGCTGCGCCGGTCTGCATCCTCACCCACCCCATGTACCACGTCTGCTCAAGGTCGCAGTAATATCAGATTTCGCCAACCGTACCCTGGTCGACGAATTTGAAGGACATTGATCAATTTCATGAGTTACCAAAACCAGTTGTATTTGTCTCCTGGTTGCACGGGTATGTGCTACCTTACGCACAACCACCAGCCAGCCATCAAGTAGTGGTATATGTCGATGCGCCGGCGGCGGAACTTAGACTCTCGAAGTTTGATTTTATGTGCGGCCCAGCTTGCCAATGTCGGCCATGGCCACCCAGCCGAACCCTTCTTTGGACCTTCGACATTAGTTCTGGCATGTCCGCCGTCCGATGTTTGTTGACTAGCTTAATAAGGTGGAACCATGCCACTGTTCCACCTTCATAGATCGGGCAGAAGATTCTCCAACCGTGAAAACTCTACATCTAACACTGCATCCCGTCACTCACTCGCGACCAGCGGCGACATAACACGCCCATCTCTTTGGCTTCTTGCTTTCCAAGACTGGTGTTGCAAGGCTTCCGCAGCGAAATCGCCCTGGGCTACCACCAAAATACATTGACGTCGATCTATGAAACGTTGACAACTGTCAGTGGCAGCCCAGCCCATCCACTCGACAAGCAGGCCTATCTAACTGGCGCCGAAGCTAATAAGAGACGCAAAGTGACTGGATGAGGGAACCTACGCAACGCGCGGTTCACAGACCTGGTCGCCGGGCTATCACCCGAATTTCCTGCAGCTTGTCAATTGTGGACATGAAGAAACGGGATGATGAGGAGCTAGTATGGATTATTTCATGGGGACTGGTCGACAACCCGACAGCTTGAGAGCTTGTTGGAGATCACGGTGTCTGGTCAACCTAGGCCGCAACCTACGCTACGCAAAGCTTCCTGGCTATGTTTAACATTGTCAAACTACCTGCCCTTGCCCACTTGTAAGCCTGAGGCGTGACTGGGACCCAAGACACAGCTCTGTTGACAACGGTCGCTCCGTTGTTTTCCTTTGGCCCCAAGTTATAGTCAGCATCCGAAACTCGGAAAGGGCACCAACAACGACAGGTTCAGCAAAGTGCATGTCACTCGCCTGAAGCCTGCAAGTACAAGCGATGATCAGTAGCTCTTGACAAGAAAGTGAGCAGAGGTTTCAGTTCCTCATGTTCAAGCTTTGGGCGGCCGGGAAATCCATTCTCCTTCGTATCGCATTAACCCACGAGGCAGCCCTTCCTCCATCACCATCACCCTCCTCCTCCTCCTCCTCCTCCTGGAAAGGCTGCCGGCCTGCGGCTGTCAACGCAGCATGTAGAATGCCAACAGCAGCGCCTTTTACCCGCCAACCGAGATGGGGAGAGTCGCAAATGCACGGCCAGCAGGGGGCCTGGTCAAAATATGGGGTGGTTAAACCGGTAGTGTCATCATTCACATGCTAAAACCTAGCGGTGGCCACTTGGCTCTAATATCGCATGTCCTCGAAATGGCACATACCGAGGAACCCGTCGTCGTCTCCCACGCCAAGTTCTGCCTTGTCCTGTTTTGTCCTGTCGAACCTGTCCTCTGCACGCAGCCCAGCCTCTTTTTACCGGCGCAGAACCAGTCCACCCACCCCCCATAATCAGGCCCGAAGAGAAGGGGGTTCGTTCATCGCTCAATGTCTCTGCAAAGCCACTCAGCGTTCTATCGCTTCAGCACTTTCCTTGAAGATCAAAGGGGATTTTATCCGGCGAACTGGCACAGTGGTGGTTTCAGGCCGCAAAGCTCGCCCTGCACCCCCCTGGGGCTGCGTGTGTCTCGGATCCGAACTCTTGCAAACGGGGCTACACGCCTAGCTGAGAACTACACTACTATGTAGCATCTGCCACACTTGGTTGTTCCCTTTCGTGCAACTGGTTGGTTCCTGGAACCGTTCGTTCAGGGGGGGCTCCTGCTCTTTCGCCCCCAAGATCTTGGGCAGTCTGTTGAGCGTGGCTGGGTGGACAGGGAAAGGTCGCAGAAGGGTGGAGAAGGCGCCTCATGGCGACACGAGGGGCGTGTTCAGAGATGTAACGGTCCGAATGGGCGTCTAGTTGCAAAACAGGATGCCCACTCTGGCGCTCCTGATCCATGTCCGTCAGATTAGGTTGGCCGTCGTGACTCGTATATGGGGCAATTATGGAGTACCGATGAGGTAATCCTATAATGCGCGAAGCCCATGGAGACGACGGCGAAGACAGTGACAAAAAGATGAAGAAAATCCTGGGGTGTGGCGCACACGGGATAGCGAATGTTGAAGGTTGAATGCCAGGGATGCGTACAAATTTTACCGTGTGCGTGCGTGGGTACGTGGCGGTGGCAGCAGTGATTCGGCCGAATCCAAGGGTACACCCCAACAGGGTCAGTCCCGTCCACCCGCTCCGGGGAAGCTTCAGAGAACGGGTAACGGACCAAAACGCAGTGCCGCTCAACCACGCCACTTATCCCATTACAGGATGAGGCGTCCGGCGCGGCTGCGACTGGGACATCGGCACCTGTCATTTCTTTCCCGAGAGGAGGGAAACAGTCCGAGGGGCGAAGGAGAGATACAAGAGCCCGACGGCGAGCGCGGCGCGGGGTGCAGCATTGCGTTTGTCGGACTGCGGACAACGTTACGGACCGAAGGGTGCTAAAGAAAGGAGGAGAAGAAGAGAAGAAGAAAGAAACCACAAGTGTGTGGATGGGGCGTTAAAGCGGAGCTTCGATGAAGCTTCCTCAAGGCTTCTCAATTTCCGCAAGGATTGTGGTGTGGTGGAATCACTGTCTCATTTTATTCCATTGATTCCATGATGCGGCGAAGTTCTGGCAAGCTTCGAGAAGAACCGGATAGGGGAGGTGCGTTACTGTATCAGTTCCGCATCAGGTCCGCCTTACATGTCAATGCCCAACAAATATCCGTAGATACTCTAAACAACCGGGTAACGGAGAACATGGGTTCGTGCCCGGGACCGACCGGGTGATGTACGAATAGAACACGCCGACATGGCCATCAGCATCAAAAGTTCATTACAGCCGTCCGAAAGGGGAGGTTGGCAAAGAAGGGGGATGAAGATGAAGTCATAACGGGACTGCACGGCTCGGCGTTTGCTAACTTGGGAAGACGCAATCAAACCTCCCTTGCAAGCCAGACCGGTTCCTCTTTTTCTCCAGTCAGTCCCAGGGTCCGATCAGCCTTATGCCGCTGCTACCACGAAGGGGCAAGGCATACAAAGATGATATTGGCTCCCAAGAGAGTATTCGTTTGAAGTTGTAACAGCTGGGGGGAGGGAGGGGGGAGGAATCGCGGTACGGGGAATGGAAGCATCGTCGTCACCCATAACCTTTGTTTTCTTTCTTTCTTTCCTTCCCTTAATTAAATTGTTGTATCCATCAGCGGGATGGACGGGTTCATCATAGTGTATCCGTACATGGCATGCAGCGCCAAGTAGATAAGCCCACAGACTACGTCCACATGGCCAAGGGTGTCTCCATTGGGGAGGGGTTCTTTACCATCGGGGTCCTCAGAGGGTGTCAGAGGGGTGGGATGAAAATGGGCATCGTTCAACCTCACTTTCCGCCATGTTCCAAGCGGTTAGATTTATTGGAAGATCATCGACAACCCTTTTTTGGTGGACCGCTGACGACACGGGGGCTGCCGTATCCCCCCCGAGGGAAGGGGGGGATACGGCCCCGCATTCAATGACCGATTCCGGCAAGTGAGGGGCAATACTCGAGAGCGCCGTCTTCGCTACGAAATTGGTGATTCATGCGCTGTGTTGCCGAAAGCGCGGTCGCTTATCTAATCCTCGTCCGCTGCGGGGTTGTATGGAGCCCATTTGGGCCAAAAACATTGATTCTCTCATGGCAGGTCATTTCTTTTCCATCCACAAGCCACCCACCCACCGAGACGCCGGACGAAATCCATCCCCCCCNAAAAAAAGAGTGACAGGAGAAGTCGAAAAAGTAGCATCGTATGTATTACGAGCCACAAGCAAAGCGACGCCATCAATTCAATATCATCTTATCAACCCATCTGCTACTACCGCATAGCAGGGGGGGATCCTGAGAGCAAGAGGAACGTAGCCCCAACAACAAGGCCATATCGTTTTTCCCCTTGGGTTATCCTAAATCTGGGGGACATTTGTGACAGCTGCGACAGCACACCGAGATCGCAGCAGAAAAAGTTTGGGGGTCAGACGTGAATGCGCTTGCTGGGGTGGCGACAGAGACAAAGCAACCCATACGTATTTCCCAAAACAGAGTTCAAAATTGGACCAGGCACGCAACATCATAGGGGGCTTTCTTCACCACCTGGCGCCATGGACAAAGATCTCGACAACGCGAACCCGACCATTTTAAGCGCGGCTCAGCTGCCGACACGTAAGAACAAGCGTTCGGCGCCCACGGCCGGCCCGGAGGACATGTTTGACGATGTCATCTACGCCAAGCCTTGGTACCTCTGCCAACCCTTCTGTGATGACGACTCGCTCTGGCCTGACGCCGATGCCGACCAGTGGATTCCAGAGCCCATCGACGAGCAAGAAATTTATGGTGAGGCCTCCTTATTTCCTTTCTCATCTTGTCATCCATCGCATCGCTGCTCCTATGGCCAAATGCTGGGAAGCCGCTCGCTGTGGTGCTGAGCCTTGATCATCAGGCGTCCATCCTGGAAGCGAGGCAAGCGCCCTTCCCTGCATACCAACTCCCCATTCGACCTTCCATGTGTGTTGCCCATGCATCATTGCGTTGCCATTTAATGTCCGATGGGCGTCTGTAATAACAGGACGCCCATCGTCAGGGCATTGTCGCCTGAAGCATCGTTCCACCAATTCAGCTGGGATTGCGCATTTCCTACCAATTCCGACCCCTAGAGAGGACCACGCAACTGACGCTTCATAGATTTGATATCAACAATCTCCGATCCAGAGCACCCGCTCTCCCTGGGACAGCTGGCTGTTGTCAATCTGCCCGACATCCGTATCAACCCACCTCCTCATGCGGGAGCTATGGATCCCAACAGACTGGTTCAAGTCTTGGTCGAGCTGACGCCGACCGTTTCCCACTGCTCCCTTGCCACCGTGCTCGGTCTCGGCGTCCGGGTACGGTTGGAGAAGGCGCTGCCTCCCAACTGGCGCGTGGATGTCAGGGTTAAGGAGAACGCGCACGCCCAGGATGACCAGGTCAACAAGCAGCTCAGCGACAAGGAGCGTGTTGCTGCCGCGCTGGAGAACGACACCCTGAAAGGGGTACTCGACAAGATGCTCGAAACTTGTGTCTGATTGGCAAACTAGCTATTGCGCAGATGCCGAGCTTTGAGTATCAGACGTTGAATACGAATGTCAAGACGCACAGTTTCCCCGAGCACGGATACTGGCAACATTAAAACCGGGTGTTTGTCGGATAAAACTGCTCGCCCAACTGAGTCACAGTCTAACGGGCATTCCTCCTCTAATACAAAAGTGATCGACGTTGTATGCTATTCTCGGCCAAGGCATCGCCACCTTGGCAGGAGCATTCTATCAACTCTTCTGACGAATATAATGGTGGACCGAATCGGCAGGGACCATTCGCCCGACGCGGACCGCAACCTTGGGAAAAAAGGGAAAGCAAAGAAGAAAAAAAATCGCAAGGGAGGGGCCCCCGTTCGTCTGACGGGATGCTGTCGCTCTCTCCACCCGTGGAAGTCGGAAAATGGGGATTGGCGGCGGGATCGGCTGACGGTTCATGACTCTTACAAAACCCGCGGCAAAGTTCCGAATAGGGCTGTGCGGGCGGGAGGGAGGCGTTAGGGTGTGGTGAGTGTGGTGGGTGTGTTGTTGCTTGCGTGGAGGATGGGCTTGACCGTCACTCGGTAGCATTGACGAGTCGGATCTTCCGACCAGCCTTGGTAGCCATCATGATGGATACTGGAACGTCACCTGGTGAAAATGAAAATGAATGACTCTCGTGCCAGAGGTGCTCAGTACCCATTCATCTCAATGTCTTGTGTGTCGTCATGTCCAACGAAACGTACAGAGTAGTGTTTGAGCAGTTGCCACCCTATTCTAGGTACCCATTTTAGCGGACTACATAGTAAATAGCCGACTAAGCTGTTGATGGACCGCACATCCCGGACCACCACTGACGCGACAGCCGACCTGCTTACCAATCCAGGGCGACAATGATGAGATGAGAGAGAGAGAGGCGCGGGCAAAGGAGGAAAGACGGGGGAAGGATGGGTTCTGATTCACTGAGGGGACCGTCGGCCTCGCTTTGTCGGTATGAAGATCTGCGAACTATTGACTTTCCGGTGCAAGGCGAACGGCCAGCTTGATTTTCCCAAAGGTACCTCGCCTAACCAACCTTTTTTTTCCTTCTCACTCTTCTTTTCCACTCCCCTGTTTTTTCCCCCTCTCCTTGTTCCTTTCTTCCTTTCTTGGCTGCAAACGGGAGAAAATCTTGACCTGACGTTACATTTGTGGCGCCAAATCTCGTCCTAACCAAGCGAAAAGAAAAGAAGGGAAGGTGGAAGGTCGGCGGACGAGGGGTGTAATGTAGTGCGATTACAGTAGTATGCAACCTTTTCAACGACCCGGTCTATCGACCATGAGATGCCATTAACGTTCACCGGAGGGTGTCCAGTGCCTGCTGCAGACCCACCCCCCATGGCCCTCGTCACTTGTGGCAGCGACTGCTCTGGAGTCCTTCGCGCTGGAGAACTCTAAAGCTGAGCAAAAATGATATAATTGCTTATGAAGCGTGTGGGAATTGCCGGTTTCTTCGTGGGAGGAGGGGGGGAGGGGGGTTGTGCCGGTCCGGCGTGCCGGCGACGACGCCAGGCACAAAGGATCGGTCGGTAGATAGGTAGGTATCACTGTATCATGTATGTGAGTGGGTGGGTGGTGGGACTGCACGCTGCCTGCGCGTGAGGTAAGATCGAGGATGGAAGCAAGCAAGAACCCGTCCGATCTGCAGACACTCCCGAGAGGTCTTCCGTGGCCCAAGCTCGCTCCCGTCGCTCTAGGTACCAATACTCAGTATCGATGTCGGCGTCGTTGCAGCGAAGTAAGTCTCGCCGATTGAATGCGCCCGGGACACGCACAGCAGACATCAAGAACCTACGCCGTGTTGAGCGTGGCAAGAACGACAGGCGAGGAATGACACTCGAGCAACGTGTGTGGCTTAGGTTGGCTGTCTGGCATCATTACCGCCATCATTTCTAAACACACACAGACATGACGCCGACTGAATGGCACCCCGTCCAAAACGGAAGGTCGCGCGGTAGGCAGAGTTGTGGCGCATCCTGCACGTCCTAGCGTAGCGTGCAGCCCTATCTCCCACGCTATGTAGGTTGACGCATCTTTGGTTGTTGCCTGTGCCGACTTTCTGCAATGAGGAAAGGCAAGCCGTCCACACGTGCGTTGAAGATTGACGTTCGACGATGGAGACACAAGCCGCAACGCAGCTCCCTGTTCGAGAAGGAGTGTCGAGAAACGCCGCCCAATGGGATTGGCCCTCGCGCCCAAGAAGGAAGTTGCCAAACAAATCTGTTGAGGGTTTGGAGGGGGGACTCGTGGGGTGCGTCGGGGCGTTGAGGGGAAGGGGGG